>OY728121.1:2021775968-2022375968 GCA_963277665.1 Viscum album | reverse complement strand
GATGAGTGGATATAGGGTCTTTATGAGCTAATATACTATAAATATATCTGACATCCTTATTTAATTACATTAATTATTTTATATGGTTTTATGTTATTAGAATTAAAATTTTCAATTAAAACCCTAAATTCATGATCATTTCAAAAATCTATACCGGGATAAACATAAACATTTAACCTCTATTTATATCCAGACATCATATAATTAACGTGTATTCCCCATTTCATATTTGTTCCCTGATTCGGGCCCATCCTGAGACCTCTAGATAGGATAATAATACCCCTTTATTTGGATTTGTTCCTCTAATATCTAAGGATGATTCACTCGTCCATTATATTCATCTGAATACACATGATTTCCTCTTATAAAAAAATATTCAACCTTACTAATCTAGAGAGTTCACCTGGAAAAGTACATTGGGTATCCTAAAATCCCACATAGATGGAATATTTTAGGAGATACTTAAAATTTTGATTTATATCATGGATTTCCATACTAGTAGAAAACTAATGGTATTCATCCTAATGGTGTCATGAGAATTGTATATGAGGGGTTTTTTAATCTTACTACTACCTTTTATAAATTCCTCATACATTCTATTTTGAGAAGATGAGGTACTTTGATTTCCTATGAAATTTATAGATGTACCACTAAACCATGTTTTCCCTCCCATATCCTTCTATTTCATTGATGCCTTATAAATCAGCTAATAATATATTGGAAGGTAGAATATAAAAATTCAAGATATAAACTCTATATTGAAACAAATCCCAAATCAATGATCCTTGAGGTAATTATTTGGGTGAATCTTTGGATGAAGATTGAAAAACAATGAATCTGAGTTGAATTTTTAGTATCTAAACAATTATTTTACACTAGAGTCCAAAACTCCAGGGACTTTGTTATCATTAGGATCTATGTGTAAAATTTCTTTCTAAATATCTATTTGAACACTTCTCATGATAGGAAATCATGTATCTTGTTCTACAAAATGGATTCCCACCATCTAGAACTCAATCCCTTCATTATATAAGTGGTTAAAATAACTTTCAAAGAATCTAAATTCTAAGAAAACCCAAATATGAGGTTTATTTTTTATCCATTCATTAAGTTATGGAGACCCTTAACCTCCATGGAATAATTGTGGGTTCTTCTTTGTAAAAACATGAGCATGTTCCACCACCCAAGATTGATCTCGATCATATTCTCAACCAAATGATTGAACAATTTGAATTGATTATTAAAAAACAATATGGTATATAGGAGGTATTTCCAATGTAAATTTCTCTATACCTCCTTTTATTTGATTCTCTAATGTATTTTTAGGTAGAATCATTTATAAAACATGAAAATCAGAATTTTATCAATATTAAACTCAACTAAATGTTTTCTTGATGAAACAAAAAAACTCACTGAATAGAACATAGATACTAAATAACAATAATAGAAACCTAAAACACTCAGGGAGTGAGAAAATGAAAATTTTCAATATATTATCACTGAATATATTTCGGTCACATGATTATGTAGACTATACACCATGTGTGTGAGTGCCACTAGGATGATGTCAGGATCAGGTCACATTTTTTTGTGTGGGATTTCAGAAGGTGTTCTCAAACTGTTCAGCTCTGGATTTCTTCTCATTATCCTACCAAAAAACATTATAAATTTATTATGGGATTTCCTTCAACTAAATTTATTTTAAATAACATCAAGTGAAACCAAAATACCTGATAATAAATCTTAAATTAATGATATAATTCTTAACCGCCCATGTTAACTCAAGGCCCACCCAAGTAACATTTTCTAGAATCTCTCCCACAACCATCACTATCATTATGATTATTATTTCTCTTATCTTCTATAAATCAAAAAATAATGTCTTTGGTACAATTTTTTAATTACCCAACAGTTTTCAACCTACCATGACACCTGAATTGAACTACCACATGTCCAAAATCATGCTCTGATCACCCGGGATAATGTAATGTGTTGAGGGTGTCAAATAAGACCTTTGGTAATGATTACACAACATATTTTTCATAATTTCATTTTGGATCAAATATAGGAATAATAAATGATATAACTATCTATTTAAAATCCAATAAAATAAATAAATAGCAAAAAAATATATGAACCGATCCAAATTGAAAATAATAAAATTAAAATAACTGAACATTCAGACATAACATTATAAATAATGAGTAAATTTATAAACCAAAAAATATATAAAAATGAACACAAAAATAAATTTAAAGCTACAGTGATAGATACATATGCATTCCAAAAGAAAATAACCACATGAGGATCCCCAAAATGTTCCATGTTGTTAAACCTCTTATCACCCATGTTTAGCACTGATCACCCCAAAATCATGTAAAATGAATGAATCATGAAAAACCTACAAGGGACATTTTCATGATCCATCTTGGATAACCCAATAAATTAGAACTCAAGTTAGCCCTGACACATCCCACATTGAATTTTTGGTCCCCATCAGATGGAGTCTAGTTCTTAGGAATAAAGAAACAACAAATTATAAATCATCGATATAAGAAGAAATCCCAATTGAATATAATTGATAAGAAACAAAAAAAATGGTTTTATTCCAACACAACCATCATATGTGAAGTAACCCAATAAATGAATGTACAAATTTTGATACGTAAAAATAATTCAAAAATATCACATCATCTAACATCAACATCATCACCAATATCTCATCAAAACAGATGGGTAAAATACTATTATCAATATAAACTCTCGTGGTTTTTCTCTCGAGAACACCCACCACCTACACGTGGTACTTCCACTTTTCATGGACCTAGAAAAAGAAATTCCACATATGACATAAGGCGTATGTCAAGTGTGAGAATCACTAACCCTATAGTATCCCAACTAGATATTTCATAAGCAGTCCTTATCCAATATTCCAAATCAGTAAAATATTAAATAAAACATGTCATGACAATATTTTCTAAATATATTGTAAATCATGTTTTCAAAAAAATCATTATAATTTAAAATGAAGTAACAAATAAGAATATATATCAAAATTGGAACGAATCATCATCCCAATGAAAACAGGACTGAATAAATTATTTCATAAACACTGGAATTTAATTCATTTTCAATCAAATATTCATGGTTAAAATTCACAAGGTGAGTTCCATCAATGATCCCCATACATCTTAGTGAAATACTGAACTAGGTTATCACACATCACATGATCACTGGCCTAGAGAGAATTGGACTTCATCCCAATGAATGAAATACTTACACACATAAATGTTTATTATTGTTTTTAGATTCAATATATTTTAAGATAGAGCTACTACATATCTAGAATTATTTTCTAGGAGTATCCACCATTATACCTAGGATCCCATGTGCTTTATTTAAATCAATTAGAAGTAAAATAAGTTTTCTCAAATAAATTTTACCAGTCATCATTCAAGAATCCCTAAATCATGTTTTCAAATATTCCATTTCTTTTAAAAAGTAAATATAAAATGGTTTTAATCAAAACTAATTCATTTTAAATTAATACATTTCATTTAAAATCCATAAAACATTTATGGCCTTAATTTCTCAATAATTATTTTCTGATTCATTCTTAAAATCATTCATTTTAATTAAAAATAACTTTCTTGAAATAAACATTTTATTTTCAAATCCATTGGCGGAGAGGTTGCATCATACGACATACTATTTGAATTAATTTATCATGAATCAAATATCAACATTTTAATCCAATTTAACATCCACATCATGTTAATAAGGAAACAATGTTTTCAAATGATTAGGAATAATTTTCTAAATAAACGCATAAATTCATGGCATCATTAACACCTAAAAAATGGGTCCACAATTAGAGAGTTGAAGGATATAAACAATCAAGAGAGGATCCTAGAAAACCAATCCACAAATTAATATTTAGATATATCACAGAAACAATGATCCACATCCCCAGTAAAAATAGAAACATGAATAAATTAGAATTCACAATCGAATAATGGTTATACTTATTGAAAGAGATTAATTTATTCAAAAGTAACTTTAATCCATGTTGATATAATGTTATAAGGGACAAAAATCACCTCAAGAGATCTTTTATGAATGGAAGGGTCAAATGATATTCAAGGGATAAGATATCAAAATTAAAATGGATGTTTCATAAAATGGAATTGTGATTCTTCCCTATACATCCTCACCTATATCGGTGTCACTGGCTTTCCACTGGCTATCCACTTATTACATGAAGACTTCTTAAGAATAAGGGAATAACACCGACTAGTTGGTGGCCTTCCACCAACTCGAAGGTGGTGTATGTTAGAATGATTGAACCACTACATATCCCAAAAACCAATTGGTGGAAAAAACTATAATAATTACCTAATTCAATACATCAACTAGTTGACCAATGGGTCTCACTAGCTAGTCATTAGACACCCAATATATTTCCTATCTACAATCCTTAGTACACTATTTTTCTATAATACTACGAAACTAAAAACCTCTAAGAAAATAAAAAAACATCCCTAAACCATAAAAGGGTATAAGCATGTATTAATAACCACAAATATGTATTAAAATCAAGGTAAGGAAAATAGAACAAGGATCATACTTAAAATAAAGTGTTGGGATGTTATAATTCCCCCTCACTATAAATGATTTAGTCCACTATAAATCCATCTGAAGAGGACTAGTCCAAAAAGAAAAAAGGTCATTATACACTCATTATCACCTGACTCTCACAAATCACATGATAAAATGTATCATTATTCTATAAAACCCATATGAAGGGAAAAACTATTTAATATCACCATAATCATAGAATCAACAATATGAACTAACTACTAAATCACAGTCATATTAGGTTTTATATCTAGGTCATCCCAATTCAAAACATGAGATTTTTTAGAATGATATTTCTTGAGTCCAGTCACATTAAACACATTATAGATCAAATTCATCTGAGGTAGAAAGTACAAATTGTATTAAAAATTTAAATTACACCCCATAACTACAATAGACCACATATATCTCAATGATATAATATTTTTAGTTCCATTCCATTTGGGAACTGATCATGATAAGACTCTCAGGAACATCTGGTTACTAACTGAGAACCTTATATAATGTCGATAACTATATCCATAATACATCTACTAGATCCGATTCATTTCCAATAGTTTGAAAATAATCAGTATCATCCACATTGTCTCATAAACCAATCTAGGTCCCACCATGGAATCTTCACCAATATCCATACAAAAAATTAGAGATTAATATGGCCAATATTGCAAGGCCTCAAGGATGGAATCACAATTAATTTATTTATGAATATTTATTACCTTTCCAATATAACCATTAGTATGAGGATGGAATGTTGTGTTAAACTTAAAATTGGGTCAAATTATTTTTTTAGGTCTCTCAAAAAATTATATGTTAATTGAGGATCACATTTGAAAATAATGGCACTTTGAACTCTATGTAAACTAACAAAATCATAAAAATAAATATTTACCAAATCCTAAAATATGGTGGAATCATGAATATAGATAAAGTGACATAATTTAGTCAATTATTTAATCAGTACCCAAATAAAAATATTTCATTAATTATTACAAAGAAACCCAATTAATAAATCCATTGGTATCTCATCCCATTTCCAGGTTAGCCCAAAAAGGGGTTGAAGAAAACCTGATGAAATCTGATACTCCACCTTCATTTACAGACTGGTATAATAATATGTAACAAAATCAATAATTTATTGTTTCATAACTGAATAACAAAATTGAATAATTACATAAAAAAATATTATTCATTTTTGGGTAAACTACACACTAATTATTATGAAAATCCAAAATCATGAGATTCCTCATATGTGAATGAACCATATAAACATTCATAAATAAAAGGATTCCCTATTGAAATATATACCATTCACTAATGGTCTCCCAACCATATAAACAATTCATCTTACCTCCAAACTCAATATAAAGTTAATACATATAGGGGATGACATCAGTATGGGAGTGTGTAAAATAAACACTTGCATGGAAAAACTTTTTCCAATCCTCTTGGACTCCCACATGAATGTCAGGAATGAAGACCATAAGATTTCACTCCCCTAATGATTCCATGATAACATAGGGTGGAAATTACCTATGTATAGACTCCACCACAATGTTTCCCTTCCAAGGGTTATATGAAATGTTAATTTTGAATGATATTAATTTCACTAACCATTTTATATCTTAGAAAATTAAATCATTACATGAAAATATGTAACTCAAGATCTAATTATTAGATTAAATTGTAAAATATTCACTAAAAGTGTAGTGAAACCATATCTTAATAGTGTACATCAAATATTCAAGTTCTAGATAATTTTTCTGATTGTTCATTTTATGTGGAATAAGATGAAAATAATCATAAGACAAAACATTATGACCATACAAGACAAGGAAACACAAACCCAAACCTAACACAAGGAAAAAGTAAAAATAGCCAAACCAAACCTTTATAAGAGTTAGTAATGGATCTTGAGTGAAATGATTATTTTAAAAATAAAATTAAGTCTAATATTTCAAATACCAAACACACTTCACACCCTTTTCAATGAGAGTAGTCAATAGAGAAGAAACATTTCTGAAATATTTTATAAATTAATGAAAATATCCTACCAAACCCAAAAATCTAGGAATCTCAATGACAACTCACAGTTCCTCCCATTAAAATACCATTTTCACATTTTTAGGATTAATTATTATACCTTGATTCAAAACCCTGCTTCCCAATAACATCAATTCCTTAATCTATAATTTTCACTATAAAAACATGGTACAAGGTTAGTGATTCCTCAAGATTTCAAAAAATGATCTGAAATGATGTAGATGCTACACCCAGGTTTCGGAATAAAACATGATTTCAACAATATATACCACAAAAAAAGTGTTGATATAGTGGTGGAATATTCTCTTAATCATTTCTATAAACACATCCTAGAAATTTGATTGGTGGAATTGAATAATAATATATTCATATCAGCCATACCCTCTACTAAATCTAGAATTTCGAATTCCATACACCTTGATACATGCCTATCTATGTAATAAAAGTTTACTCTAATTTTAGATACAATCATTCACAATATCTTGACATCATCCTTAGTGCGTTGAGAATGAATCGACTATACACTGAACTACCTAAATATGTTTTATAGTTGTATGGATGGACTCCTTTCTAGATGTTCCCAAAAAGTGGTATAAGGTAATCTAGATTGTGGGGTGTTTACAATTATCCTATTTAAGGGGGTTATTGCTTTTTGGAGTTGAAATAATGTGAACTCTAGGTAACCATTCTTAGGAAACAGGAATGGTTATTGTATGACATCTATGTTAGCACTCATAAATGAGCATGTTCATATCTATACAAGTAGTTATGTTCAAAGTTGAATGGAACATTGGTTTTAGTAATCCAAAAATATTTTATTTTTGAGATGATGATAATGCCTCTAAGTTGGGTATAATAATTTTTCTTAACCATGGATGGTTCATCTAGGATACCCTACTAGATGTTGGGTCTGAAAATCTATGTCATGCTTAAGATAATCTTGATATACCATGGAATAAGGATTGATAATATATTTTAGTAATGTGTTAGTTGATGAAGCCAAGAATATTTTAATTAAGTCATCCATAGGTGTTCCAACTCATGTTTCCTCAAGTAGTTTGACATTTTCAATGAGGAACTACATCATGTATTCCATGGGATGACATGGGTGTATTCTAATCATTGATTGTGGATTTTCATGGAAATTTTGATGCGAAAAGGTAGATTAATAATTTTGAATTTAACCATTTTCATCGAATTGATGACTAAGTGGTATTTTCTCATGTTTTATCAGGTTTATTTGGTTGACAATTATGTCAAAATAATTTCTATATCATTAAATATGTGTTTTAATTGGAATCTCTGGTATTGAGAGTACATTGATCCAAAATTTAACATTTAAAATTATATCCTATCACATAAGTACCCTTTGATGGTTGAATAAAGAGACAAGGTTTTGATCATTTATTACGTTAGTAGGACTCTTGCAATCATATTCTTGATGTTTCAAAATTGGATACATGTGATGAATCATGTTTTAATGGAAAATGTACCATGTTTTGAAAGTGGAGTTTAGAGGTGCCTTGGGTGTTTTGAAATGAAAACCCACTAATTGAGTGGGAATTTATATACCATGTAGGTTGGGTAGTTCATGTTGATAGCCATAAAATAATATTATGGCTGTGTTGTTCTATAGTGGGGATGTTATAGGATCCTGTTTTTTTTATGGGTTGAAGTTTATAAAGGAAATTTATTTTTTCATTTTGTGGATGGATTAAATATTAATCCAAGATTCAACAAGAAATCCTATGTGATATAACACATTAAAGTGTTGTTTTGTTTGTGGTTTTAGGCCCAATAGTATTTTTAAAATCCTAGATCAGTTTCAGGATTCTCAGGCTTTGAAAGATCAATTTTAGAACAAACGAAAAATGATATAATGTTGGAACACATTCCATACTACACATGCATAATAACTACACAAATTATTTTTTGGGAAAAAATTGGTTGATCATGAAATGTGTCCCAAAAAAGCATGAAAAATAATGTAGAGTTGTTTAGGGACTCACCTATAAGTGCATGGTTTTTCTAACTATGAATTATAATTAGTAGGGAAAGAGTCCTTGAGGTATGGTTCTTCATGCTGGTGGAGCATGGTTTTTGATGATTATGAGAGAACCACATGTCTTGGAGGTTATTTGGATGGTGGAACTACATTGATGGTGCATGGTTTGTCTAACCATTTAGCTTCACCTCACACCTCTTAAAAACTGACAAAAATTAATTTTTTCCCATAAATCTTATATGGGGGTTTACCCCATTTGCACCTTCACATATCCCAAAATCCATCAACATGAAACATCTTCTTCTTATCCTCCCATATAATTGTTATCTCCCAATATTAGTCTAAATCAAAAGCCAATAAATTTTTTCGAAGCCTAACAGGGAGACTATAATTCATATTTGTTCCATTTTTTATTTCCATTTTCCTCTTAATTTTTATCATTGTGTGAGCTAATATAACATATTGTTATTTCATTATTCAATTCTTATAATTAACCTTATTTTAGATTGATCCAAGGTATAATAATAGAAATGTGAAGATTCGTTGGTATATGGTAGGTGGTCATTGAAATCCACTTTAATGTCTCACCTTTTATAAAAATTTTCAATTTCCAAGAACATTGGACCTTCCATGCATTACTCCAATATTATGAAATCCTGTAAATTTAATAACTAGACCATCGATTTTATAACCTTGATACACCTTAACATTGTTTGAGGTCTGTAAACCTGTAATACCATGAGACATTGGGAAATATATTTTTTAATTAATTAAATATTTTGTCAATATTTTTCATTTCACACAACATTGTATCTAGATTTTTGTATATGAAAGTGCTAAGTTTGGATTGTGTTATATGCAACACCGAGTTAAATTTTCACTACACGCATCACCAAGTGAATAAGATAATTTAATATCCTAAGAGATTACAATATATTTAAAATTTTAAATAGATTATATATATTCTATATAGCTTTCAATGCACATGATAATGAGTTATCATGTTTCACCTGCAACAATGAGTTTCTTCAATGACTTTCATTACATGCATTAATGAGTTTAACTAAACAACAAAATATAATTAAAACATTATTATTTAATATAATAAGATATAAAATAGATTTTAAATTAGAGGTTATGAATATTATAAACTAACTTATGAAAATATATCATTTATAAAAATATAATATGAATTCATTAGATACCAATTAATTAGAACTCAAAATGTAAACCAATTGACTATAAAGAAAATATGTTTATTTGTATTATCATAAAGTTGTTTTATCCTAATAAATTAAAGTAATTTCTATTAGTGAGTGATATTAATGTAATATATATATATACCATATATTTAATCAAATATTATTAATGGTTATCCAATATATTTTATATTCATAAGATAAGAAAAAACACATATTTTAAGTAAACATCAATATTTTTATAAATGCAGTTTTACATCCTTTTAATGGAAAACCAATATTAAATAAAATTCTTAAAACATTTATAAATTTAAAATGTCAAAATAAACATCATATTTGAAATAAAAATAGAAACAACTATGTTAGGGTGAATTTTTGTTTTTTTTGTGAAGTTTCAATTTTTGATTAATAGTGAAAAATACTAAATTTTAATTCAAAACTAGTTTTTCATCTAATTATTTGTAAGGTTAAATTATAATTTAAATTTTTATTAAAGTTTAAATATATATATATATATATATATATTACGAATTAATATAATTTAGTTCATTAGAATCAATTTCGATTTTAAATTGAATATAAAAAACATAGCAAACTTTTAAACATTTTTACTCTAAAAACCCACATTGTCGTCCCGTTTATGGTATTAAATTTATATTAATTTCTATAAATTTTTTGATTATAATTTGTAAAAACGATTTCAATATTTTTAAAAGAAAAATTTATACATTCAAATAAGTTCATCTTAGTTTTTGATAAAAAAATATTAGTGAAATTAGTTAAAATTAATTACAATGATTATGGTGAAATTAAGCTTGAAAAAGGACTAAACCTTAAAAATATGGGCCTTAATGACCTAGAATATTGTCCAAAATATAATATATGGAGATATTTAGACCATATAATTTTTTATATCAAATTTTTACAATTATTTTATACAATTAACATAGGAAAAACGTGGGTGGAATTCATTTTCCAAAATATTTACAAGAGTGTCACTCCCCCTCCACTATAAAAAGTCACTCACTCCTCCCACTTCCTCAAACCTAAAAAACACTTATTTCCTATAATATCTTCCCAATACATTTCAAAAAAACCCTCCCTTACTCCTTGAATCCTCTCATTTGTAATAATTCCATCCAAGGAAGCCCTTTGTTGCAAGCCAGAATGAGATACCTCAATAAGAGGTAAGACCTTTCCTCAAGCTCTTTTATTTTATTTTCATTCTCCAACACCTCAAATCTAATATTACATGATAATATAATAAAACAATTATTTTAAATATTTTGATATTTTTTTATACTAATGGGTCAACCTTCACTTATAGACACTTCCATCTAATGGGTAGTGAACTTACCGCTCTTGTGTACAGTGAACTACTACATCATAAAACTATGTTGTTTGTTCTACCTTTACCAAATTTTATGGATAAGAATTATGATGGAAACACTATTTATATCTGATATATATATGAAATTTATTATGTATTTAGTATTCTTTAATATTTTTATAATACATACCTTTATACCTTCCATCTTGTGTAAATACAATAACTTCATTTGTGGATGTGTGGACTACCACCTCCTGAAAGCAATGTGATTCATTCACAATTAACATGGAATGTACTAAGTATGGTTTTATTAAAAATATATGATATATATAAGTATATTATTATACTATAATGATATTATATACATATATACATATATGTCATTTACTTACAATTATTTAATATGAAAGAAAAACATAAACAATGTATATCCATACATATGACCTACCGTCTCAATGAATAATATATTTCATTAAAATTTTATATATTTTATATATTATTAAAAATACTTATTTATTATAACACCAAATAATTTTGAAAATAAATTTTTTATTGAATTCTTGAAACGTTGAGTCTCTAAGAAACACCAGTTTGTTATAACCTTTTTAGTAAAAATAATTTTTTCCACCTCTGTGATTTGAATTTCGAAAAACTGACATACACGGTTGCATTCACTAAGATATTTATAATCTCTTAAGACAAAAATAATTTTTGGTGAATAGAAACATACCCATATTAATATTAATATGAATTTTAATATTACAATTATGAATATTAAATCATATTATTATTTTGTATGAAGGTTATATGATAATGAGATGCTGATTAATTTTTCAAGGTAATATAAAATGAATTATAGTTTGAAAATTGTTATTTTTTGAATAAATTGTGATTTTATATAAAAATTAAATCAATAATATTTATAAAATTATTTTATAAAATTTATTTCATTTTTAAAATCTACACGTAAAAAATGGTCAGGATGATATTTTGGGATTTTTCTGAAATACTGGATTTTTGTTATGAATAGTAAAGTATGGTAATTTATCGTATATATAAATTATCAGTTAAATTCAATATTACTAGAATCATTTATGATATAATAACACTTGTTTATAAATCACAGGTACATATTACTAATCTTGGTCACAATAATCAATTCTATTGGTAGTCTTTGGAAAAATAATAAAATTACGAGTAAAATAATGGGAAAACCTCCTATCCTCCACTATAAAACCTCTCTCACTCTCTACTCTCTTCACTCCTCTAAAGCCTTGTGACTTGTATAAATTATTCTAAAATATCTTCCCAAGCTCCTCCCTTTCGTTCATCATCCCTTGGTCTCATAGAAAGACCAAAACCTCTCCCCTAAGAGGCTCTCAAGGAAGATTACTTTAAGAGGTAAATTCCTCTTTTCATTTTTTTTATTTCAAGTTCATTTCTTTTATTTTCTTTTCCTCGCATATTTTATTCCAAATTTTTTGACGACTCCAATACCTTACATGAAATTTAATGATTTTATGATAATGTAATAAATATTCATCATGTCTAATTTCCCCTTCTTTTATACTAGAAATGAAAACACCGTCTGAGATGTGTAAATTTATCACATTCAAGGACGATGGGTTTTCAATTTCTATTACCATATTAAATTATGGTAATTAAAAAAAATTACATTTTAAATAGACTATAATATATGTATCCTAACTTATTTAAGGTTCTGTAATCCTTTTTTACACAAGATATTAATTGATAAATCAAAATGAGTTCATGGTGATCAAGAACTGCTAATTAACCCTAACAATTTTCATTAATGTTTTATATAATGATTCATTTTCACTCCCAATAACCAACTAAATTTTATAATAATGTAATATTATTTTTTTTTACTAATAACATACAACTTCTATTTTGTACAACTATTCTCGTTCTACATGATTATCCATACATGAATATAAGTAAACTGGTCATGAAAACCAAGGAAGAAAACACTCCCAAACAACGAAATTGAATCCATCACCCCATAAAAAGTCCATGAATGAGCCCAAAAATGTTCAAATAAATCAATTAAATGTATATGAGGTTCTTTAATAATTAATTTATGAACCTAAATTTTATTTTTCAGGTCATTAAGATCAAGTGAGGAACACCTTCAGACTTAAGGTAATGGTCTTCCAGCCAAACCTCTATTTTCATTAGTATTACTTTTATTATATACATACCTTAATTAAATTATTATTCATTTATATGTACTCCTCATAATTTCTATGTGAATTTTCTATATATGTTTTCCATCTAGAATCATACCTTCCATTAGGGGTAGTTATATGTTTTAAAAGGATCTTTGAAAAATTATTCCTGAAATACAATCCTGATTCAAGGTAATTTCTCAAATTCTTAACTAGTTTTAAGGGAAATCTACAATATATTTTTATATACCATTATTTTTCTAAAATAACTTATTTTATTGATAAAATACCATCTTACTTCACTTATGTTTGTATACAATTATTTTTCTAAAATAACTATTGATTTCAAAGTAAATGAGTATTTATCTCAAGAATTACTCGATGATTTCATAAGAGTATCTTCATATTTTTCAACACTCCTATTAATAATTATGTATTATTGAGATTAATATTTATGATATAATTTACCATATTTAATTGAATATCTTATTATTATTTTGATTTTGGATGTTCTATCTAAAAACCATTCACCATTTTACGCTGAATGGTTAGTGTTTATACTTAATGTTGGGGGAAATTTATTTATGTTTCATATGTTAGTTTCAATATGAATGTATATATTATTTATGTTTATACATATACATATTGGTAATTAATTGGACTTATTATGTAATGGTTGGGGCCTACTATTTCCCCTGGATGCATCGGAAGGTCTCATAAGACAAATAAATATGGAATTGCCCAAGGCCTTGCCCTTTTTTAGATATGGTTTTGGATAAGGCCTTAATAATTTTTATATTTCTTGGCCGAGGTCTTGACGGTATGTTTCATAATATCTCTTATATGAATTTCCCATATTATGAAGCTATATATTCATTGTTTATGTTGTTATTCGACTAGTAGAATATCAATGAATATGTTTTAATGTGGAAATATTTACTCAGCTCATATTATTTCCAAAATGTGTTTATGATTATTGTTTTGAAAGGAATGTGTTTTCAATTATTCTATATGCCCAGTGTTTATGTTTATGATTTTTTTGTATTTTTTACCCTTAAAAATCATTTCAACTCACCTCTTTCTTTTGCTTTTTTTTCTTAGGACTTGAAGAAGTTTATTATGAATGGCCTGGAGGGATAAACTTATAGTTGTGAATGCTCCCAATAAAAATTATATGTCATATTTCATTTCAATTTTTAATGTTGAACTTATGTATGTATCTTGATTTACAAATCTACTAAACTATTCATTACTTTGGGATATGACTTTCTTGTCATTATGCCAATGTAATGTAATAAGCACTATCTCCAAGAAACTGGCGCCGGGTCTT
The DNA here is from genome assembly GCA_963277665.1 of Viscum album. Taxonomy (NCBI): domain Eukaryota; kingdom Viridiplantae; phylum Streptophyta; class Magnoliopsida; order Santalales; family Viscaceae; genus Viscum; species Viscum album. The sequence continues at coordinate 2,022,361,234 of OY728121.1, read as the reverse complement.
TACAGTTGGTATTAGAGGAAGTTTAGTACATAAATTGGAAACTAGAATTAGAATATGTAGATTAGGGAACAAAACCCTAAGATAATATTTGAATATAAACATACAAGAACATCCTTGAATGTTTTCTATGGAATACATTATGTGGATCTTTCTTGCAAATACATCATTGTATGAATACTACAAATGGGCATGGTTCTGGAATAGATGTACCTAGGAGTGAAAAATCTGACAAGTTGTTTCAATATTTACTCGTGGTATCCCGGTACATGACAACGAGCCTTTCTGCACACCTGGTTTGACACTCTTGAGAGATATTCTTAGGATAATTCACATTTTATTTACAATCCATTATGAAGGATTTAATTGTAAATTTTTTTCAAAGAATCCATGTTTATGATTATGATATTAGATATTTATAGAAATTCAATTTATGCTAAGTTTTTTTCTATCAGAACTAGAAAATTAACCTATGGACACGTTTCAGAACCGTGGTCGTAGGCCCTAAAACTGTGGCAATAGCATATTCCCACGATTTTGGAAAATTGTGGCTGTTATAGTCATGTCAGTGGGTTTTATGTGCTCCCATGATTGAAACCCTGGCTATATCATTTATATGGTATAAAAAACTCATCCCCCCCAGTTCCCCACCCCTGCTTCCAGTTTCCCCTTCCCCCTACCCCTGGGCATCCCCCTTGCACCCCATGCCCCCTAGTTCCCCGACCCCACCACCAGTTTCCCATCCCCCCTTCCAGTCCCCCTGCCCTTGGACATCCCCCATACACCCCCCAGGATAGCCCCCATGTCCCCTGGATATCCCCTTTGAACCCGCACTAGACAGCCCCCTTGAACCCCCCCCCCCCACACACACACACCACCAGGCCCCCTGGACAACCCCCTTACACCCCTTGAACACCCCCTACAACCCCCTGGACATCCCTCTTGCACCCCCTTAAACACCCCCCCCCCCCTCGCACCCTCATGCCCCCAGGACTGCCCCTTTCACCCTTGGATATCTCCATTGCACACCCTTAACACCCCCTTGCACCCCCTTGAACACCCCTATTCACCCCCATGCCCCCTATGGACATCCCCCTTGCACCCCCTGGACTGCCCCCCCCCCCACCCCCATGCCCCCCTGGACAACCCCTTTCACCCCTTGAACACCCCCCCCCCCTTCACCCCCATGCCCCCTGGACAACCCCATTGCACCCCCTGGATAGCCCCCTTCCACCCCCTTGAACACTCCCCTACACCCCCCAAGCTGCGCTTGGACAACCCCCTTGCACCCCCTTGCACCCCCTTCAATAGCCACCTTTACCCACATTGCCCCCTAGATATCCCCCTTGCCCCCCCACCTGTAGTAGCCCCCATACATATTCGTGAATCCAATATAGTGGAAGACTTACCAAACCGTTTGGCACAATTTTGTGGATCTTAGGTTGATATATAGTGTCATGTTATCCGATTAAACTGTAAAAAATAAGTCATAACTATAATATAATTCACTACATGAGGCATTAACTCTCATGTTCAATGTTAACCATGTTCAGTTTCATTTAACTCATTCAATCCATAAAGATAACCTTTCACCCCTGGATAGCCCACTTGAACACCCCCCCCCCCCCTCCTGGACAGCCCCCTGCACCCCTCCCTCTAGCACATGTAACACCCCACTACCCCTTCCCCCAGCGCACCCCCCTACACCATACCCTTGCCCCTTTCAAAATAACCCAGCACACCCTCCCCCCCCCCGCCTACTAGTTCCACCCAACGAGTCCCCCCCCCCACCCCACCTTGCCCTCCCCCAGCCAGTCCCCCCTACACCCCCACCCACCATGCCCCTTACACCCCCCCTCCCCCTACCAGTCCCCCCCCCCATCCCCCTACAAGTTCCCCCTCCCCCATTCCAGTCACCCCCATCCTACCAGTTTCCCCTCCCCCTGCCCCTTCCAGTCACCCTCCCCCTACCAGTCCTCCCTTGCACCCCCCCCCCCCCTATAGTCCCCCCTTGTACCCCTACCAGTCCCCTTCCCCACTGCCAGTTTTCCCCATCCCCCTGCCAGTTCCCCCCCCACCCCTTCCAGTCCCCCCCCACCCACCTTGTCATCCCCCAACCAGTCCCCCCTATACCCCCACCCATCCTGCCCCTTACACCTCCCTCCCTCGTGCCAGTCCCCTCCCACCCTCCCCTTGCCAGTTCCCCCTCCCCCTCCCCCTGAACACTACCCCTTCACCTTGAAAAAGAACTCATCACACCCTACCCCCACCTGCTAGTTCCCCCTTACTAGTCCCCTTCCACACCCCACCTTTTCCTCCCCCTGTCAGTCCCCCCTGCACCCCCACCCACCCTGCCCCTTACACCCCATGCTAGTCTTGCCCCCCTCTTCCAATCATGCCCCCCACGCTGTCAGTTTCCCCTCCCCCTACCCCTACCAGTCCCCCTCCCCCTGCCAGACCCCCTTTTCACCCCTGCCAATCCCCCCTTATACCCCCTACTAGTCCCCTCCCCCTACACGTTTCCCCTACCCCTGCCCCTTCCAGTCCCCCCCCCCCCTCCACCCTGCAACTTTCCCCTCCCCACAGCCCCTGTTAGTCCCCATCCACCCTCATCCTACCAGTATCATCCCTACTAACATTCCAACCATTTCCTTGTATCATGTCATAGGATCTACTAACCATTGGTGAAATTTCCCAGACACAAAATATATTTCATGGGTTTAAAAACAATGTTACAAAATGAGAATGAGGTACTCTATTTATCACACATAAGATCAACATGGTACTCACTATCCAAATTAAATTATAAACTAAAGATTCCTATATAAAAATAATTAAACAACTCCAAATATAAAAAAACACATAACGTCACTTACATGAGTCTCCATATAAGACAAACTATCAAAGAAGTCTGGAACTAGCTCACAAGTACCTACAACACAAGGTAGAACATAGTAGTGCTCATCCCATAAAATTATGGTAGAACAAAACATCTTATTAAATTAACAAATAATATAACTCGATAAACAAGAATTTTGTTTTCATATAACTAACAATAATAGCATAAATGCAACATTTATTGGAAAACAAAACAAGTCTCCAACTGAACTAATGGGTGATAGATAAATAATACTTCATGTTTCGATCCACGTATCTTCATGTGGAAGGTTGTCATTTGGGGTTCAATTGATATTTTATATAAATATATATGATGAATTCATTCTTACAAGTTTCATCCATGGATCATTGGATGAAGTTATAAATTTGATAATTCCATGTGAAATAGTCTTCATGTTTAAAAAAATCATGATTGGTTAATTGTGAAGGAATTTCATACCATAAGAAAGGAAACAGACTATTTTTTCCATGGTGAAGATGGAGAAGTAGCCATGAAGGCCACACCCATCAAATAGGGAATTAGGATTTTCATGATGCAATGATTATGTTCTTGTGTGAAACAACAAGTCCAATATGGTCATGGTAGTCTCTGTAGTGATCATCTAGAATACATGTGTGAAGCAGCCTAGGCCAAAATGGCCATAGAATATGACATGGTTAGAGGGGATAATTCATTGAAGATATACAGTATAAGAAGGATGATATGGGAAGTAAAAAAATAATGTCGTTGTGCTAGATTTTATTTTTTAGCATGTTCTTCTTCGGGAATTTATCTTTAATCTTAGTTTATACAGGCTTATCAATTTTATAACACTAGTACAAGAATGACCTTTAGCGGCTGCCAAAATCCGTCGCTAAAGGCCTATAGCGGCCGCATAGTGGCCGCCAAACGGCGGCCGCTTTTTCCCTGTCACTGTTACTAGCTGCCATTTGGCGGACGCTGTAGGCAAGCTGGGAGGGGCTTTAGCGGCCGCCATTTGGCGGCCGCTATAGGTCTCTTTGACAAACCTATAGCAGCCGCTATTAAATTTTAATTTTTTTAAAAAAAAAAATCAATTATACATTAATATAAAAAATAAATCCCGGCTGTCATCTTCAAAGCTCCGCATCCATCATCACATATAACTGCATAACAAAATTTAATAACAAACTTAGTACCGAATAAAACCTAGAAAACAAATATTTAACTTCAAACTTACTGTAACAGATCTAAAGTATTTGATTTTCAAAATAATATTCATAAATTTGATTACCATTTTATAAATTTAAAATCATTAATTCTATGGTTCTAATTGGATTGTTTTCCTGTGATTTCAGGTCAATTCGATGTCGTACGCTAAGAGTTTGACCGTTAGACGCCAGTTTTGGCCGTCTTTGACACCAGAACGGCGTTCCTGGCCATCACAGGAACACGGAACGTCCGATTGACGTTCCGTCTGCTCGACCACATCACAATTCACTCACCCTTTGATGTCGTCCCATTTCGGGCCATTCGGACATCGTTCGGCCAGTTTGGACCCCCCCCCCCCCACCCACGCGCGTTTATCAAGCGCGTGCAACGCTTAAAGAACGCATAATGAGCCCTACCGTGCAGACCGCATGTCCGATTGACGTGCCGTCTGTGCGTGCACGTCGCGAATAATAATTTTATTTTTGTACTGTGATTTCAGGTCAATCCGATGTCGTTCGCTAAGAGTTTGAACGTTAGACGCCAGTTTTGGTCATTTATGACACCAGAACGGCGTTCCCGGTCACCTCGGGCACACGGCACGTCCGATTGACATGCTGCCTGCTCAACCATGTCACAATTCACTAACCCTTTGATGTTGTCCGATTTCAGGCCATTCGGACATCGTTCGGCCAGTTTGGATCCCCCCACGCGAGTTTATCAAGCGCGTGCAACGCTTAAAAATGCATAATGAGCCCTACCGCGCAGACCGCACGTCCGATTGATGTTCCGTCTACGCGTGCACGTCGAGAATAATAATTTTATTGTTGTCCTGTGATTTCAGGTCAATCCGATGTCGCCCGATATGAGTTTGACCGTTAGACGCCCGTTTTGGCCGTTTATGACACCAGAACGGCGTTCCCGATCACCACGGGCACACGGAACGTCCGATTGACGTTCCGTCTGCTCGACCACATCAAAATTCACTCACCCTTTTATGTAGTCCGATTTCAGGCCATTCGGACATCGTTCGGCCAGTTTGGGACCCCCCACGCGCATTTATCAAGCGCGCGCAACGCTTAAAGAACGCATAATGATCCCTATCGCGCAGACCACACGTCCGATTGACGTGACATATGGGCTTTCACGTAGAGAATAATAATTCTATTGTTTTCCTGTGATTTCAGGTCAATCTGATGTCTTTCGCTAAGGGTTTGACCGTTAGACGCCAGTTTTGGCCGCTTTTGACACCAGAACGGCGTTCCCAGTCCCCGCGGGCACATGGCACGTCCGATTTACATGTCGTTTTCTCGACCACATCACAATTTACTCACCCTTTGATTTTGTCCGATTTCAGGCCATTCGGACATCGTTCGGCCTGTTTGGGACCCCCCACGCGTGTTTATCAAGCGCGCGCAATGCTTAAAGAACGCATAATGAGCCCTACCGCGTAGACTGCACGTCTGATTGACGTGCCGTCTGCGCGTGCACGTCGCGAATAATAATTTTATTGTTTTCCTATGATTTCAGGTCAATCTGATGTCGTCTGCTAAGAGTTTGACCATTAGACGCCAGTTTTGGCCGTTTATGACACCAGAACGGCGTTCTCAGTCACCGCGGGCACACAGCACGTCCGATTGACGTTCCGTCTGCTCTACCACATCAAAATTTACTCACCCTTTGATGTAGTCCATTTTCAGTCCATTCGGACATCGTTTGGCTAGTTTGGTACCCCCCACGCGCGTTTATCAAGCGCGCGCAACGCTTAATGAACGCATAATTAGCCCTACCGCGTAGACCGCACATCTGATTGACAAGCCGTCTGCGCGTGCACGACGCAAATAATAATTGTATTTGTTTCCTATGATTTCAGGTCAATCTGATGTCGTCCGCTAAGATTTTGACTGTTAGACGCCAGTTTTGGCCGTTTTTTGACACCAGAACGGCGTTCCCGGTCACCTCAGGCACACGGCACGTCCGATTGACGTGCCGTCTGCTCGACCACGTCATAATTTAATCACCATTTGATTTCGTCTGATTTCAGGCCATTCAGAACATCGTTCGGCCAATTTGGACCCCCCCCCCCCCCACGCGCATTTATCAAGCGCGCGCAACGCTTAAAAACGCATAATGAGCCCTACCGCGCATACCGCACGTCTGATTGACGTTCCGTCTGTGCGTGCACATCGCGAATAATATTTATATTGTTGTCTTGTGATTTCAGGTCAATCTGATGTCATCCGCTATGAGTTTGACCGTTAGACGCCCGTTTTGGCGGTTTATGACACCAGAACGGCGTTCCCGGTCACTGCGGGCACACGGCACGTCCGATTGATGTGTCGTCTACTCGACCAAATCGCAATTCACTCACCCTTTTATTTTGTCTGATTTCAGGCCATTCGGACATCGTTCAGCCAGTTTGGGACCCCCCCCCCCCCATGCGCGTTTATCAAGCGCGCACAACGCTTAAAGAACACATAATGAACCCTACCGCACAGAACGTACGTCCGATTGACGTGAAGTCTACGCGTGCATGTCGCAAATAATAATTTTATTGTTTTCCTGTGATTTCAGGTCAATACGATGTCGCCCGCTAAGAGTTTGACCGTTAGACGCCAGTTTTGGCCGTTTATGACACCAGAACGGCGTTCCCGGTCACCGCGGGAACACGGCATGTCCGATTGACGTTCCGTCTACTCGACCACATCAAAATTCACTCACCCTTTGATTTCATGTGATTTCAGGCCATTCGGACATCGTTCAGCCAGTTTGGGACCCCCCCACGCGCATTTATCAAGCGCGCGCAACGCTTAAAGAACGCATAATGAGCCCTACCACGCAGACCGCACGTCCGATTGACGTGCCGTCTGCGCGTGCACATCTTGAATAATAATTGTATTGCTTTCCTGTGATTTCAGGTCAATCCGAAGTCATCCGCTAAGAGTTTGACCGTTAGACGCCAGTTTTGGCCGTTTACGACACCAGAACGGCGTTCCCGGTCACAGAGGGCACACGGAACGTCCGATTGACGTGTCGTCTGTTTGACCACATAACAATTCACTCACCGTTTGATTTCGTCCGATTTAAGGCCATTCGGACATCGTTCGGCCAGTTTGGGACCCCCCCCACGCGCGTTTATCAAGCGCCCGCAACGCTTAAAAACGCATAATGAGCCCTACCGCGTAGACCGAACGTCTGATTGACGTGCCGTCTATGCGTACACGTCGTGAATAATAATTTTATTGTTTTCTTGTGATTTCAGGTCAATCCGATGTCGTCCACTAAGAGTTTGACCGTTAGACGCCAGTTTTGGCCGTTTATGACACTGGAACGGCGTTCCCGATCACCGTGGGCACACGGCACATCCGATTGACGTGCCGTCTGCTCGAGCACATCAAAATTCACTCACCCTTTGATGTCATCCGATTTCAGGAAATTCGGACATCGTTCAGCCAGTTTGGGACCCCCACGCACGTTTATCAAGCGCGTGCAACGCTTAAAGAACGCATAATGAGCCCTACCACGCAGACCGCACGTCCGATTGACGTGCCGTCTGCGCGTGCACGTCGCGAATAATAACCCGCACCAACAAAATAACAACCAATGCCACTATTTTGTTTGGATCGGTTCATGTCAACATCACTAATATGAAATATGAATCTCTTAGCATCCAAAGACTTGTAGCGACGAGCTGTAATAAATGGACCATCAGCTAGTTGGTTGAGTTCTTCGCTCACATGCTGGGTTAAATCACGTAACTTTTGAATCTGCAAATTTCACATATATATTTTAATGGATAAAGGATTGTGAAAATACAACTTAGTTGCGCTATAAAAATATTAAATCAATTATACGTACATGAGTCTTGAACCACTCATGAAATGTGTTGAAATGATGTTTTTGGATTTGATACTCAGTTGCATGGGGCCTTTCACGTTTCAACTCAGTGATATGCATCCTAAATCACAACACAATATAAGGTATACAATAAAATAAATATATAAACAAAATACACATCAACTACGAAACTTACTATATCAATGGCATAACTGATGGAGTGTTGAACAACACATATCGATGAGCTTGAACCCACTCGTCATTCCGCATATCAAATGTTATTCCTTCTCCAATTGGACCCTCGTCAGTCTTGGACGGTTTATCTATCTTTGTTTCAACCTCATCAATATATGAAGCACAGAAATTAGTACACTCATCCATTAAATATCCCTTGGCAATTGATGCTTCTGGATGAGCTTTGTTGCACACATAGCGTTTCAATGTATTTAAGTATCACTCTATTGGATATATCCACCTGAATTGTACGGGACCGCCATCAATGACTTCACCAGTTAAATTCACAGTCAAGTGAACCATGACATCAAAAAAATACTATGGAAAGATGTTTTTCTAGGTGACATAGTGCAAGTACAATCTTATCCTGTAGCTTTTTCAAATCACTCATGCGATGATTCCTAGAACAGAGCTGTCTGAAAAAATTAGAAACTCCAATCAACGGCTCAACAACCTGGGAAGGTAAGCAATCACGAATTGCTATAGGAATTAACTGTTGAAGCAGAATATGATTATCGTGACTTTTCAAACCCTGTAATGTCATGCTCGTCATATTTACGCGCTTCGAAATATTAGAGAAATAACCATATGGCACCTTAACAGTCTTCAAAATTGATAGAAATGTTTGTTTCTCTTTTTTACTCATTGTGTACTGTGCAGCAGGCATGTATGCCCAATTACCTTCACCCAGCTGTAAATGTAAAGGTTTTCTCATTCCCATTTCTTGTAAATCACGTCGAGCATTAGCACTATCCTTTGATTTCCCCTTGACGCCTAAAATAGTGGACAAAATATTATCACATACATTTTTTTCAATGTGCATCACATCTAAATAATGCCTTAAATATTATATTTCCAATAAGGAAATTAAAAAAAATACTTCGTTTCTTCCAATTATGACTTCACTGTCTATTTGTAGCAGGAATATAAGGCAATGCAGGAACCAATAAATCTTGAAAATCATACATTGTACAGATGTTTTCTTCATCAAGTTGTGCACAAATTTCAACCCTAGACAGTATTTGTGGTGATGGGTCAAACTCTCTATTCCCATCAAACGATACATGGTCTTTTCTGAACCTGTGCAATGGAGGAAGAAAGCGTCTGTGACCAAGATATTTCCACTTTCTACAGTGCTTAAGCCATATAGATTTCTTACTCTTATTACAACAAGGGCAAGAAAATTCTCCTTTTGTACTCAAACCTGATAAGTTAGCATACGCTGGGAAATCATTAATTGTCCATAACAAAACGTCCTGAAGTCTAAACATTTCATTTACTGCCGAGTCAAAAGTCATTACACCATCGGCCCAAAATTCTTCCAGCTCATCAATCAAAGGTTGCATATAAACATCGATTTTATCACCAGGTCCTCTCGGTCCATCAATTAGAATTGACAGTAACAAAAAAGGTTGCTTCATACATACCCATGGGGGAATGTTGTATGGAACCAAAACCACTGTCCATGTACTATGTGTCACACCAACCATGGACCTAAATTAGTTAAAACCGTCTGCTGCCAAACCCAGTCGAATATTACAATCATCTCGGGAAAAGTCTGGGTGTCTCTGATCAAACTCTTTCCATGCTAATGAATCTGTCGGGTGAGTTAATTTATCAACCTCTTTCTTTCTCTCTGAATGCCAAGTCATCAATTTATCAATTTTAGTGGACAAGAAGAATCTCTTCAGTCTCGGTTTCAGTGGGAAATAACGCATCTGTTTAGCAGAAACTTGTTTCCCTTGATTCAAGACTCTCCCAGGAAGAATCTGACTACCTTGATTAATCTCATTGGTCTTCCACCTGGATGTATAGCAAACAGTACAATTATTTAATTGCGCATTCTCTTTTCTGAACAATATACAATTATTGAGACATGCATCAATTGTATCATATGTAAAACCAATATCATAGATTAACTTGCGAGCTTGATAGAATGACTCCGGAATCTTCGCTCCAGCAGAAAGTACCTTCTTCATTAATACCAACAACATGTCGAATGAGGTGTCTGACCACTGGTTCAAGGCCTTCAGGTGTAGTAATTCAACGATGAACGACAGTTTACTAAATTTAGTGCATCCAGGATATAATTCAATACGCGCATCGTCAAGAATTTCAAATAATTTCAATGCTTCTCCATCTGCAGAAGAACGAGGATTACTCAATCCAATGTCGTCATTTACGACATTACTGTCTTCATATTGAAACTGACGCATCATATCATTCAGCATTATGTTCATTGGATCAACTGTTCCTGAATGAACATTCATATGAATATTTTCTAAGCGATGATATGAAACAGAATCTTCTCCAGGACGCGTCCATGTCTTATAGTTTTTCAAAAACCCATTCAAAAACAAATGTTCTCTAACACTATATCGTTTGAAGAGATATCTATTTGCACATTTTCTGCATGGACAACTAATCATATTGCTTGGAAATTTGTTGGTGAAATCCATAAATCGCTTAATCCCCTCATAATATTCAGCTGAAAATCTATCTTGCATATCAATCCAACTCCTATCCATATCTATATTTAATAGAAATCAAAAGTGAAATATATTATATAAATTCTAAAAAAACACATATCATTATAATTTAAAAACCAAATTTGGATAAAAAACATTACCTGTGGAGGACTCGACCTCGGGTAACGGGGTCTGATTCGATTGCGGATCCATGAGGGTGCAGTGAATTGACGACAGAGGTTCGACGACCGGACTCGAAAGGAGAGGAACCGTTGGACCGCGTGGAGGGTTCTACACGGCGGGGCACAATGGACCGGAAGGGTCCAACAGAGGCAGGAGGACTTGTTGGAGGGATGAAACGGGGTCGCGAGGGGACGGCGGCGGCGGGGCTGTCCAAAGGTGCAGCACGGGCAGAGGGGGGGGTTGCTGGGTTGCGAGGGTGTCGGGGTCACGGGGGTACAGCGCGGAGGCAAGGCGGGTGGGGGGTTGCCGGGGTGCAGCGCGGGCAGGGGGTGTCGGGGTCACGGGGCGCACCATGGAGGGCAAGGCAGTGGGGTTTTCTGGTGGCGTAGCATAGAGGCAAGGGGGTGGGGATCGCCGGTAGGTCTCCGGGAGGTCGGGGCGCACGGAGGTCGACGAGAGGTCACCGGAGGAGGTCGGGGTCACCGGGAGGTCAGGGTCATTGGGAGGTCGGGTCGCCGGGAGGTCGCCAGGAGGTCGGGGGTGGGGGTCGCCGGGAGGTCGGGGTCACCGGGAGGTCTCTAGCAGCACGGAGGCAAGGGGGTGGGGTCACGGGGGTGCACCGGGGGTTGCCGAGGTCCGCCGGAGAGGTCGGGGGTAGGGGGTCGGGGTCGACGCGGGTCGAGGTCGCCGGTGTGGGGGTCGGGGTCGCCGGGGGGTCGGGGGAGGGTCGCCGGGGGTCAGGGAGGGGTGGTCGGGGGTCTGGGTCGGGGAGGGTCTCCGGGGGTCGGGGTCGGGGGTCGCGGGGTTGGGGAAGGGGGGGGTCGCGGGGCCGAGGAGCAGAGGGGAGGGGAGGGAGGGGAAATTAGGGGGTTTTTTAACAAAAAATTGCAGCGTCCGCCATTTGGGCGGACGCTATTGATGCCCCGCCTCCAAAACTAGATTTTCTAGTAGTGTAAAGTAGATAATATTCCTTCTCTTATTCTTACTCAATCCTCTTAGAATTTTCAAACTAGTTTACTAATATGATTAGACAATCTTCTAGTGCATGATCTTCCTTATTATTTATTTTATATTCCTTCTTTGTAGAAAGTATTTCTGAACACCCCCTCCTGGACTACCCCCCACCCCACCCTCCAACCCCCACCCACTGTAGTCACCCCCCACACCCCCACTACAAGTAGCTACCATACCCCACTTCAGCAGCCCCCACACCCCATTTCCAACCCCAACAGCATCCCTAAAGCCCCCTGATCCCCTCCAGCATCCCTCCTTCCCCTGGACACCTTACACTCAAACCCCCACCCACTACAGTATCCCCCACACCCCACTGCAGCAACCCCCACACCCCCACTACCCACCCCCTACTACAGCCCTACTGCCCCTGTCCACCCATCCCAAGCATCCCTCCTTCCCCTGGACACCCCCCCCCCCCCCCCAACCCCTACAACATCCCCCACAACCCCCCTTCCACCCTCTAAACCCCCCCCCCCCCCCCCCCCCGCCGTACCCCCCTACAACATCCCTCTGACCCCTGGTCACCCCGCCCCCCACAACCCCTACAGTATCCCCCCTACCCCTGGCAACCCCCAAACCCCCTTACAGTAGCCCTCTGCCCCTGGACACCCCCTCCCCCCATCCAAACATAAGATGGTTTCAATGTGATATTTACTAAAAAAATAGTCCTAGGGAACGAAAATTCACTTCAAAACTCTACACCAAAGGTCTCTTGGTTCATATTGAAGACTTCACCCCTTGATTATCCAAAATAACTAGATTAAATGCATTAATATCTTTCAACCCATGTCTCCCACAATACCTCTCATGACACATAACCTCCCACTTAACCTTTTATAGAGGTCTTCTACCTGGTTTTCCTCCCCACCAATAATTAGAAATAAAATAATTAAAAAAATCACAAAAGAATTTAGTAAAATGTGAATTCATCTTATAATAAAAATAAGCAGAGATAATGACACTGTGTAGATTAAAATTCTTTTTCCCACCTTGGATAAAATTTTCCCTTTATATCAACAAATCTTATTATCCACCCACTCCTTAAACCGGTGAAAATATTCCAGATTTGACCAACATATAATAAGTTGAAAGCCCATATATTTTTTGTGATAAACATGAAGAAAACCTCAACACAAAAAACAAAACTGGAATGAAATAAGAAAATATACGACTTATAAATATGATTCACTGTTTAGTAACCCATTTTATTCCATCTTCTTGTTACTCACAATGATCTCTCCATTCACCACCCCAAGAATAAAGTGAACCTTGTTATAAAATTTCAACAAATCCAGTTCAAGGATTATCCCAGAGCACTCTCTGCATAGCAGCATTAGCAAGATATTTTAGTAAAAGATGGGAATTATATATAAACCAATCATCAAAGTATATGAGCTTAATTTTCTATTATCATATAATTGAAGTCACATATGAAATAAATCTTATATAACTTTAATGAAAACATAAGTGTAAATACCTAAAAATCATCAATGGAAAATGAAAAATGGGATTTGAGGGTGAGAATACTTTTCTCTGGTGTACCAGCAAGAGCATAAGAGAATATCCAATTTCACCCCCCCCCCCAACCCCACTTCCCCCCACATGTCGACCCCCTCTCCCCCACACACCTTCCCCAAACTCCCCCCCCCCCACGCCCCCCACCTGCACCCAACCCTCCCACCCCACCTGCCCCCCACTTCCCCTCACCCCACCCCACCCCCAATGCCCCCACCCCACACTTGTACATTGCACCCCACCCTTCTCCACAAATACTTTATTGTTTATAAGAATAAGATATTTTTCCCCTAGTTCACACATAAAACAAGGGGAGAGATGAATAGTTGTGTGCATTTCATTTTATACATGAAGGAATATAAAGAAGAAGTTATAGAATATCAGTTTGATACTATGAAGAAGAATATTTTTTTTATAGAGATATGTATAAAAAAATAAGTGACTTACTATTGTGTAATGGAAGAAGAAGAAGAAAGGAGTAGTACATGAACAATAAGGAAGTATTCTAAATTTGTGTTACAATATCTTTTTGTTACCCCTATAATTATTAAAAATGTATGAGATGTACCTGAGTGTGGGAAACACCAAATAAGTGTGTAGTATACACACTATATACTATTATGAGTCTATATTTTAATGCTCATAGGTATTTACTAATTGGTTTTGTGGACTTAGGTTTTACCATATCACACTAAGGATTAGACTTATCATACTGAGGGGTGAACCTTCTAAATTAATATGCCACTTGTGTGTGTGTTTGATAATGATATAAGAAATAATGGAGGAAAGATATAACAAAAGAACCACTCACTTAATGGTGATAGATGTAAAAATAAATGTTATGAAACTTAAAAGTACATAAAAGGTAATTAAAAGTCACCAAAATTAATTCAACCCCTACTCAATGTGGTTCATATCCGAACGAGTCCCCTTTAGTTGGTGTTAGAGAAAAATTCACCTCTGATTGGATTCCCTATATTTGAAGTTGTCCTATTTTAAATATTGGAACGTTTTATTCCTAATCTATAATGTAGTTCAATTTTAGTAAAGATTTATCTATCTTATATTCGAATTATATTTCTACCAAGACAAATTTTCTATATGTGGGAATTGAAAGCATCTAAAAAAATTAATCACTCTACTTTGGTAATATGAGTGTGATGCATTTGGCCTAAAAGTTAGTGTTTAATGTAAGGATGAATCACATCAACATAAAGTACCATTATATATTAATATTGCTTGAATATAGAGTGTTAGGGTTATAGAAGATAGTTTTATTCTGGAATATTGATTATATGTTCACAAAAACATTAGTCCATGAGAGAATGTGACAATATTATGCCTTAATTTTGCATCGGTGAATAGATTAAATAATTAATATGATCATTAAATATAGTATAAGTATAGTGGGTGATGTTTTCCAATTTTTTGAGGATACCAGGAATCCATTGAAGTAGTCTATAGGATGAAGATTGTTAGGATTAATAAAGAATGTTCTCAAAATATAGAAATTTACCCTAAAGGATAAATTTATAAGTACTCTTCGGTTTTACTGGAGTAATGGATGTAGGATTCGTCTAGGAGGTAGTGAGGTTTCTAAAAGATAGTGAAATTTTGATGGATGTCAGCTCAGTGATAATATCATTTTCCAATTTTCTAAAACAGGGTAATATATTGCCTTTCATTTCCTTTTTCACATCATCAATATCCTAATACATAGAATTTCCAAATTTTTCTAGACATTTTTAGATCCTCTAAAACACTTCAAAATATTATGGAATGCGTTCAAAACTTATTCACATATATATAATGATCTTTATCATTTTAACTCTATGTATCTAATTCAAAACAAATTCAAATATACTCATATAAATTAAATATATTAAAAAAGTTCTACTCATAAATTCTCAAACAATAGATTTCTCAAACCAGAATCTATAAATCTTCAGCCAACACAATATTTCATAGTGAATGGATCTCTAATAATAACCAACGGTAGCATTTATTAAATGAAAAAAGTTTAAATCAGGGTATCCTTGGTTTAGAGTAACCCTTACCAGTTCACCTACTGGAATGGGTGAATCACGACTGAAGGGAAGGAATAGGGTTCCTCCGCAAGAGTAGAGGCAGGTAGGGTTCCTTTGAAAAATCTGGAGAGGGTGGGATTTCTTCAGAGTAAGAAATGGGTAGATATCCTTTGTGTAATCCTATGTCGCGAGAGTAGGGAACGATCGTTTGAGAGGGGGTTATTCACAAGAGCAGTGGTGGGTTTGATCATCCAAGATAGGGTTCGATCACGAAAAAGGTAGGGAAAGGGGAAGGAGGGTTCAATCGCGGTAGGAAGGGAGAGGACTTCGATCGCACCAGGTAGGGATAGGGATTCTATCGTGTAAGGCAGGGAGAGGTCTCTGATTGCGTGAGGTAGGAAGAGGGCTTTAATCATGAGAGGATTGAGAGAGGCGGGGAGGTTTGGGTTGGAGTAGTGGGATGTGTCCATGGTGCACATAAAACCTATTGGGGAACACTTATATACTACCACGGTTAATTAAATTGTGGAAACACAAGTGTGGTGGTATCCATATTTTCTAGTTGTGAATGTTGAGATTATACATTAGGATTAATAAACTAATCGATTTTATGCCATTATTTAGAAATGGCCCCTACTGGAGGAAATGGAAACCACATTAATGCACATATCCCATTTAGGCATTTCCCCCTTGTTCAAGACAATGATGTTGGATCTGGAGCTACAACATGTGCAGAGGAATTTATAACTATACTGGGACAACTTAAGTTATGAACAATAACCTTACCTGTATAGAGCATCTGGATCCACAATGTGGAGGAGCTATGTTAGATCGCTTTATGAGGCAACAAACTCCATAATTTAATGGTACTACATACCCATTCACAGTGGATTAGTGTATATGTTCCATAGAGAAGATATTTCTTTCCTTGGGAAGTAACGAAAGGGAGAAGGTTGTTAGTGTAGTTTATAATCTCTCGGGAGATGCTGATCAATGGTGGTTACTAATTCAAAACAAAAAGGAGGATTAAGATAAATAAAACATGGAATGGATTTAATTAAAAGAACTTTCTTATATAAACACTTTCCTTAAGAACAATGAGTATATATGGAATGGTAGCTTCTAAATTTGAGGCAAAAGGAAGATGAGAATGTTTCAAAGTATGATGCTAACTTCACAAGGTTATCAAGGCATTCGTTGGACTATATATTTTATCTAAGGTGAAAGATTTATTGATTCTCTAATGACCAAAATCCATTCATCCTACAGGTGCTAGTCTGCCAAAATTTCACATCATATGAATATATATTCTCATGTGATATCAAGACACAAAATGAGGTCTCTATATCTTATGAATTTAATGGAAATCAAGAGAAGAAGCGGGTTTTTGAAAACTCTAGAAAATTAAATAAATAAATAGGGAATAAGGGAATATTTGACTTTCCAACTTGTGATAATTGTGAATGCAAACACTCTATTTCTTACTTAAAAGGAAAATGGGTGTACTAAAATTGTTGACAGAAAGGCCATCATTACAATGTTTATAGGGGAAGAAATAATCTATTTAAGTTAAATTCTATAACTTTAGGGAGATGGGACACTATGATAATTATTTTATAAAGCGTCAAGGAAATGTGCCTCATAAAATTCCAAGGGATCATGGACAAGCTTATGTGAACATAACTACTAATATTGAAGTTCCTAATGATGTGGTTGCAGGTGCTTTAATTGTTTCCTCAAACATAGCCATTGATATATTTGAATATATATCATCGCATTATTTCATATCTTCCTAGTCTTCCAAGAAAATTAGATATTTCCAATTTGATTTAGTAAGGGATTTTTCAGTCAAAAATCTTAAGGTAACTATGATGGAAACAAAGTTATGTTAGGCAGTCCCCATTATGGCATATAAATGTGTTTTATCTTATAAATTTATTATCATACCCATGATTTAATTTGATATAATACTACTTATGTATTATATTTCTATCCATGATGCAAAACTTTATTGCAATAATAATGAGGTTACAATTTTTGAGGACGATGTGTAATACCATATTATTTGAGCAGAAACATCACCATATGACTCTAATCTAGATCCACCCATAGTACCTCTATTGAATTCAATTATTGGGGAGGAAATTAATGAAATAACTATGGGTGAGGAATTGAATTTTCAAATAAGGTATGTACATGTTGTCCAAGAATAAGTTTATGTGTTTCCAAGGGATTCACCTAGACATCCTCTTGAGAGGGAAATTGAGTTTTCCATTGACTTAATAACTGATTAAAGGCCTATATCAAAGACCCTTTATAGAATGGCCACTGTGGAATTAGTGTAACTAAAGAAACAACTAGATAAATTGAGTGATAATGGAATTATTCACCCTAGTGTTTCTCCATGGGGAGCCCCTGTTCTTTTTTTTAAAAGAATGATGGATTTATGATGTTATGTAGTGACTACAGGGAGATCAATGTTATAACAATAAAGAAAAAGTATCCCCTACCTCTCATTGACAATTTATTTTATCAACTTCATTGATCCTGATATTTTTTGAAGATTGATCTTCGATTTGGATATCATCACATGCATGTAAGGAAGGGAGATATTTTAAATACATCATTTATAACCAGGTATGGGCATTATCATTTTACAGTAATTCATTTTGGACGGACTAATACACCCTCTGTTTTCATGTATCTAATGGATAGTGTTTTCAAGGAATATCTTGATGAATTTATGGTTTTATTTAATAATTATATCTTTTTATACTCCAAAATCTTTTAGGATCATAAAAATCACATGCACGCTATTTTGAAGACTCTTAGAAGAAATGAATTATATGGGAAGTTTAGCATGAGTGAATTTTGGCATCAATCAGTTACCTTTAATGGCCACATTGTCTATAAGGATGTAATATCTAATGATCCTATAAATAAAAATGTTGTGAAATTATTGATTACTCCAACGAACATAACTGGGTACGTAGTTTTATTGGTTTAGTAGGTTATTATCAGCATTTCATTCAGAACACCACTCGTTTAGCCAACCGAATGACCAAGATTACACGTAAATGGGTTAAGTTTGTATAGACAAAATAATGAGATAATTGTTTTGAAGAATGGATGAGGAGATTAGTGAATGATCTGATCCTAACTCTATCATCGGGGAATAAAGGTTTTTTGATCTATAGTGATGCATCAAAGAAAGGACTTTGTTTTTTTCTTATGAAAAATTATATACTTATTGCCTATGCATCAAGGTAGTTAAAAATTCATGAAAATACTATACTATTCATGATCATGAGTTAGAAATGGTAATATTTTAACTAAAGATATAGATACATTATCTTTATAGAGAAAAATGTGAGATATATAGATCATAATAGTCTAAAATATATCATTTCATAGAAATAACTCAACATGAGGAAAAGGTGATGGCTTGAACTACTCAAGGCTTATGAATGTTCCATACACTACCACCCATGAAATGGAAACAAGGTAGTTGATGCATTGATAAGGAAGGGTCATGGAGTTCTCAACAAAATGTGTATTGATGAGGATCCTCTGGACATGGATCTGGTGAGGATGGATATGAGAATTATCAAATAAGGTGAAACATAACTATATTTTAAAATGCTTACCCAACCTTAATTATTAGAAATAATTAATGCTTCATAGTGTGATGATGATAATATTCAAAACAAAATTAATGATGTAAAATATTGGATGTTGGATGACTTCATGTGTGAAGATGGAATTCAGAAATTTGGGAAGAGGCTATGTGTTCCCCCTCTACCTAATATGAAGAGGGAGTTATTGGATAATGCTCATAGATAAAATTTATTTATACACATGTTTCTGATTCTTTCACTGGGGGACACGCATCCGCCTATGGAGGATGCGTAGTTATTTCCTCGCATTCCCACTTTCCAAAGGTCTGCGGCATCTAACACTTATTCAGGAACATTTTCTCCTTGATCGAAATGGGATGATGGGATGTCGGTTCTTCCTTATGTGGATTCATCCTTGGAACTCGTCACCTAGTTTGGGTCTCCCTTATAGACTAAGACATCGTTCATGAAACTCTTCCCACTACCATGTCTTCATGGACGCCGGTTAATTACACTGCTTTTGTAGGGACATTCCAAGGAGTTCGGTTAGGGAAACAACCTTCGGTCAGGGGAGTAGTCAAGTTGGATATCACTGGAATGTTTGGATGCTGGAACACTAGCATGTCTAGGTTTCTTCCCCTTATTATAGGGCTTCTCAAGGGTGTGGAAGCCCGAGGAATCCCGCATTGAATGTGGGGAATTATATGCCATAGGCATGTCTCTGAGGTTTTCCTTAGATTCCCATGTTTAACACAGGGTATGCCATAGGTTTAACGTCTAGCAGAGACGGATCAAACTGATCAGAACACTGACTAGAGTGGATCAGATGGGTGCAACCTTTAAGGATACACTGCTATTCGAGAAAATGCATAGTTAGTTAAATGTTTACCGCTAGGATCAGTGAAGAGGTGAATTGGAATGATCTAACCAGGATGTGGTGACCTGGGTAAAAATAAGGATGGACGATGTAGGGTTGAGAGTCGATGAATAATTAAATGGAAATGATGTGAGGATGATGGTGAGGTCAGTCTTGAGTCTCGAAGAGACTTCCCACATATCCCCGTGGAATGGAATCAAAGTCCGTGTAGTTTGTGAAGAGATGGGACACCTAAGCAGGCGACTTGTATGAAGGGGACCCAGAGGAAGTGGAACCTCCATGTTGGGGCTTGTAATTGGTGTGCATGTGAAGGAAAAAAGACTCGATGAAATGTTGGTGCTTACGCATGATTAACATCCAGAGAGTTGGTCTAACTACACTGGGAAGGACCAACGATATGGGTCCCAACAGAAGGGACAATAGTAGCTAACAGCTAGGTTTGGGTTGAAAACAGCTTTCCGCTAACATGGAATCACAACGTCTTACCACTGGATGGGGTCACAAGGGCTTAACACTGGATGGGGTCACAACAGCTTACCATTGGATGGGGTCACAACGACTTACCATTGGATGGTTTCCCAACGGCTTACCGCTGGATGCGGTAACAATGGATTACCACTGGATGGGGTTGCAAAAACTTACCACTAGATGGGGTCACAATGGCTTACCGCTCGATGGGGGCACAATGGATTACCGCTGGATGGGGTCACAATGGCTTACCATTGGATGGGGTCATAACGGATTACTGCTAGATGGGGTCACAACGGTTTACCGTTGGATGGGGTCCCAATGGCCTACCACTCGATGGGGTCGCAAAGGCCTACCATTGGATGGGGTAACAATGGATTACCACTAAACGGGGTTGTAATGTCTTACCTATGGATAGGGTCACAATGGCTTACCTCTAGAGGGGGTAACAATGGCTTACCGCTGGATGGGGTCACAACAGCTTACCGTTGGATGGGGTTGAACCTCACGAAGGCTTCCTACGTACCCTATCTAGGAGACAAGGATAAAATCCCACATAGTTCAAAAGGAGTTGGAACCTATGTGAAAGGGGGTCGGAACAAATGGATGGAAGGCTGGAACCTCAGGGAGGCTTCCTACGTACCTTGCCTTGGAAAGGATCAGAGTCCAGGTAGTTCAGGATGGAATGTTTGGTGAACCGACGTGAAGATGGTTGGGAAAAATAGATGGTGGGATTCAACCTCAGAGAGGCTTCTTATGTACCTTGCATTGGAAAGTTTCAAAGTACACATGGTTCAGGATGGTGTGTGGGACTTATACACTAGGCTGCCCAGAGAGGATGTCATGGTCGGTGCTTGCTCTAAGCCCACGTGAGTCATTTTTGGTGTGAGAAACAACATGAAGAAAAGGAATAACGATCACATTTCAGAAGGTGCGCCTGTGGTAAGTGTAATGGGGGTTTACATGTGGTTAGTGGACCAAAAAAGAAACAGGGTCTTACGCATGGTTAGTATCCCAGGGTGATGAGGATTGGTACTTACTCCAGGGTGGAGACCCAGGTTGCGACAAAGCCCAGCAGGAGACGGATTTGGCACCGAATATAGTAGGCCTCTAACGCCCATACCCCCTCCCCCCCTCTTTTTCCATTAGCACTGAGAAAGAGAGTAGGATCCGGGATTCTGCCTCCTTCAAGAAAATCTGGGTGTATACACCAAGGTGGTTTCCCTGTCCCCGCGGACAAACACCACTCCAATAAAGAGGATCTCGTTCAATATGAGGAATGATTTCACTCCTATAGAGACCAGTGGGCCTGTAGATTGTCCAAGGTGGGGGAACCCCATGTATGACACAGTGGGAGAGGTCATAGTTTAACATCATGTGCTGAGCACAATAGTGCTTTGCAGTTTAACATCCTACAGTTCGGACGAGAGAATAATATAACACGGGCTTGAACCATAGAGAGGATTCCTACGTACATTTCCTTGGAAGGGATCAAATTCCACATAGTTTGGGATGGAATTTTTGGTGATCCGATGGAGGGATGGTCGGGACCAATAGATGTTGGGATTCAACCTCAGGGAGCCTTCCTATGTACCTTGACTTGGAAAGGATCAAAGTCCATGTATTTTGGGATAAAAGTTTTGGTGAACCGACGTGAAGATGGTCAAGTCCAATGGATGGTGGTCTGGAACCTTAGGGTGGCTTCTTACGTACCTTGCCTTCAGAAGGATCAAAGCCCACATAGTTTGGGATGGTGTGTGGGACTTATACTCTAGGATACCCAGAGAGAATTTCATGGCCGGTTCTTTCTCTAAGCCCATGTGAGTCATTCTCAGTGTGAGAAACAAGAGGCAGCAAAGGCCTGATGATAACATTGTGGAATTTCTTTCCATGGGAAGTTGAATGGTGGCTTACCCTTGGTTAGTAGCCCAGAAAGTAAATAGGGGCTTATGCGTGGTTAGCATCCGAGGATGATGGAGATTGGGACTTACTCCAGGATGGAGGCCCAGGTAGCAACAAAGCCCAACAGGAGAGGGATTTGGCACCGAAGAAAGAAGGGATTCAGTGCCCATTCGCCCCCCCCCCCCCATCTATTGGCACTGAGGAAGTGAGGAGGAGTAGGTATGCTACCTCCTTCAAGAAAAAGCTAGGGGCTTACACCAAGGTGGTTTCCTTGTCCCTACGGACAAATGTTGCTCCAATCAAGAGGATCTCATTTCATGTGAGGAATAATTTCCCTCCCATAGAGACCATTGGGTGTGCAGAATGTCCATGGTGGGGGAACCCCGCATATGACGCATGGGGAAAGGTCATAGTTTAATGTCATGTGCTGAGGAAAATGGTGTTTGGTAGTTTAACGTCATGCAGCTCGGACGAAGTGGGTTCACTCCACACCCCCTAGGACATACATAACTAATACATCCCACCCCATGGGGAAGAGAAGGCATCATCAATGTCATGGTGAAGGATTGTTATGGAGTGATCCATTGGGGGCACACATTAGTTTGTCTATGCGTAGAAGCAATAACCATTAGTGTGCCTATGCGAAGAAGCATGAGGCGATGAAACGTAACTGGAAGCACCACCCAAGGGTCTCTGAAGTTACTTCCTACAAACCTAGAAGGTCGCATGGGAAAATGAGTTGCAGATTAAAGGGTTTCATAGGTTGAATCCATGTGAATCTATGGTGCTCCATGAAGTGGAGGGGGTTCGCGAAGGGGTGTGATTCGCGAAGTGAAATGTCCTATCATAGTCATAGGGTATAGGTGCATATGGAAAGTGCTTCGTGAAGTGGAAAGGACCTTGTGGAGAAGTACTTCGCAAAGCAAGGGTGCCTTGGGAAGCATAGAATTGGGAAGCAATGTACTTCACAAAGCATAGTGACCTTGCCTTAGCATGTTGGTCATGTGTGCATGGAGGGTTTTTTGCGAAGCATAAGTGCTCCGCGAAGACCTGAGTCCCCTTGGGAATCCCCTTCCTTCACGAAGGTCCATGGGCTCTGCGAAGGGCATCCCTTCTTGAAGAGGGGTCGAATTCATGCAAAGGGGGAGGCACTTCACGATGCAAAAGTAACTTGAAGAGCTCATGGTTCATAGAGCCGAGATTTATTCTCAATTTGGGAGCTAATAAGGTGAAAGGTCAGAGGATCCATCCTTTGGGATCAAGGAGAGGCCAGTATTTATTGGCATGAGGCACAAAAAAGCAGAGCTTGATCGATGCAAAGCCATGTGGAATTTTGTCTTCACTGTAGATCCTCTCATCTCCTTGCTCTGCAGTGGGTTCGCGAATGTCAAATGGGGTTCACGGAGCCTCCCACCACCTTGCTCCATGGCGGGTTTGCGAACGTCAAATTTTTTCGCGGATCCTCCCACCTCCTTGCTCCGTAGTGGGTTTGCAGATGTAAAATGGGTTCGTGGAGCCTCCTGCCTCCTTGCTCCATGTCAGGCCCACAAACGTCAAATGGGTTCGCAGAGACTCCCTCTTCCTCGCTCCGTAGAGGGTTCGCGGAGGGGAATCTTGGCTCTGTCCGCAGTGCTACGGGGCTCCGCAAACAAGCTTCATGAGACAGCCCCTAAGGCATTTTGTTTGATCCTGTTTATCCAAAATTTTGGCACCAAAAAATTCACCCCCCCCCCCCATCATACTTGGAGATGAGGAGAAATTGAGGGTCAAAGTTTTAGGGTCAATCGCCAAAATCCCTCGGCCAATCGCGAAGCTGACTCACGAAGGGGGCCCGTGAAGCGGAGGGGCGATGGGAAGGCCTATTTCACCGTGAAGCTCACCGTTTTAGATGTACCTCAAATAACTTTGGGTCATTTCCTATGAATAGGGGAGATGACTATTCTTTTGGACTTTCTCTTCTCTGTGTTTTTGGTATTTAGCGCTCTTGATTGACGATGCTTTCGCATAATCCGTGATTTCTCTCCGCTAATCTGGCCTTCTGCTTCATGGTGCACATTGAGTCTTTGAATCTGCAATGGTGTGCTATGTGGCTTGCATCTGAAGGTCGCTGAAAGTCTTCACAATTCTATTGCTCGGATCGAGCTCTGTGAATGGTCTCCATGAATGAGCTCCAAGAAATGGATTTGTGAAAAGTGTTCAAATCATAAAAATTGAATGTCTCACCAAGAGGTTGTTAGGGGGGGTCCTTGCGGACACTGCCCGAATGGAGGAGATGGAGAATAGCTTGGGTTTAGGGGAGTTGTTATGGAACCAATCTAATTACGATTCGTTGGTGAATATACTATTAGAATTCCAATGAAATTATCTGTTGTGTAAGAGTATGACTCTGTATGGCATTGGTCAGAGGGATGACGTCTTCATCCCTGAAGCAATTAGGGACGAGCTAGATTACTGGTTCAAGAGCACGTTGTGCCAGCGCCAGTGGTACAGGGTGGCTGATAGCCATGCTTAGGAGGAATTCATGCCTGTTATTGTAGATTGTATATAAAATAATCTGAAAAATGTTGAAAGGAAGTAATTACAGTCGGAGACATCCCCCCCCCCCCTCTATACCAGACGATCTTGAAGGTATCCCTTAGGAACTCGGGGAAGGGATGGTCTGATGAGTGGGATCTATGCTAGGGCGGCAACTTCACAGATGACTGGGCCTAAGTCTACTGGGTAGGTGCCTCGTCTGAAGAGTTATGGGTAGAGCTAAGGAGAGTGGGACTTTATGAGGTATAATGGGCCTCCCAATTTCATATCTTCCAATTGAAGAAGCTGATACTGGAGTTGTTGAGCATGTGGTCATCGAGGACCAATACCTTCCACTTACACCATAGGGCGGTTGGCATCATTTTATGGGATGTATATCAGATCTCATGGGTCCCGATACTGGGGGAAATGTATGATGAATTCCTCCCAATTATGGGTGCATGGGGGGATATAGAGAAAATTTCACCGCTGGCAATGGAATTGATGGAGCTGGTGTCGGGAGAGGACAAAGAAGTAGTGAGAGATGTCCACTTCAGACAGTGGTTCAAACAGTTCCTGAACATCCCGACAGACAGGCAGTTTCCGGTGAGGCCTTGAACTTTCCTAAAGGGGGCTCAATGGGCCAAGGATCGCTCATACTAGAGGCTCTTGGAGGACAGCTAGTGGAAAACCTGAGGATTTAGTGTCATCACCAAGTAGCAACTGGTAGTCATGATGGCGGCATTCATCGCGGATCTCAACTGCAGTTGGATCCTATCGGTGAGGGATACGAACATGGGTGTGTGACCAAGAAAAATTATCATGGCGTCCATGTTGGTGACAGGAGGGCGGGTTAACCTCATAATCCTGATGCTCTCCAGGATGTACTAGATGATGTGGCATATCAGTGAGGGGAAGAGGCCACAGAGGATATGCAGGTCATTCCACCTCTTGTATGGGTGGATATCGTCACACATCAGGGGGATCTATAAATATTTGAACCCCATCTACCCTCTAGGAACTAGCTTCTAATCATCTATCTCGAACATTATAAGGAGATTTTCAGCCAAGTTGATCGTGTCGTAGTTACTGAACCGGGTTTGGAAGGTAGAGGAGTTCAACTTTCATACATTCCTGATGTCAATGGGTGCTTTCATTGATGATGGCCATGGAACAGAAGAGCATTGGTCCTATATCCTGGTCTTTCAAGGTAGAGTCCTAGTGGTAAGAGTGGATTGTGAGCCTCTTTGTGAGCTATACACCCCGCACTGATTCACCAGGAAATTTAGGTGTATACAGCGACTGACCCCATAGGTATATTTAGGGGTGCACCATGAGGAACATCCATGTTTGATGAGGAAGATGTGGCTCATGTTCACACGGGAATATGAGAAGATGCGGAATGAGATTCCTTCGCCCACCACCGTCTTCGGGATTGTGAATGAGTACGCCAAAATTTGGGAGGTAGCCTACCCAGGGGAGATACTGAAGCAGCCAACTATTCGGGCTGGTGATGGTGTGCCTCCCCAACCTCAAGGCCAGAGTCAGAAGGTGGTAAGGACATCATGTGATAGCAGGGCTATCGTGGCAGCGAGTCCCGTACTGGTTGAGGGGGAGGTAGCGATAGCAGATCCAGCAGTGGCAGCGGACCCGGCGGTCCAAGAAGAACAGAGTAAACTAGAGGGGAGGCCACCGAGAGGATTCTGTAGAATATCCACTCAGGATATGGGGAAGCGGCTACGCCACAAAGACATGTCGGAGAATTTTGTCTCCCCGGAGTCCTGGGACATATGGGAAGTAAATAGGAAATTTCTTGGCCCGTTTGAGATGTGGAAACACCTGAACCATCTCAGGATGGATTTTTCAGGGATAGGCCCTATCAGGTCTGGTTTTTCAATGTCCCATGTGGAGGTAGAGCAACACCTGGTAGATCTAGATGACTTTGTGCACTCCTGAGGTGCCTTGTGTTCAATGACATATTGGGTAAAGGTGTTTTTAGATCGAACGGCACCTTCGCAGTTGTCATCTGCTGAATTGAGAGAGTGCTTCCCTCTGTTGGAAGAATCGGACATGTCCTATGGGGGGAGGAGGCCATTAGATGGATCCCATTAGAGGAGGGCCAATTTAGTGATCATGGGCCAGATCTTGAAGACTTTGTAGAGGCCATTGAGTTAAAATCCCAAGCCCCTTCCTCAGGGTTTTCTTCCAGGTCATTTGGGAATTCTTACTAATCATTTGAAATGTGGGGGAGGACCTCGTACACAGAACTCGTTCTCATCCCTCAATGGATGTAGATGCTAGGCCTTCAGGATCCACACCCGCTGCTATAGAGATTACCTTGTCCAGCAGGGTCAGGATACCCGAGGTGGCTCCTCCTGAGTTTTCAGACCTTCCAAAAATATACGGAGGGCCACGCCTCAGGTTCCCCATAGCAACAACCAATGAAAAAGACCAAGAATTCGATCTCTATAAGTATCCTTCACACAATTCACAACTGTCACTCAT
The DNA here is from genome assembly GCA_963277665.1 of Viscum album. NCBI lineage: Eukaryota > Viridiplantae > Streptophyta > Magnoliopsida > Santalales > Viscaceae > Viscum > Viscum album. The sequence goes on along the minus strand of OY728121.1, from coordinate 2,022,334,010 downwards.
TGACTAGGCTAATTACATTTGTTCCCTTTTGATATGTGTAGTCCTTAAAGTGGTGTGGGCTACCTTGGCGAGGTTGATTGGTATTCCTGTATGTGATTTTCCCAGGGGAACATCGGTGGTTGTGGAGGCGGATATCCAGACCGACCGATCGGCGGTGCTCCCGATCACTGGTGGGACCATTAGTAGGGTCGAGCCTGAGATTGTTGAGGTGGGGTCCAACGATGAAGATCGATTGGACAGCTCCGGTCCTTCCATACCTAATCAAGCACCATATGTGGACCCCGCTGACGAGTTCCTGGGGGAGTTCCCCACATATGAACCTACCAAAAATGCATATTGGGATGAGACGGCTTCTGATGAAGAGGATAAAAAGATATTCCATCGCAGATCATGGAAGCTGATCAAGTGCTTCATTGACGACACATCCAAGGCACAATGGATAGATTAGATGGAGATACTTCGTTCGCAACGGCGCAAACTGTGTGTTGGGGGAGTGGATTCCTAGCGTCCCCAAATGCTCATCTGAGGTCTCATGGAAGAGAAGATCCGGGAGTACGATCGTGGCCTTGGTTTGGGCTGGAAGCGAAGGAAATTGGTGAACATCAGGAGGCTCCAAGAGGCTGAAAATGAGGTTCAACGTCTATATGTCCTGTTGGATGAGCACTCAGCCTCCCCCAATGTTCAATCTGAGGTAATATTGCAATTTAAGTCCTAGCTGGCAGAGGTCGAGGAGCACATGAAGCAAGCCTCTGAATAAATGACTGTCATCCGGACCGACGTGGAGCGGGCCCGGATTGTGGCTAACAAATTTCACCCCATCACTATTGAGGAGGAGTGGGAGATGAATATGTGGTAACAAATCCTGGACACCACAAGCTAGTGGGTGGCGGAGGTGTAACTTTATTTTGACAGGGTCAACCCATCCATGGGAGGGATCGATCCTCGGGTGTTGTAATACTTGTAAACCTTCAAACATACTTTCATACATTGATCATTTTATATTAGCTGCCAGCTATATGCATGAGTTATGTTATTTGTATTGTTTTATTGCATTCCTGTCATATTCATGGAGCGTCCAGCGATTAATCCCTAATCTCACATTGGATGGGCCCGATGGGAGAAAAAAGGGATGACCACCTTATATTCCATCCAAATGTAAGAGTTTAAACCATGATTCGGGAATTCGGGGGTTTTAACAACCAATTCAGATTTCTATGAAGAAAAGGGGGAGGCCCGATTGGAGGATGAGGACCTCAGAACAATCGATGTGTCATCCTCCCAATGTGCCCTAGTGTATGAGCATGGTAACTCCAAGGGCGTTGAAATTAATCTGAACATACGGGAGTGGAACGTGTGAATCACGATACCCAAAATTTATAATATTTTAGGATGGAATGACAATGAAAAATAACTGTTGACCATGTTCAAAACATTGTATCATTTTTGCGTTAGCATGAAATGGGGATAACAAATGAGGGCCGACCACTGACCATGTTCAAAACACAGGGCCTGACTCAAAATGTCATCCATTTGTCTTCCAGAACATTGTCCTAGGATAGTAGGCAAGCCATAAGATGAGCATCCATACTGTTAGGGGGTTATTTTGGACATGAAAGAGGATGAGGGTCCGAATAAAGGGTACCTGAAGCATGGAGTTAGAGTGATGGTTTGTTCAAATGGAGTCTAACACTCTTGAAATTAAGCAACTGTGGTGAAGGCAGGTTTGGTGGGCACATTGGTCTGATCTGGGATCATACCTATATCCGAACTAGACCTCTCTGGTAATGACCTGGAATGACATGTAGTTTTACGTCATATAGTTAGGACAGTGCACATAGTTTAAAGGTCATACTTCCTGGGCCAAGATTGGGGATGAGGGGCCAGAAGGGTTAATGACCCTGGGCTTGGGCCCAAGGAAAAATTCTTGGGCATCTCTATGTATCCCATAAGTGTGAGAATCAATACAAACGTAGTTCTTAAAGCACAGTGTGGTTAGAGACCGACGCTGGTAGAGAGAATCCTCTATGACAAGGGATCTAGTGAATCCCATGATTAACATGGGTCATAATGAACTTGTTTAGTGTAGAATCATAGTTTACTATCATGCATTGAGGACATGTGTGCTCGTGAAGTTTAACGTCATACGATAGGATGAAGAGTGAAAGGGAAGAACCCAGGAAGGGGGTATGTGGTTCGGTAGCTATAAACCCGACGTGAATGAGGACATAAGGAGTCTACACCACACCACGTATCCCCATAGAATGTTCTTTAGGTCAAGGGACAAAAAGTGAAATTTAGACTACGCCCAAATCAAATCATTCTAGTGTTCTTACTTATCCCACGAGGATGGGAATCAAGCCACATGTAATTATGATAGTGTAGCTTAACGTCATGTGGGACGATGAATGGCATGTATGGCATGGTGGTGCCAATACATGTCCTATCAGAACTACTATGCCCACATAATTCATGCTTTATGGGGGAAATAAGGAGTAGTGATGGGACTTTCCTAGCACATGAACGAACATGTTAGGGATGATGGGACTCTAGGTGAATGATGTCCTAATGATGTTGAACCACATATATAACGCACCTAGATATGTGAAGGAGTAATGCCTAGTATGTTGGAATTCCACTTGAACATAAGGAATTGGAAATATGTGAATCATGATGCTTAAGATAATGACCATGATGATGGTGGAGTGACGATAGGGAATAACTGTTGACCATGTTTGAAGCGTAGTATATGTTTCATGTTAGCCCGGAATGAGGACAGACAAATGAGTTTCAACCGCTGACCATGTTCGAAACACGGGACCTGTTGCAAATGTCATCTGAGGTCCTCAGGGTTATTATCCCAAGATGGTAGGTAAGCCGGTGTGGCATGAGACCAGGCCATAAAGGGGGTCCCTTCAGACATGGAAGTGGATGAGGATCCAAATAACGAGCTCACGATTCTTGGACATAGAACGGGGGAATGTCACTGTGAAAAATCCACACATCGGGCACTACCACAATGTATCTAAGTATGATAACAAAACGTATCAGATAGAGGGAGTTGAGTCCCCCTCCATGGAAAAGGGCCATGAGGTTGCATGATTCCCAAATTAATGGTTGTAGGATGGGCCATTAAGGGGAGATTGATTTAATGGAATGGGCGCATGGCGAAAAAGTAGCCAAACCCAATGCATAGTTCCCATATGGAGATCTTAGTTTAGGGTCATAGAACTCGGACCAGGTTGGGCAAAGACATGGGTGGCACATGGTATGACTATTACAAAACATGATGTGGATGAGAACCCATGAGGTACTCGCCACACCACATGTTCCAAAAAGGGTCGGACCTAGGGGCTGAAAGAGAGAGGATAAGATTTCAGATTCTTGGGGCTGGACTCGAGGACAATATGTCTGGGCATTCCTATATATCCCATAGGTATGGGAATTAATCTATATGTATTTCTGGAAGATGTCGTGTAGTTTAACATCTTGCAGAAAGGACGCAGAGTGATCTTAGTTTATGGTCATAGAACTTGGACCACATATGGTTCGGAATGTGGGAGACACATGGTGAGGTAATTATCAAACCCGGTGTGATTGGGGATCTGGAGTCCAAATCACATGTTCCTTATGGATCTTTTAAGTCGAGGGACTGAAAACGAAAGTTAGGTTGGGCCCAAGGAAAAGTGCACGGTCGTTCCTACGTATCCCATGATATTGAGAATTAAGACACACATAGTTCTAGTGATGGAATGGTAAGATACTAGTTCTAGAGATAATAAGGTTGTGAGGGTTCGGCCCTTGTACCAAAAGAAGTGGTATTTGATAGATCTTTTTTTTCCTTTATGTTGAATGAGTGTTGTTTTTTTTGTGAAGTGATGGACCTAGGATAGAAAGTCAAAGAATCACCATAAGAATAAATCCATGTGTAGGAGTTAACAAATGGTATGATGTGTGACTGATACCAAACATGATGTACCCTCGAGTGAGGACACCATGATGCAGTGTCATTTTTTATTGTGTAGCCAGGATGATAATGTCATAGTTTAGGGTCATGTGATGGGACCAGCCAGGCATTTTAACACCATGCAATATAGATATAACAGTTTAAAGTCATGTGGGACTAGGCAGCATAGTTTATAGTCATGTGGATCAGAAATATACAAGAGTGGTGAGATTCAATAGGGAATGTTCAAGGCATGATAAATCATAGCTGATGTGAATGGGGACAAAATCCCAAATCACACTATATGAAATTCCATGAAAGAAACCTTGGACCGAGGGGGGAAAAGGTTAGAGAATATGGAGCAAGAGATAATAGCTATCAATTGAGCTGGACCCAAAGACAAGATGTTCTAGCATTCCTACGTATCTCATGAGGATGGGAATCAAGCCATACATAGTTCTAAAAGAGATCTTAGATTAAGGTCTTAGATCTTGGACCAGGGAGAAGCGGAATCCTTACAAGTAAGTGTGGACCTCAATCTGATCCCTAATCCCACGTGAGTCAAACTCGGTGCGGGAAATAAGGGTGTAATAGATTTTTTCAATACCTAGAATAAAATTCAAATGGAAGTGAGTTTGGATCCCCGAATGATGCCTTACCGTGGTTTTTTCCTCCTAATGTGCAAATGTGCACCGATGGATAGTACCAGGAGGGTTGAAATTCCACTTGGACACAATAGGGTGGAAAATTATGTGAATCGTGTAACCGAAATTTAAGGCTTGAAGGGGTCGGCGTGAAGATGTAGGATAATTGTTGACCGTCTTCGAAAAACAGTATCCATATCATATGACCTGAAATGGGAGCAACAAATGAGCGTCAACCGCTGACCATATTCGCAACGTGGACCTTGTATCGATTTGTTGTTTGAAACCCTCGAGGATGTTGACCCTAAATGGTAGGATATCCCTTGGTCCTAGCATCCATTCCATTTGGGGGTCCCTTCGAATATTAAATATAATGCAAGCCCAAATGAAAGGGGACGCGAAACCTAAAAAATGGGTGAATTCTTGTCCAAGCAGAATTTGACACTCCAGGCTCTATACCAGAGTACTCATGGGCACATTGGTGAATCACAGATGAGGGTTGAGGGACCTGACTTAAGGGAAGTCGACTCAAAGTGATGAGAGTAGGGAAAGGAATTGATGGATGCTTAGGAGAGAGATGTATGTGGCGTGGTTGTTATAAATCCAACGTGACTAGGGACATAAGCCCATACCACACCATATACCCCACTCTTGGAAGAATGCATGCCAAGGGGACAAAATGATATGGAGGATTCTAAGAGATGGGGTTGGACCTGAAGACTAGACGTTCGGGTGGTCCTACGTATCCCATAAGGATGGGAATCAAGCCACACATAGTTCTAGAGAAAAGGATGATGCAAATAAGGTCAAGATACCCCACAAGGTATGTGTATGGTATGATGATTAACCCGATGTGAATAAGGAAATAATCCCACACCACATCATACAATCCTAAGTGAGAACTTGGGCTAGGGGCCCAAGAAGGATGAGGGACCTGAGGCTTGGCCATGAGCAAAATTTCACAACCAGCTCACAGTTTAATGTCTTGTAGTAAGGAATATGGTGATCTTAGTTTAAGGTCATAGATCTCAGACTGGAGATACCTAGTTTAATTTCATATGTGTGGGACAGCTGAGCAGAGAGAGAGAACTTTCATGCCTGTGGAAGACCACAAAGTGGAAATGATAATAGTTGACTAGTGTTGACCAGTTCTGCAACACAGTATCCACCCTTGTTTGATCAGAGTTCAGGGTGAAAATTTGAGCATTGATCGTTGACCATATTTGTAGTACGAGACTTGTAACAATTTTCTGCTCGCAATCCTCGAGGATGTTAGCCCACAATGGTAGGAGAGCCCTTTGGTCGAGTATCCATGCCATCTAGGGGTCCTTTTGGATATAGAAGGTGATAGAAACCCAAATGATGGGACACGTGAAGCATGGCAGGGCCGGTGCTCGCAAGACGGACGATAAATGAAGGGAGGGATGTCTCAAGAGGATCTGTGTGGCACGACGCAATAGCCCGACGTGAATAAGGACGTGAGTCCATACCATACCGCACAATCCCAAATTATAACTTGGGCTAGGGGGGAAAAGGGGTCGTAGGAATTGAGGCTGAGATCCCTGGCCAAATATAGCCATAAGACCTCTCATGCTGGCATTTCCTCATCACAGCTCCTAATCCCGCATGAGCAACGCTCGGTGTGGGAAACAAAGAGTAGGACTAGGCTCTCCCCATCACATAAGGGTCCAATAGCTGGAATCACACTCCTGCTCAAGGCAGAATAGGGTTTGGAGAGATGGATGGGTAGAATGAACCACTACACTCCATGTTCAGAACATATGGGGGTTGTGACAACAACAAAGGATATCTATTGATCAGGTTCGAAACACATCATCCACATCATGTAACATGGTATGGTCATGATGAACTTGACATGAATGCGGGAATAATCCTGCATCCAACCATGTGTTTCATCCCTGTTGGAGGTCCCGATGTTTGGTGCTGGGCCTATAGATGAAATGACTGGGTAGTCCTATGTATCCCATGAGGATGGGAATCAATCGATACATAGTTCTAAAAGAGCCATGCAGTTTAATGTCATGCGGTAAGGACGTCGAAGGAGAGATGAACATGGGAGGGCACATGGTGAAATCATCGTAACCCTGAAATGAGTGGGGACAAAGAATCCTATATGATGCCATGTGGGATCCTCTAAAAGAACCATCCACAGGAGGGGATAGTCAAAGAGGAAACTGGGGATGGACTCAAGATGAAGTTCCTGAGCGTTCCTATGTATCCCGTGAGGATGGGAATCAAGCCACATATAGTTCTTAAAATACAATTTAACATCTTACAGGATGATACATAGTTTAAATTCAGGTAGTACTGGACAGTTTAAGGTCATGGAGGACCCTAGTGCATTTTAGGGTCGTGCGGGACCATAAAAAGGGGCTCAAGAAAAATATTTCTTGAGTAACTTGGCATTATCCATGGTCACCATCAAGTATGATCCATTGGAGTAAACCTTGTTAACAATGTAAGTTCCTTCCCATTTGGGATCCAACTTCGGTGGTTTCCTGCCAAATATCATTGGTGTCTTAAGGACCAATATAAAGTCACCTTCAAAGAAGGAACGGAGGTAAAAATTTTTGTTGAAATCTCTAGTTATATTGTTCGGATACCTTTCCAAGTTGTTTAGGGAACGAAGCCTGTTCTTGTAGAGCACTACTAACTCATCCATATGGATTTCAACCACTTTATCTAGCGCTTTCTAATCATAGACAGATGTGTGCAATGAGGGAAATTGAATCTCGATGGGCAGGAGGGCCACTATCCCATACACCAGGGAATATGGGGTCACCAGGGTGGAGTTACGAGTTATTGTCCAATAATCCCAGAGGGAGTTGGGGAGCTTGCCCGACCAACTCTTCTTTTTCTGACCAACCATATTCTATAGAATGTTAGAGAGGGTTTTATTGAACACATTGATCTGTACATTTGATTGCGCATGATAATAAGAGGAATGGTTAGAACAGATGTTGTACTTACCGTACAATTTCTTCAGCTAAGCTTCTCGGAAGTTTGTGTCGTTATTGGTGAGGATGGTGTGAGGGACTCCAAATCAGTAGATGATGTTGGATCTCGAAAAGTATATGATGGAATGAGCCTTTACCTCCTTGAGTAGAACTGCCTTTTCCCCCTTGGATAAGAAATCTGTAGCAGTCAGGATGAATCTGCACTGGTGAGCTATCACCAGTGGGTATGGTCACATGATATCGAGTCCCCATAATGAAAATGGCCAAGAGTACTTAGTGGAGTGGAGAGGCTTTGACGGCCGATGTATGATGTTAGAATGAATTTGGAATGCGTGGAACCTTTTTGAGAACTCGATGCAATCATGGATCATAGAGGGCCAAAAGTACCCCAGTCTCTTGATCTGGTGAGATAGTTTTGGCCCGGTCTGATGAGCCCCTTAGGAACCGGCATGAACCTCTTACATGAATTTGGAAATCTTGACTCCTTGAATGAAATGAAGGATAACCCCATCAAACCCATTCTTGTAGAGGATCTTCTCATGACCAGGGCCATCTTAGAGGGTGAACTATAAGGTGCGGCATCGGGTTTGCTCGCGCTCGGACCGATCTATTGGGAGATTACGGTTTTGGAAGTACTCAAAAAAGGAGGTTCTCCGGTTAGGAGTCACTTCAATCACTACATCCATTGGACCTGGGGATCTTGACGTGGAGGCACCAACGGTAAGGTGTCTTACATGTAATATGTCATCATCATCTGGATTGACAGGAGCAATGACTGTTCATTATGCCACATGGATAATCAGATCATCCTATTTAGGATCTACAAGTGATGTGGCTATACCATCCATGGCATCAGCTCAACCATTCTATGATTGAGGGACATGAGTAACTTCTGTCTGAGGTGATAACTGGGCCACTACCTAGATATTGCATTCCAACAATGCCATGAGCTCCAGATTTCTGATGACATATTCACCGTTAATCTACTTGATGGCTAGTTAGGAGTCCCCTTTCATATAAAAATAGGGAATGTCTATCTCGAGGGCCAGATCGAGACTATTAATGAGAGCCAGATACTCTGCCTCATTTTTGGTGTAGCCTTCTGACAAAAGGAATGAATATGGCAGAACAACTTGTGTCGGGGTAATGAAGATGACACCTGCATTGCTCTGTTGAGTCTGAGGTCATTGAGCCTCCTTCCGGTGGGGATCTAGGAAGCACCATCGAAGATAATTTTCCATCACGGAATGGCTTGGTCCACTGATAGAATCACTTCATTGAGGAAATTGAGGTCCAGGGACTTTTACACAAGAGATGGATGGGTGACAAGGAATTCTTCCAATGCTTTCCCTTTGATATCCTTCTGAGGGATGAACCTGATGTCGAACTGCTGGAGTATTACCACCCACCGAGCTAGTTCGCTTGTCAACATGGGGTGGTTCCGATTGTACTTCAGGGGTTCTACCCAGAACACCAGCTATACCTCATGATGTTGTAGGTAATGTCACAATTTCTACACTACAAATACCAGCACATGGTAGCTCTTCTCAATAGGGGGATTATCTGGTCTCCGTATCAAAGATCATGTGACTGAGGTAGTATAGGTTGTTCTTTGTCCCCTCGTTGTTCTTATGGGTGAGAATGGAACCAAGAGATCATTCTAGGGCAGTCACATAAAGGACCAGTGGATTTCCAGATATGGGTGGCATTAAGACCGGAGGCTAGAGTAGATACTACTTAATTTCCTCAAAATTAGTCGACCACTCTTTTTCCCACTCATAGAAGATGTCTTTCATCATGAGCTGATAAAATGGATTACACTTTCCAGCCAAATTCACGATGAACCGATGTATGTAAGCTAAGTGTCCTTGGAATCCTTGAAGGTCCCGAATGTTTCTCGGTTTAGAAATATGACTAATGGCCTTGGTCTTTTCTATGTTGATCTTATTACCCATGTATCTGACAATGTAGCCGATAAGCATTCTAGAGGTGACCCCAAAGGCACACATCAATGGGTTCATCTTCAGGTGACGGGAATGGAGGAATCCAAACACTTTCTCAAGGTCTTCGAGATAGTTCTAACACTAGAGAGATTTTAGCACTAGATCATCCATGTAACATTCCACCAACATTTCAAGGATCAGCTTAAATATGTGATGCATATCTCCTTGATAGGTGGCACCTTCATTATTTAAACCGAATGGCATGACTTGGTAACAGAAAGAACCTTGTGGTGCCCTGAAGGATGTACACTCTTCATACTCGGGGTCCATTTGGATCTGGTTATACCTAGAGTACCCATCCATGAAGGAGATGACTTTGAACCCAGCTGTAGCGTCGATCAATAATTCCATCACAAAAAGGAGAAAATCATCCTTCGGACAATGATGGTTGAGATCCCAGAATTCGATGTAGACTCTGATCTATCCTTTCTTCTTCCTGACTGGAAAAATTTTGGCTAGGCATTTAGAGTACTGGACCTCCATAATTTAATTTGTTCTGATGATATTTTCAACTTCAGCCTCGACCATGGCACTGTGGGAAGGGTGCATCTTCGTGGGAGGCTGCTTAAACTCACAGTGATTTACCGAGAGGCTGAGGCAGTGGATGGCTACATAAGGATCTAGTCATAGAATCTCATTATAACTCTAGGATAATACATCATGGTGTTGTTTAAGGAAGTCTATGTATTGTTGTTTCTCCTCCATGGGAATTGTGGCACTGATCAGTGTGTATTTTTGGTCTGCCTCACTATCGAGGTTTACCTGTACCAATTCATCGATTGTGGCAGAGATTCCCTCTTCAAAGGCAGGTATAGCATCCTCTAAATCCTCTTCTTCACTTATAGAGGATTGATCCTCAATGGGAGGAGTTTCTTATGAGTCTACAGATCTAGACAGGAGGCCGATATCGGCCTGGGCGGTAGTGGACACTACATCAGGGAACTCCTGGGTTTCCGCAACCATAGCGATGAAGGTTGTCGATCCGATCCCATATGGTCTTCAGCATAAGGGTCCACACTTGATGATATCGTAGAAATAGTGGTGTGTTGGCATGATATGATTAATTCCATCCTGGAAAAACAAGTAAGAATGACGTATTGTCATTTCCATGGGGCGGACATACCAATTCTTTATGGGAGTAGGAGGTTCTGGGATCACCTGAGCCTGGTTTGTGTAGGAGTATGAGGTGATCTTCCATCATTGCTTAGACTTGGGAATGTCCTCCCCCCTCATTCCAGAAACAAAAAATCATTTTCCCATGTCCGGGGTCATAGCCTCTAATTGGTGGATTGGAAACATGTATGCATCATCCAGATATTCCCACGGGTCAGTTGTAGTTGTAGCATGCTCGAAATTGTTAGTCTAAATATGCTTGTCCTTGGTCTTGTAGTAGTCAGCATCCAGATAGTGGGATTCATAATAGGAAAAGGGGTATGAGTCACCTTGAATCACACCCACTTGACCATTAAGGGAGTACTTAAAAGCACTGATGGTATGATGAAGGAACCTCAGTATGTATGTCGAGCCACGCCCTGCCCATCAATGCATTGTAGGCAGTTTCCTTGGAGACAACCATAAACTTGGTACTAGAAACTAGGCCACCAAACTGGGTCTTCAAACGGGTATTTCTAACTGGTTTCTGTTCTTTCCTATCATAACCTTTGATTCTTATGTCAGAGGGACTCAGATCATCCTCATACAATCCCAATTTTCGCATTGTCCTAGTCGGGATTAGGTTGATACCTGAGCCTGTGTCGATAAGACAGTGGCAAACCTCCATGCCATTAAACTTGTTGGTGATGTATATTGGGTGAATTTTACCCTGTATGGGAGAGCCTTCATCTTCTCCAGATAACGAGATGATGTTCTGTCATTCAACATTCTCAACCACATCAGCATGAAAGGCCTTTGTGGCTGCTACCTCCGTCTCAATCCGGAGGGGGCTTCTTAAAGCCTTGGCGAGGTCCTCATGCATACCTGATGATAGGAGAAGGTCCTTAAGGGTGAATATATTTGTTGTAACGATGGAAAGATTTTTAATAACATCATACTTTTGTGTCATGTGTGAATTTATGCTTACAAGAGGTTTATCTATGACAGGAGTTATGGTGGGTCCTGCCGACTGGACCGACGGCTGACTAGTACTGGGAATATCTCGCTGCTCACTAGTGGAAGCCTATTGAGTGACTATCGAAGGAGGGCCAAATGACTGAGACCAGTCTGTAGCAAGGTGTGGCTGATCCTGGTGCAATCGATGTGGCTCTTCCTGATCCAAAAACATGATCGGTGGCGAAGGCGATCCTGGTGTCACTAGGTGATAAGGATGCATGTACTAAGCTCTATGCTAGGCATACTGCCTATTTTCAATAGCATGCACATCCTAGCTGGAAGTTCTAACAAAAGTACTCCAATGGCCCATATAGTTTTGGCTCTATCGACGCAGAAAATGGCTAGGGACGTTGGGAGGATCTGTCTGGTGCTCCTCATCATCATGAATCATGTAGGGGTTTACCAGCTCTACGGTATTAACTGAGGAATACCCTTGACTATTTCTTGAAGAGTCATCCACTACTAGACATATCCCATGAGGTATTTCCATCTCTGGGGGCATGAAATCACCGAGAGTACTGGATGATGACGGCATTGGCAGGGGAATTTTTTTCCCTTGCATTGTCGGTATTTTCTCTTATGAGATGGGGACTACTGAGACGATGGTGAAGAAGTAGTATCTGCATCTTCTAAAGGCTCTGGCGAGTTCAGGCATTAACGGATAACTCCATGGGAGTGGGAGACTATTTTACGAGCCATCCAGTCATCATACTTCTGGGACCTGCGGCTAGAAATCTGATCCCACTTGTCATCGTTGTCGCTATTATTGTCTAGCCTCACGAAGACACATTCCACCTATGCTGGAGTTGGGCCTAACTGGACTATGTTGTTATCCACCTAGTTTTGAAGCCATTCTTTAAACACATAGCACTATTTGAGGGTGTTCCCCAGGATCCGGTGGTAGGGGTTGTAATTAGGGTGATCAGTGAGGTTCGCCTCTTCTGGCCTCCTGTACTCGGGAAAGCGTATAATCCCCTGCTCTAGCGCACTTTGGAAATAACCATAGACTTGTTCCTCACTGAATGAGTAGGTTCAGTTCCACTAGTTCAAGAAGGGGAACCTCGGAGACTGACCCTGATGAGGGGTTGAAGGAGCCTTCCAAGGAGGTGGAGCTTGGTTATTTTTCTTAGGCGGTGGCGGCGCATTTCACGGGGTAACCTACCGATTATGAGGTTGGCACTGGTAGGCCAGAGGCTACACCTGAGGTGGAGGTCCTCTGCGAGGATGTGGAGGCGGCTCCACTGGTAACAACTCTAGTTTCCTGGGGGCCTTTATTTGATCCACTACGATAGGATCGGCCCTAGCGACCCTTCTCACGGGGATTGTAGGAGGCAATGGACGTGCCTACTTAGCCTATTGTAAGGCTTCCTCTAGGTGTTAGTTTGTATCAGAGAAGTCTCGGAATCCGCCAGGGTAGTTATGGGTGATAGATAGGGGACCAGTTCTTGTCTTGACATTCCCTATGCACATCATCAGCAATTGCTCTTGAGTCAGTGACATGTCAAGAGAGTATGTGAGTCCTTTCCACCGGGTGACAATGTCGGTAACACGCTCATCGGGCCTCTACTTGCACTTAAAGAGGTCTGAAATACTCATCTTCCAAGTGGTGGAACTGAACTAGTAGAGGAATTTCCTATGGAGGTCCTCCCAACTATCCATTGACCCGATGGGAAGCTGGTTGTACTAGATGAACGTCGGTCCATCCAATGTCTATACGAAACACTGGAGTTTGGTGGCTTCCTTCTGCGCTAGAGTTCCCAACATGGGGCCACACCTTATGATAAATTGAGCCAGGTGCTGTGGTGGGTCCCCCGTGCCATTGAAGGTGGAAAATGTAGTATTCCCAAAACCCGAGGGTGCCGGAATATCATCCACCCATGTCAGGTATGGCTTTCCATCAGGCCGGATTTCCACCTTTTGAGTCTCTAAGGATTTGAGGTAGGAAATGAGTGCCTCCATTGGATCATCCGAGTGGGGATTTCTGTCTTTACGGGGATCCCTATCCACCAGTGTGTTGGCGGGTTCTTCAACATGATAAATAGGCCCAGCAGCTCATGGAGTAGCTAATGGTATGACTTCTGGATCAGCTGAGGGAATCCAGGATAGGTCCTGAGGATTTTCACGCCATTCAAAAGGATTTGGAGACATATATCATGCCCTCTTTTTGTAAGTCCCATCCTAAACCCTATCTGCATGGGTAGGATGGTTATGGTCACCTAGGGGTAGTTTTCCAAGGGGATGTTGTGCCTGCCTCTACTGCCTTATCCAAGGATCATCGTAGTTTTTCTGTCACTCCACAGTGCGTTCAACAAAGAGTTCATCGACCACCTTCTTCTGTTCGGAGATTTCCTGATGCAAAGTGGATTTTCGAGGTTGTATTTAACCATCTTCATTGAGACAGATAGGTCACAGGGTTTGACGGCTCTGAGGAGTTCCTTTCCCTTGTTGGGATTCTGGCTGAGGACTAGTGCCTTGGTGGGCACGGGAAGATCTAGTAGATATCTCTGACGGTGAGTAACCCTTCCCAACGAATCCAATAGTTACTAAACTCCCTCAGGGGGTAAGTCTTCATAAAGGAGCTCCAATTCATTATCCCCCTCAGATAGGTCATCCATGCTAACCGTGACCCTTCCTAGAGACATATCTTCTATGTCACCTAGTGAATCGGGTTGGTGCCAGATGGAACTGAAATGGAGGTCCGCGTACTACCCCCAACCACGAATTTGAACATGGGGAGAAGCCTCCTTGATTATCCCACAGAGCACATTAAATATCTGTACGCATCATTGTTGTAGGGTCTTATGGAGGCCTGGTGACTCAGGGCGCTGGGCCATGGGGAGTGCGGTCAAATCGACCAAACGACATTGTTGTCTGATATCCTCGAAGTGTGTCTGGATCTTGGGGTAGGTAACTCTTCGATTCTTAAGGCGGAAATGAGTCACCCATGGGGTCTGGAAAAATCATCCAACCTCCTCCTGGGTGAGCTCTTTTGATGCCCTAAAATTTGGCACTACAACTGTCCAGAACATATTGGGGAAATGGTCTGCGGCGAAGATATCCCACAAGCTCCTTGGTCCAGATTCAGGGTCTGGCCCTTCATTGACCCACTCATCTACTTGAGGTGGTTGGGGAACCGGTAGTGGTGTCGATGCAGACTACTGATATGGATGGCTGGCCGGTGGAGAATACAGTGAGCGAGCTGAAAATCCGTTGCATCTTGGGCTATCCTCTGAAGAGTGTAGTGACTTGGCCACCACATCGCGGTAAGACGGGCTGATGACTATAGTTTCTGGAGTAGCGACAATGGATGCTGGTGATGGTTTACACTGCTGCTCGTCCATCATTGGTCCCCAGAATATCTCTTCGTGATCTCACTACTGGAAATCCCATTTTTACCAACGCTTATATCCCAACGGTTTATCAAACCGCTGGGAATGGTTATGTATACCAACGGTTTAGAAAACCGTTGGTATAGAGGCTTTAATGAAGAATTTTATCAACGGTTTATAAAACCGTTGGTATAGGCCTCAATTAAGTCACTTTTACCAACAGTTATACACTAACCGTTGGTATATTTTGAAATCTATACCAATAGTTTACAAAAACTGTTGGTATAGGCCTTAGGTAAACATACATTCTCAATGGTTTTTAAAAACCATTGGGAATGTTTTCCCCTACATCCAGTTCGGGTTTCCATTAGCCCCTCTACTTGATTGTAGTCCCACTCTGCTCAACTACAGCCCTAAATTGAAGCTCTCCCGATGCACTCTCGTTACCCAGTCTCTGAAACTCCATCCATCCTCTTCAATCAAACAATTTTTCTGTTCTACACTTCAAATCTGTAAGTTCTAATGTTCTTTATCAATTTTTTATTTTATATTTTGATTTGACCTAAACATATGGGATCTCTCTATACAAGGACTCAAAAACTCGTTCCACTCATAAAACCATCTTAAATCAAATAATTTTGTAGTTATACACTCTAAATATGTAAGTACTACCTTATTTTTACTATTTTACATCTATTATTTTTTTCTATTTTAATTTGGTATAAACTAGGTTGTGTTGTTTATGGCATGAGAAGGTTAGTGATATTGAGGATGAATTGGATGTTGGTTGGGTGATGGATTGGAATTGTGGTGTTTTTGGGATTATGTTTAGTTAATTTTCAATGAATTATTTGGGGATTTCCTCCCTTTAACAGAGCCCCCACTCTTCATGGACCCTGGACACCCCCCTCTTGGACCCTGGATAGTCCCCCCCTCCTGAAACATGGACAGCCTGGCCCCCCTCTTTCGTGAAACTTGGACATCCCCCCTCCTGGACCCTGGAAAACCCCCCTCCACCCTCCTCCCTGGACCTTGTATTGTCCCCCCTCCTTCCTGGACCCTAGGAAGCCCCCACCCTCCACCCTAGACCCTGGATAGACCCCCTCCTCGATGGACCCTGGACACCCCCCCTCCTTCCTGGACCATGGACAGCCCCTTCTCCCCTGCTCCTTGACCCTGGACAGCCCCCCACCCCCTTCCTGGACCCTGGACATCCCCCCACCCCTCCTCCTAGACCTTGGACATCCCCCTCACCCACCTCCTCAACCACCAAATACCCCCCCACTTCAAAACATTGACCAAAAAACATGGACATGCTGGATTTTCTCTAAAAAGATAGATTTATCCTCAAACCACCTCAATAATATCCTAAACAATGCTTAAAATGTGGTTCTCACCACATAGCATCCAATTGTATTCCAAGTCACTAGTCTATCCTCCCTTGGCTAGATTTTACAAAAAGCGTTCAATCTTAAGGATCCAAATAAAAATAAATTGATATAAGACATTTGATAATGGATTAAAATTTCAAATTGGGATCCAATGTGGAATATTTGAGATATTATGCATCATGTCCATGAGTAAATCCATTTTTATATATCCGATAAGTTATTTTTCACAATTTTCACACATTAATTGTTTGTACAAATTGGACAAACATTTATAAAGGTTCTAATATATAAAAATGAATCTATTTGTGGATGCAACTTAACCAACAATGTCCAGCTTGTCTGCCTCTTCCATGATCATCGATGTGCACTTCCCGTCTCCATCTGACCTCGCACGATGGGTGAATCAGCGTCTGGCTAATGAAGAGTGCTAGATTCTCTTACTTCCACACCAGATTCATGCCCGCTACGCCCCTGAAGTGATCAATTCCACTAAGCATCCCTGTGAGCTTGATGAAAAGGCCACCAGTTCTTGTAAGAGGAAGAGGAGTTCTGAGCTGATGGACCAAGACGATTGACCAGTGTCCATCCATATGGATGAAGACGTAAAACATAGAGCTTCCTGGGAGGCAACCCATATTCTAGAGTTTCATCATTTTTCTTTTTTTACTTTGTTTTAGGAATTAAACATGGAATGTATGCAACAATGTTTTAGCTGCTTCTGATCTATATGTGCACTTGTCATTACTCTGCATGACTTCTTCTATTTTGTCTGATCCTTGGTGTTATTTTTTATGACATGTTGCGGCTATGTGTTGTATATGTGTTGATTTTACAGGTACATAAGTATGTGTACTTTTCATTATTCCATTCTTCCAGTGCTTAGGTCGATGGTACGAGGGATATTCGTACTAGAGGTAGACGAGAATCTCCGCGTACCCGACTGGAGCCTTCCCCTCCGACCAAACACATTCGGATTCTGTTGAAACATAAGGGAAATGATCCATGGGTCAAATGTGACGTGTATAAGTAAACCCCTCCTCAATAAAAGGCACGGTGTGGCTAGGATCACTCAAACTGCCTCTCTTTTGTTCAAAATTGACTTATTTTTAAGTGAAATCAACAACTGACATATGGGAAACTGACCAAATGCCTTCGTATTGTGTTGAAACGTTAGGAAAATGATACATGGGCCATATTTGAGATGTAAAAGTCATCTCCGCCTCAATCCGATGAGCGGTGTGGCCGGTATCACTCCAAGTGTATGTATTTTGTTTAAAATGGACAATATTTTACGTACATACACCAATCCAATCAAACAGCTTTTTATTGTGTTGATACTTTTTCACAATGATCCATGACTCATATGGGACGTGTACGAGTCAACCCCACCTCAATTCGAGGCCCGGTGTGGCCGATACCACTCAAAGTGCCTCTGTTTTGTTAAAAATGGACTTAATTTTAAGTGAAATCAACATCTGACATACGACAAACCAACCAAAAACATTTGTATTCTGTTGAAACATAAGGAAAACGATCCATGAGTCAAATGTGACGTGTATGAGTCAACTCATCCTCAATAATAGGCTTGGTGTGTCCGACACCACTCAAAATGCCTCTGTTTTGTTAAAAATGGACCAAATTTTAAGTGAAATCAACAACTGACATACGGTAAACCTACCAAACGCATTCGAGTTCTATTGATACTATAGGACAACGATCCATAGGTAATATGTGACGTGAAAGAATCAACCCCGCCTCAATCCAAGGCGCGGTGTGGACAATACCATTCAAAATGTATCTTTTTTGTTCAAAATGACTTTAATTTTAAGTGAAAACAAAAACTAGCATACGGAAAACCGACCAAATGCATTCAAAATATGTTGAAACTTTAGGAAAATGATCCATGGGTTATATGTGACGTGTACGAGTCAAACCCGCCTCAATCCAAGGCATGGTGTGTCAAGAACCACCCAAAATGTCCCTCTTTTGTTTAAAATGGACAATATTTTACGTACATACGCCAAACAGATCAAACGGATTCTGATTGTGTTGATAATTTTGCACAATGATCCATGACTCATATGTGATGTGTACGAGTCAACCCCACCTCAATTCGAGGCCCGGTGTGGCTGACACCACTCAAAGTGCCTTTGTTTTGTTAAAAATGGACTTAATTTTAAGTGAAATCAACAACTGACATACAACAAACTGACCAAAAACATTTGGATTATATTGAAACTTAAGGAAAAAAATCCATGAGTCAAATTTCATGTGTACGACTAAACCCCGCCTCAATGCGAGACCCTGTGTGGCCGACACCACTCAAAGTGCCTATTTTTTTAAAATGTACTTAATTTTAAGTGAAAACAACAATTGTCATACAGAAAACTGACCAAACACCTACAGATTCTATTGAACTTTAGTACAACGATCCATGGGTCATATGTGATGTGTATGAGTCAACCTCGCCTCAATACAAGGTGCCTTGTGGCCGGGACCACCCAAACTGCCTCAATTTTGTTCAAAATGGACAATATTTTACGTACATACGCCAAACCGATCAAACGGATTCTGATTATGTTGAAACTTTAGGAAAATGATCCATAGCTCATATGTGATGTTTTCGAGTCAACCCCACCTCAATCCGAGGCCCGGTGTGGCCGACACCACTCAAAGTGCCTCTATTTTGTTTAAAATGAACTTAATTTTTAGTGAAAACAACAACTGACATAATCCAAACTGACCAAACACCTTCAGATTCTGTTGAATCTTTAGGAAAATGATCCATGGGTCATATGTGACATGTACGAGTTAAATCCACCTCAATCCGAGCCACGGTGTGGTTAGGACCACTTAAACTGTCTCTCTTTTGTTGAAAATGGACTAAATTGTAAGTGAAATCAACAACTGTCATACGGGAAATCAACCAAACGCCTTCGGATTCTATTGAAACTTTAGAAAAATGATTCGTGGGTCATATGTGATGTGTAATCATCAATCCCACCTCAATCCGAGGCGCGGTGTGGCCGAAACCACCCAAACTGTCTCTCTTATGTTAAAAATGGACAATATTTTACGTACATATTCTAAACTGATCAAACGAATTCGAATTGTATTGAAACTTTAGGAAAATTATCCATGGATCATATGTGACTTGTAAGAGTAAACCCCACCTCAATACTAGGCCTGGTGTGGCCGACACCACTCAAAGTGCCTCTCTTTTGTTTAAAAGAGACTTAATTTTAAGTGAAAACAACAACTGACATAATCCAAACTGACCAAATGCCTTCGGATTCTTTTGAAACTTTAGGAAAACGATACATGGGACATATGTGACATGTACGAGTCAACCCTACCTAAATCCAAGCCACAGTGTGGATGGGACCACTCAAACTGTCTCTCTTTTGTTGAAAATGGACATGATTTTAAGTTAAAACAACAACTGACATACACCAAACCAACCAAACGACTTCTGATTATTTTGAAAATTTAGTAAAACGATCCATGACTCATATGTGAAGTGTACGAGTCAACCCCACCTCATCCTGAGTTGTTGTGTGACCGGGACCACTCAAATTGTCTCTCTTTTGTTCAAAATGGACTAAATTGTAAATGAAATCAACAACTGACAAACGGGAAACCAAAAAAACGCCTTCAGATTCTATTTACAGTTTAGGAAAATGATCCATGGTTCATATGTGATGTGTACGATTCAACCCCACCTCAATCCGAGATGCCGTGTGGCCGGGACCACCCAAACTGCCTCTCTTTTGTTCAAAATGGACAATATTTTATGTACATACACCAAACCGATCAAATGGATTCTGATTGTGTTGAAACTTTATGAAAATTATCTATGGATAATATTTGACGTTTAAGAGTAAACCCCACCTCAATCCGAGGCCCGGTGTGGCCGAAACCACTCAAAGTGGCTCTATTTTGTTTAAAATGGACTTAATTTTAAGTGAAAACAACAACTGACATACGCCAAACCAACCAAACTCCTATGGATTCTGTTGAAACTTTAAGAAAACGATCCATGGGTCATATGGGACGTGTATGAGTCAACCTCGCCTCAATCTGATCCACGGTGTAACCGAGACCACTCAAACTGTCTCTATTTTGTTTAAAATGGACTAAATTGTAAGTGAAATCAACAAATGACATACGGGAAACCGACCAAACGCCTTCAGATTCTATTGAAACTTTAGTAAAACAATCCATGGGTCATATGAGATGTGTACGAGTCAACCCCTCCTCAATCCGAGGCACCATGGGGCCGGGACCACCCAAACTGGATCTCTATTGTTTCAAATGGACAATATTTTATGTACATATGCCAAACCGATCAAATGGATTTTAATTGTGTTGAAACATTAGAAAAATGATACATGGATCATATGTGACGTGTACGAGTCAACCCCACCACAATCCGAGGCCCGGTGTGTCCGACACCACTCAAAGTGCCATTTTTTTTAAATGTACTTATTTTTAAGTGAAAACAACAGCTGTCATACGGAAAACTAACCAAACGCCTACGGATTCTATTTAAACTTTAGCACAACGATACATGGTTCATATGTGATGTGTACGAGTCAACCCCACCTCAATCCGAGCAGCGGTGTGGCTGGAACCACTACAGTTGTCTCTCTTTTGTTGAAAATGGACTAAATTGTAAGTGAAATCAAAAACTGTCATACGGGAAACTGACCAAACGCCTTCCGATTCTATTGAAACTTTAGGAAAATGATCCATGGGTCATATTTGATGGGTAAGAGTCAGTCCCGCCTTAATCCGAGGCGCATTGTGGCTGACACCACCCAAACTGTATCTTTTATGTTAAAAATGGATAATATTTTATGTACATACGCCAAACCGATCAAACGGATTCTGATTGTGTTAAAACATTAGGAAAACGATCCATGTCTAATATGTGACATTTATGAGTCAACCCTGCCTCAATACGAGTCCCGGTTTGGCCGTCACCACTCAAAGTGTCTCTCTTTTGTATAAAATGGACTAAATTTAAGTTAAAACAACAACTGACATACGCCAAACCAACCAAACGCCTTCAGATTCTATTGAGACTTTAGGAAAACAATCCATGGGTCATATTTGACGTGTAAGATACAACTCTTCCTCAATCCGATCCACGGTGTGGCCAGGACCACTCAAACTGTCTCCCTTTTGTTCAAAATAGACTAAATTGTAAGTGATATCAACAACTCACATACGGGAAACGGACCAAACGCCTTCGAATTCTGTTGAAACATTAGGAAAACGATCCATGGGTCATTTGTGACATGTACGAGTCAACCCCGCCTCAATTTGAGTAACCATGGGGCCAAGACGACCCAAAATGCCTCTCTTTTGTTCAAAATGGACAATATTTTACGTACATACACCAAACCGATCAAACGGATTCTGATTGTGTTGAAACATTAGGAAAATGATTCATGGATCATATGCGACGTGTTCCAGTAAACCCCGCCTCAATCCGAGGCCCGGTGTGGCACTTCTGGAGTAAAAAGTGATGAGAATCCTAAGAAAATACCTTTTCACCATATATTAGAAAATTGGTTGTCATATGAAGATTGAAATAGGTGTAAATAATATATATTTGAGATATTGAAATTCTTATTCAACTATACTGGATGTTTTTTTTCATATGAAGATTAAAATGGGGAATTATTCACCATGTCTCTAATCAATGAGGTGGTGTTTTTTTTTTGTTTTATGTTTGTCACTGTTTTAAGTGTTGTTTTGTATGCAGGTGTATGCACTGGAGGGGCTACTCTAGGGGCTGCTGTGCAACAATTCTGGAAATACACAGTACCAACGGTTTACAACTGTTGGTATACTTTGAGAAATATTTATACCAACAGTTCAATAAACCGTTGGTAAAAAACTATCCCAACGATTACAAACCGTTGGTATAGTATTTTTTATTGAACATATGCCAATGGTTTCATTGAAACTGTTGGGAAAAAAACTATACCAACGGTTGTAAACTGTTGGAATAATATAAAAATCATAGAATTCCCAAGGGTTCTAAACCATTGGGTAAACCTTTACCAATGGTTCAAAAAGAACTGTTGGAAAATCAATACATAGAGTGGGTTGTTCCAACAGTTTAGTTCAAACCGTTGGTATAGATCTTTCCCCACGCCTTACTTCCCTACGGTTTGGACAACCATTGGTATAGAATATACTAATAGTTTTACAGCCTATACCAATAGTTTAGAACCATTGGTATATCCTCCATTTCTAGTAGTGTCTCTAGTCAAGGTAGAGAGTGCTTCTGCTGATTATGGTGGTGATTGCACAGTTGTAACCTGTGGGGTTGACAAATTTTCGTCCTTTGGGATATACCTGCAGAGGGAGGTGGGAATACGATGGACCTCACATTCTGGAAGTATGAGGCCAGTACACCTTGTTCCTACCCCGGCCCTTGACCTAAAGGATCTTGGAGAGGGATCCATCTCTGAGTCATATTCCACCTCAGAATCCGAGAATCAAACTGGTTTGATCTCAAACAGAAACTTCTCAGCGTTCTTTTGGTGGCGGATACAACCGGCCCTCCTACCCCAAGATGGATTTTCGAGATAGGGTAGATTTCTAGAATGAGGAGTTCCTTCGGTCGTACTGGTGCTGGGGTGGAGATTACTTCTACATAAGTGATCTAAGGTGCGAGGAGCACCCGGACAGATATCAAAGGGCACATGGGGGGACCGTTGTGCCCACCAGTTGACGTGTAGAGGGAATCTCTGCATGAAATTCAAGAGTGGTTAGGATCTACACTGGAGATGATAAGAGGATGGGTATGACCTCCATTCTTGCTTCCCTTGGCAGCGTCAGTGTGAGGAGGGTCCTCGTACTGGTCAAGCAGAACACGGGTAGGACCTCTGTTCTGGGTGCTGATGAAGCGAAGCTGACCTTCACTCCTCTGATTTCTAAGGCAAGGAGGAACATCGCCAGATTTTTCAAGGACATGGGGAAGCCCCCCATACTGGATATTGACCACATTCATAACATCTCCATATCGGTGGTCTATGGTAGGTGGAATGACCCCATGCCCAATCTAATGAGCATGAGGGAGGCTTCTGTACTGAGTGTCACTGATGTGGGGAGGACCCTAGTTTGGATTGAAGGTAGAACGGGGAAGACGTCCATGAAAATCTTGGAAACGGGGAGGACCCATGTTCTCCATGGTGGACTTATGGGGAGGACCTCCATACTGGGTGTCACTGCAGTGGGTCTGTCTGCAGTGGGTGCTCCCTGCACTGGCAGCAGAGAGAGTCGTCCCAGATTGCCTGTGTGGAAGTTCGGGCCTTGATTCGGACCGGGTATAGAAATTCCTCTACTCATTGTGCACATGAGGCTGATGATACACATTGGAGGTGGCCCGGGATATAGCAGTTGCTGACGTCGATGCCCCTTGGCAGGCATCCTCTTCAGCCTGCACATGACGCTGGTGTCGGGTCAGCCGGACTGGGGCTAATGGTGCAGGTACATAGATTACCTTCCCTTCAACCTGTGGGACTGGGTGGTGGCACTGGTGTAGCCTTGTGGGGGTCCTCCTTGGGGGCCCCTGGAATGGGACCTCGATTGGGTTGTCCCAGAAATCCCCTACCTCATCGGTGTAGGGGTGGGAGTCGTCGAGACATTCTGGGGAGAGGCTCCGAAAACAATTGTACATTGGAGGGGGAGTAATGGATCCTTGCGTGGCCCTTGGGGGTGGCGGTGGTGATGAGGTATAGACACCTCTAAATCCCGGAGGGCCATATCCTAAGTCAGGATAACCCCCTCCTCCTCATATCGGCATACGATCTCGATTATCACACATCGTTGTACGAATTCAGAAGGGGAGATGGGGCATGGGAGCCCAGCAGTTGTGGGTGTGGAAGTCGTTGCAGAAGCAATTAAGCCACACGGGATTTCCACCTTGGTGTTTCCCCTTCCCCTATGTCAGTGGGTGTGTGGTGATCGGATTCCTGGTGTAGCAACATGTTTCTTTGAAAGAAGGGAGGTTAAGCCATTAGTGCTGAAATAAAGAAATCGACATCCAGTTCCCCAGTTTCATTTTGTCTCCCATGGATGGTATGAAGGATCCATGCTAACAACATTAGAAACTGGGATGTACAACGTTTTGACTTCCCCAACTTCTAGTGAGTTTCACGCCAGGCCCACTATTTGCTTAGCAGGACCCGACACCGGATAACTGGATCCAGTGACATGCTAATCCACTGATATCTCGAACTCTACTAATCTCCACATTTAGGAGAAGATCTTCATTCACGTCGGGTTCACCATTTATGTTTCTAATTCTTTCACCAGGGTACATGCATCTGCCTGTGGAGGACGTGCAGTTGTTACCCCAAATTCCCTCTTTCTAAAGGTGGGTGGCATCTGTTGCTTATTTAGGGACGTTTTCTCCTTGATCGAAATGGGATGATGGTATGTCGATTCTTCCAATTGTGGATTCCTCCTCAGAACTCCTAACCTAGTCTGGGTCTCCCTTATAGACTAAGGCATTTTTCATGAAACTCTTCTCAGTGCCATGTCTTCATGTACACCGATTAATTACACTTATTCTGTCAGGATATTCAAATGGTTCTGGTCAGGGAAGCAACCTTCGTTCGGGGGAGTAGTCACATTGGACATCACTAGAATGTCTAGACATTGGAACACTAGTGCGTATGGTTTTATTCCCCTTATTATAGGGCTTCTCGAGTGCACGGAAGCATGAGGCATCCCACGTCAAATGCGAGGAATTATATTCCATAGGCATGTCTTTGAGGTTTTCCTCAGTTTCCCATGTTTAACATAGGGTATGTCATAGGTTTAACGTCTAGCAAAGATGGATCAGACTGATCAAAACACTGACTAGAGTAAATCAGATGGGTGAAACCTTAGAGGAAACACTAATATTGGAGATAATTCATGGTTAGTTTCCCAGTTATGGCAAGGATCGGTGAAGTGGTGAATTGGCATGATCTCCCCGGGATGTGGTGGCCCAGATAAGAATCGGGATGGACTATGGAGGGTTGAGAGATAATGAAGAATTAAATGGAACCGACGTGAGGACGATGGTGAGGTTGGTCTTGAGTCTCAAAGAGACTTACTACATATCCCTGTGGTAGGGAATCAAAGTCTTCATAGTTCGTGAAGCAATGGGACACCTAAGAAGGAAACCTGTATGAAGGGGACATAGAGGAAGTGTAACCTCCAAGTTTGTGCATGAAATTGGGTTGCGTGAAAAGGACAATAACACGATGACATGTTGGGGATTTCGCGTGACTAGAGGCCTGAGAGTTAGTCTGATGCCACTAGGACGGACCAGAAATATGGGTCCCAATAGAAGGGACAACAACGGCTTTCCACTAGGTTCAGTTTGACAACGGCTTACAACTGACATTGACACACAATGGCTTACCACTGGATGGGGTCGCAATAGCTTACTGCTGGATGAGGTTACAACAGATTTCTGCTGGATGGGGTCACAACGGCTTACCGTAGGATGGAATCCCAATGGATTACCACTGGATGGGGTCCCAACAGCTTACCACTAGATGGGGTAGCAACGGCTTACTGCTGGATGGGGTCGCAACGGCTTACCGCTGGATAGGGTCGCAACGGCTTATCGTAGGATGGGGTACCAACGACTTACTGTTGGATGGGTTCCCAATGGATTACTACTAGATCGGGTCGCAACGGATTACTGCTAGATGGGGTCCCAATGGCTTACTGTTGGATGGGGTCAAAAAAGCTTACCGTTGGATGGGGTCGCAACGGCTTACTGTCGGATGGGGTGGCAACGGCTTACCGCTGGATTGGGTCATAACGGCTTACTGTTGGATGGGGTCTCAACGGCTTACCCTTAGATGGGGTCCCAATGGCTTACCGCTGGATGGGGTCGCAACGGATTACCACTAGATGGGGTCGCAACGGCTTACCGCGGGATGGGGTCACAACAGCTTACCACTGGACGGGGTCACAACAGCTTACTATTGGATGGGGTTGAACCTCATGGAGGCTTTCTACGTACCCTATCTAAAAGACAAGGATCAAATCCCACATAATTCAGAAGTAGTGGGAATCGATGTAAAAGGGGTTCGGAACTAATGTATGGTGGGCTTGAACCATAGGGAGCCTTCCTACGTACCTTGCCTTGGCAATGATAAAAGTCCACATAGTTCAGGATAGAATGTTTGGTGAACTGATGTGAAGATGGTTGGGACCAATGGATGGTGGTCTTGAACCTGGGGGAGGATTCCTACGTACCTTTCCTTGGAAAGGATCAAAGTCCACATAGTTTGGGATGGTGTGTGGGACTTATACTCTAGGCTGCCCAGAGAGGATGTCATGGTCATTTCTTTCCCTAAGCCCATGTGAGTCGTGCTCGATGTGAGAAAAAATAGGCAGCAAAGGCCTGACGATCACTTAATGGAATGTGTATCCATTGGGTGTGGAATGGGGACTTATACGTGGTTTGCGACCCAAAAAGGAAACAAGGGCTTACACGTGGTTAGTAGCCCAGGGTGACGGAGATTGGGAATTACTCCAGGGTGGAGGCCCAGGTAGCAACAAAGCCTAGTGGGAGAGGGATTTGGCACTGAATAAAGGAGGGATCTGGCACCCATTCCCCCCGCCCCCCTCTGGCCATTAGCACCGAGGAAGAGAGGTGGAGCAGGGATGCTACCTTCTGTAAGAAAAGCTAGGGGGCTTACACCAAGGTGGTTGCCTTGTCCCCGCGGATAAACACCACTCCAATAAAGAGTATATCATTACATGTGAGGAATGATTTCACTCTCAAAGAGACCAGTGGGAGTGAAGAATGTCCAAGGTGGGGGAACCCCGCATACGATGCATTAGGAAAGGTCACATTTTAGCATCATGTGCTGAGGATGATGGCGCTTGGAAGTTTAACATCCTGAAGCTTAGAAAAAGTGGGTTCACTCCGCACCCCCTAGGACATACATAACTGATACCTCCCACCTATTGCGGAAGGTAAGGCATCAGTAATATTTTTGTGAAGGGGTGTTATGGAGTGATCAATTGGGGGTCCACGTTAGCATGGCTATGTGAAGAATCAATATTCGTTAGCATGCCTATGCAAAGAACCATGAGGCGAAGCAATGTAACGGTAAGCACCGCCCAAGGGACATTGAAGTTACTTTGCGAAAACATAGAATGTTTCATGGGAAAATGAGTTGCAAAGAAAAGGGGTTCATATGTAGAATCCTTATGAATCTCTGGTGCTCTATGAAGTATATGGGATTCGCAAAGGAGTGTGCTTTACTAGGTGAAGTGGACTAGCTTAGGCATAGGGTATAGGTGCATATGGAATGTGCTTCGTTAAGTAGGAAGGCACTTGTGAAGTAGCACTTCACAAATCAAGGGTTCCTTGGGAAGCATAGCATTGGGAAGAAATGGGCTTCACAAAGTACAGTGACCCTGCCTTAGAATGTGGGTTACATGTTCATGGAGGGTTCTTTGAAAAGAATAAGTGCTCCACGAAGACTCGAGTCCCCTTGGGGATCCCCTTTCTTCGTAAAGGCTCATGGGCTTTGTGAAGGTCATCCCTCCGTGAAGAGGGGCTGAATTCATGAAAAGGTGGAGGCACTTCATGATGAAAAAGTACCATGAAGAGCTCATAGTTTTCAGAGCGGAGATTGCTTCACGATTTAGGAGCTAAGAAGGAAAACGGGCAGATGATCCGTCCTTTGGGCTTGATGGGATCCATGTATTTATAGGCAAGATGTGCGGCGAAGTAGATCTTTCTCGGTGTGAAGCCATGTTGTATTATTTCATCAATGCAGATCCTCTTGCCTCATTGCTCCGCGGTGGGTTCAGGGACGTCAAATGGGGTTCGTGGAGCTTCCTGCCTCATTGCTAAGTGGTGGGTTCGCAAACGTCAAATGGGTTTGCGGAGCCTCCCGCATCCTTGCTCAACGGCGGGTTTTCAAATGTCAAATGGGTTCGTAGATCCTCTTGCCTCCATGCTCCGCGGAAGGTCCATGAACATCAAATGGGTTCATGGATCCTCCTGCCTCCTCGCTCCAAGATGGGTTCACGAAGGGGAAGCTTGGCACCGGTCGCGGTGCTGTGGGGCTCCGTGAACAGGCTTTGCAAGACAGCCCCTAAGGCTTTTCATTTGTTCTTGTTCATCCCAAATTTTGTTGCCAACAACACCCTAGTAGCACTAAAATGTATAGAGATTTTAAATAACATTTCTAGTGTGATAACATGAAAAGGGAAATTTTTTATTATGTAACAAGATGTTTAGTCTGTCAACAAGTGAAGGTCAACGACAACATCCTAGAGGAGTCATGAAACCTATACCTATTACTACATGGAAATGGGATGGAATCGCCATGGAATTTTTCATTGTATTACCCAAAACACAAAGAATGAATAATGAAAAATTGGTAATTATGGATCAACTTATGAATTCTGCACATTTCCTCGCTATAAGGGAGGATTTTCCATGGGATTTCCTAGAAAGAATATATATCAATGAAGTTGTCAGACATCATGGAGCACCTCTATCAATTGTTTCTGATCATGATCCACGATTTACATCAAAATTATGGAAACTTCTTCAGAAATCTTTGGATACTGATCTTCGATTGAGTACTGCTTATCACCCACAAACTGATAGGCATTCAAAAAGGATGATCCAAACTGTAGAGGACATGTTGAGATCATGTTCACTTTACTTTCAAGGTATGTAGGTTCAATATTTACCTTTAGTGTAATTTTACTACAATAATATTTTCCATTCATGTATTCAAATTGCACCATATGAAGCATTGTATGGAAAGAGATTTCGTACAGAAACTTGTTGGGATGAAGTTGGAGAAAGGAAGCTTGTGGGCCCAGATATTCTAGAGGAAACAACATCGAAGGTAAAGACTATTCAAGGCCATATCAAAGCAGCTCAAAGTAAACAAAAAAATGCAGATAATCAAAGGAAGGATTTTGAGTTTCAGGTGGGAGATCATGTTTTCTTGAATGTATTTACAAGGAAGTGTGTTATAAGATGTAGGAAGAATGGGAAACAGATCCATAGGTACATAGTCCCTTTTCAAATTCTTGAGAGAATTGGAACTATTTCATATTATTTGGATATACCACCTAGCTTGTCTAAAGTATACAATGTGTTCCATGTCTCATTTCTGTGAATGTATATTCCAAACCCAACGCATGTCCTCACTTATGAATGTATAAAAATGGAACCTGGCCTATCTTACTATGAAGAGCCTATCCAGATTCTGGACACTAAAGAAAAAGTTTTGAGGAATAAGATGACTCAAATGGTAAAGATACTTTAGAAAATCATAAAATCAATGAGGAAATACGGGAGCCTGACGATATTATGATGAAGATCTACCCAAATCTTATTGTGAGGTAACATTTTGGTAATTTTGAGGAAACATTTTCATAAGGAGGGGATAATGTAACACCCCATGATTTTGTGAATAAATTTATTATTTAATTCATGAAAAACTTAGTTTCTACAAAATACCACATTGTTATAACCTAGCCAATAAATAAAAATGTTTCCACCTCTGTGATTTGAATTTCAAAAAACTGACATATGTGGTTATGTTTAGTAAGATATTTAGAGTTTGATATGACAAACCTAATTTTGGGTGAATATTAACATACCATTATGAATATTAATATGACCCTTGTGAATAATAATTCATGTTATTATTTTGTCTTAAGGTTATAAGATAATGAGATCTTAATTAATTTTTCAAGGTGATATAAAATGATTTGTATTATTAAAATTGTTATCTTCCGAATAAATTATGATTTTATTTAAAAATTAAATTAATAATATTTAGAAAATAATTCTAATAAATGGAGTTCATTTTTTAATTATATACATCAAAAAATGGTTATGGTTAATTTTTGGCATTTTTCTGAAATACTCAATTTTTTTATGAATAGTAAAATACGGTAATTTACCGTATATATACATTATTAGTTAAATTCACTATTCCAAGAATCATAGATAATGTAAGCACACTTGGTTCAAACTCACATGAACATATTAATATTATTGTCCACATGAATCAATACTATTGTTTTTCCTTGGAAATATAATAAAATAATGAGTAAAATAATGGGAAAACCCTCCTCCTCAACTATAAAACTCTCCCTCACTCCCTCTTCTATTCACTTCTCTAAAACCTTTTTCATTGACTAAATTATTCTCAAATATCCTCTCAATATCTTACACCATTTCCATAAACTCTTGGTCTCATAAAAAGTCCAAAACCTCTCCCCTAAAGCGGCTCTCAAGAAAGATTACTTCAAGAGGTAAATTCCTCTTTTCATTTATTTAATTTCAAGTTCCTTTCTTTTATTTTTATTTCGTCACCTCATTTCATCCAAATGTTGTGATTAATCTATTAAAATTAATGTACTATAATTTTGTTATGATAAAGTAATAATTCTTCATCATCTCTCATTTCCCCTTCTTTTATACTATAAATGAAAACACCATCCGAGATATGTTAATTTATCACATTCAAGGACGACGAGTTTTCAATTTATATTACCATATTAAATTCTGGTAATAAAACCATTTTTATGGTTTAACTAGATTATAATATATGTATTTCAACATATTTAACGTTCTGGAATCCTTTTTTACATGAGACATTAATTTATAAATCAAAATGAGTTTGTTGTGATCAAGAACCGCCAATTAACCCAAACAATTGTCATTAAATTTTTATATAATGATTCATCTTCACTCCCAATAAAAAACGAATTTTATAACCATGTAATATTATAGTTTTTTAATAATAACATACAAATTCTATACAAGTATTATCATTCTAAATGTTTATCCATACATGAATTTAAGTATATCGGTCATGAAAACCAAGGAAGAAAATGCTCCCAAACAATGAAATTGAATATCTTAACCCATCAAAAAGACATTAATGAGCCTAACAAAGTTATAATAAATCAATTAAATCTTGATAAGGTTCTTGAATAATTAATTTATGAACCTAAATTTGATTATTCAGGTTGTTAAGATTAAGTGAGGAACACCTTCTGACTTAAGGTAAGGGTTTTTCACCAAACCTCCATTTTCATTATGGTTACTTTTATTATCTTCTTAACTCAATTAAATACATATTCATTAAAATTTACTCATCATAATTTATATTATAATGTTCTATATATGTGTTTTAACTATAATCATGCCTTAATTTATGGTTAGTTATTTTTTTAAAAGGATCTTTCAAAAATTCTTTTTGAAATAGAATCCTGATTCAATAGAATTTCTCAAATCCTTACCTATTTTTAGGGGCACTCTATAATCTATTTTTAGAAACCATTATTTTTCTAAAATCACTTATTTTTTTATTAAAATACCATGTTACATCACTTCTAGTTTTATACAAATATTTTTCTAAAATAAATCTTCTTTTCAAAGTAAAAGAGTATTTATCCGCCCCACCATTAGTGGTGGGTGGTAAGGGTTTGGGGGGTGAGGGGTAGGTTGCAAGGTCAAGTCCCTGGGCTTTCCATTTCCTGTAATTTTATTCCTTGTGTTGTGTGCCTCTTTCACAGTTGTACCTAACTTTTTAAAAGAGTATTTATCTCAAGAATTACTTGATGATTTCATAAGAGTATCTTCATCTATTTCAACACTCCTATTTATTTTTATGTATTACTGGGGTTAATATTTATGATATCATCTACCATATTTAATTTAATGGTTTATGATTATTTTTACTGTGTATTTTCTATCTTAAAACCATTCACCATTTTCTAAAAATGGTTAGTGTTTATGCTTAATGTACATGGAAAGTTATTTATGATTCATACGTTAGTTTCAATATGAATATTTATATTATTTATATTTATCCCTATTCATATTAGGAATGCATTGGACTTATTTTGTGATCGGTGGGTCCGTCTATAGCCCCCTGATGCATTAGTAGATCTCATGAGACAAATAGATATGGACTTGGATGAGGCCTTGCCCATTTTTAGATATGGTTTTGGTCGAGGCCTTAATCATTTTTAGATGTCTTGTTCGAGGCCTTGATGGTATGTTTTAGAATTCCCGGTATATTAATTCCACTCATTATGAATCTATAAATTCATAGTTCAAGTGGTCATTCGACTAGTAAAATACCCATGAATATGTTTTATTGTGATAATATTTACTCAACTCATATTCCTACCATAATATGTTCCAGTTTATTATTTTTAAAGGCACGTGTGTTCAATTTTTCACCATGTCCAATGTCTATGTTTATGATATCTTAGGTTGAATTGTTTAACCTTACTAAGCGTTTGAGATTACCCCTTTCATATGTTTCATTTTATTAGGACATCAATAAGTTTATTATGAATTACCTATAGGGATAAACATATAGTTGGGGATGTTCCAAATAAAACTAATGTTTTTTATTTAATTTCATGTTTTAATATTGAATTTATGTATGTATCTTGATTTACAAATCTACAAAACTATTCATTCCTTCAAGATACCACTTTCTTGTAATTAAGCCAATGTATTGTAATAAGGAATCGACTCAGGGAAACTAGGGTCGAGTCTCTACATATAATTAATTTATATGACATTTATATAATATTTTACACTTTTTAAATAATTAAATCATGATTTATTTAATATTATCAAAATTAATATGTCAAAACATGTATGAAGAACAAAGAGGATACTTCTTTAAGTGAAAACTTAACGTAGAATTGTTAATAAGTGGGTAACATTAAGTCATAATAAAATAATATATGGATTTGATATAAGAATATGGTTCTGTAAAATAATTACATAAGACTTATAATTATTATAATGGAGGCTTGTATGAGTTTTACGAGAGTCAAGACATAAGGTAATGGGATTTCATCTCACTTTTTATATCTATAAGATATATGCCTTTTCACCACTCTTTTCATTTGTGTGGTGTATATACTATCCATGAATGTATTATATGATTCCAATTATTAATGTTTTGGGTATTTACATGTCCATTATATGATCTTTCATTCATGGGGTTAATGATTCAACAGTTACCAAATCATGATGAAAATTTCCTCCCAATTGTCCTTAATTGAGACACATGTTTTGTTATACACTTACATTATATTTCTCGGAGAATATACTTCCATTGGAAATTTTATATCCTGAATATCATTTTTTATTATATTTTAAGCTTCATGTTTTTTTATTTTCTGACATGGAAAATATGATCCCAAGTTACCCTGAGCTAAGAGTTTATTGAAACAATCTCATTGTTTATCAGGATTGTTAATGATTATACAGGAATTCATGAAATATTATGATCCATATTAACCAATATTTATTCAATATATCTCCATGTATTAGTACAATTATTCCACTATTTGGTACATAATATAAATAATATATTTTTGAAGAAAAATATTTCTGTATTCCTCTCATCAGTTAAAAATATGTTTTATTTCAAAAACCTTGTTTTAAAAAATGTTTTAAAATGTTTTTTTCAAATGATATTTGAAGATTATTTTTAAGGAAAAAGTATTTAAAAATGTTTTATTATTTTTTAAATCTTCTGTTATATGTTTTCAAAAATATTTTACAATGAAAAATGTTTTTCAAAAAAGCCTTATGTTTTAAAAAAAATAAATTAAAAATGGATGTTTTCCTCATGAAATGTTTTTAAAATAGATTTCCAAACTATTTACCATATAAGATGATAACTATTGGTGTTACTCATTACTTTATATGGAAATTATTAAATCTTTCTTGTTTTATTATTTCTTTGAATTTTTTATGATTTTATGGAATGATGTTTATGAATATTTTTTCTCTTTCATAGGTTATATGATTTTGAAACTTGTTTATATTCACGAGTAATGATTTTGATAAAACGATTATGAAACCTATAACTTTTTTCATATGTTATTATATGATTACCTGTTTATGATACCCATTTCATTTAATGGGTTATGATATGATTTTTTATGATATTTTGTAAAAGGTATGAATGATTTCACTATGAGAGGGGTGGGACCACTATCTCCTAGAAATGTATTGGGTAATGATTTATATCTCATGTGATTGACTATGATGTTCTTGGGAGTGAATCTTGACAACTAATATAGACATGAGAGTGAACCATGACTACCAAGATGGTATGAGGAGTGAACCTATACCACTAAGATGGACATGGGATTGAACCATGACTAACAATATTGTATTGGGAGTGAATCCATACTACTACAATTGTTATAGAAGTGATTCCTTAACTATTTTGGAAATAATATTATTATCTTATGTGTCTTCAACAATTCCATGTATTATTCCTATTTTATACTTTCAGGGATTATGTTTTTTATTTCCTTATGATTAATGTCTTATGAACTCCCAATAATTATTCCATGATTAATTATTATGATCTTATTATATGTGGGGTATGATCTTATAATTATATGATCATGTTATCATGACCCTATGCTCATGTTTATACTTACATTTCACCCTTGTTTAACCTTACTGAGCATCTGAGCTCACCACTTTTTATGTTTAATTTCCCATGTTATGAAGATATGTATTAAGTAGGATGTTTCTAAGAAGAGTTCAAGACATGAATAACCTAGTTGGAGATAATGCAGTTCACTTTTATACCAGTTTTTATGTTTCTATGTTTCTAAAGGCACTATACTAATAAGGTATTTGGGAATCTATTTGTATAATGTTTTATGTATTCCAAATAAATTATATAACTTTTATGTATATAAAGAATTTTTTTTTATATTTTGTATTATATCAATGGTTTAGTGAACATTTGGAAGCTGGGATGAGAAAAACATAGTGAGAATCTTAAGGAAATGTATAAGGATAAGTCTAAGGATAATGAAATGGAATGGAAAATGTCATGTATTCTTGGTAAAGGATAGAGAGTGTGGTTTCCTAAAAATACATAAATTTTTCGATACTAAAAGTGGATATGGATCTAGAACATATATACCTAGAGGTATCAACTCTAATAAGGTGTGTTAGGCCTGACTCAGTGTAACCTAGTACACGACAACATGATTTTCTGCACACCTGGTTTGACACTCTCAGGGAATATGATTTTGGAATTCACAAGCACTTCATGAACCATAATGAGGAATTTAAAAATAAGTTGGCTATGAATAACCTAGGATAAAAATAAGTTTTCATATATTAAAGAAGTATGTTTCATTATTTAGACATCATATCTGTGATTTTTATTGATTATGTATTTCTCCAGTATGACAAGTGTTTCTCATCCTATGATTTCTAGTTTTGGTCATTGTCAGTAACTTTGTTAACATTTAATGTTTAAGATATGTAATTAATGGTAATTATACAATTTTATTCCCTAAGAACACATGAAGACAGTCTGAAATGTGGTATGTGTATATGTTATACTTTCAGAGATAAAGAGACTACAAATGAGATGTGAATTTTATTGGATGTTCTTCTAGTATTAATTACATTAAAGTAAGTATAATTATTTGATTGAGGTTTAGGAACATTAAAACATGATTCATATTTCATATTATAGGAAAGTGGTATTATGGAATAAGTTGATGAAGGTTGAGTAATGGTTTGAGAGTAAAGTTTGATGAATGAATTATTTATGTTTTGGAATTCAAAGATTATGTTATATGATCATTAAATATATAAGTATTTTCAGTATATATTTTTTATTAAATATTTATATGATATATTAAATAGTTATGTTAACATATAAAATTGATTTAACTTGAAAATGATATTTTTATTGAGTGAAGGTAACCTTTAATGTGTTCAAGATATAGAGAAAGTTATGTTTTACTTAGATAGAGAGATGGTTCATTTGGATAAAGTAAATTGGATAGTATCAATGACCTTATAACTAATTAAATATTTGTTGAAATGTGGAGTATGTTATCATATAATAAGTTTACAACTTCTTGGATTTAAGTAATATTTTAATTAATATTTGGAATAAGGAAGCATGTATTTTTTGAAAAAGTTTTTATGGTAATTCGGGTTATTACCATATTTCAAAAGAATATATGATCATGGTACTCACATGTTTGGAATGTTTCAAAAAGAGATAATTTTTTATATGTAGGGGATCAATGTTAATATGATTTTGTGACTTTATTTCTAAGGTTTTTGATTTTCATCTTTCATAAGTGTTATAAGGTTAAACATTAATGAAATGTTTAATTTAAACATCGGAGGAAGTATTTATGTGATGAGGTTTTATTGAAAACCTTAGTTAATATTATATTTTTTTATTAACATTATTTATTGTATATTAGTCATATTTATTTTAAAAATTATATCAATGTGATTTTAGAGAAGGAAAAAATGTGTGTTGGGTGAAAAATCATCAATTCTGGTAAGGCTGTGAGTCTTGAACCCATGACTGAAGGACAATAAGGGTTTCACACCCAACACTAGCCTATGTGATTTCCTGGTTAACTTGTAATTTCTTATGCTAAAAAATTTGACTAACAAATAGTAATTATGAACTGATAGTGTATATATTTATGTTTAGATATTAATTTTTTAACCATTTTAAATTTGATGAATAGTTAGTCAAAAATAGTTAGATTTTTGATTCTTTTATTGGTCATAAGATCCATTAAAAGTGTATTTCAGTGCTTCTGGCATCAATGTTAATTTCTAGATATCCATTTATTGATATAATGGATGAATTAGAAATTTATCTAAGAAAAAACAAAGAATGAAATTTTGTTTATAGAAATAAATAAAGTTTGTATATTTCCTTATATTTATGGTCAATAAAATAATTGCTCAATGTTATGAAATTAAAAACAATTTGTCCGAAAACATTAATTTTTATTGAAACAATTGAATTTTAAATCATCACATTTTTATGAATTTTAGGTACTCAACTTCTCATTGAACATTAACTTTTTTTATTGATGACTTCAATCACTCCCTACGAATATTTTTGTTTTTCCCCATACTCCATGTTTTCACTTCCCACCTGTGTTGTCCTCTGTGGAAACGTAGTTATATGTTACATTGGGTAACCATTATGTGTCCAATGTTCTTTTTTTAAAATGAGTTTTAGTATTTATTTTTATGATGTGGGTTTCAATGAAAGGAAATTTCAACTATTAAACCTTTAATAACCCATAAAAATTTATAAGTAAAAAATTATTTTAAGGATGGTAGAATGTAACACCCTGAGATAGTGTGAAATATATTTTTCAAATTACCTTGATATTTTTCTAATATTTTTCATTTAATTTAACACTGAATATAGATTCAATTATATGAAATCACTATGTTTGGATTGTGTTCTATGAAACACCAAGTTAAGCTTTCACTATACACAACAATAAGAACGTAAGAGAATATAACATCTCAAGAAATTAAAATATAATTACTATTTTAAATATATTATATTTATTTAATATATCCTATAATTTATGTGATACTGAGTTAGTGTGTGTCTCATGCAACAATGAGTTTCTTTTATGACTTGTGCTACATTCATTACCGAGTTTAACCGAACAAAAAATTATTATTTAATATAATAAGATATAACATAGCTATTGAAATAATTTTTGTGAATAGTATTAACTAAATTATGAAAATTTATTGTTTATAGAAAATATAAGATGAATTCATTAGTTACTAACTAATTTGAAATGAAAAAACCAATTGAATATGAAGGAAATAATTTTATTTTTATACTCACAAAGCTATTTTATCATAATAAAGTAAATGAGTTACAATTAGTGAGTGATATTAATGTAATATGTATATATATATATATATATTATATTCAATGAAATATTTTTAATGTTAAACCAATATATTTTATAAGCATAATATTAGAATAAAATAAATATTTTTCAGAAAAAGAAATATTTTTATAAAGGGCGTTTACCTTATTTTAATGGAGAACCTATTTTAAATAAAAAAATTAAAAAAAATTTAAATTTAACATCTAAAAAATAAAACTAATATTTTAAATAGTAACATAAAAATTATGTTAGGGTTAATTTTTGTATTTTTCTGTGAAGTTTCATTTTTTGATTAATAGTGAAAAAATATGAATTATAATTCAAAAATAATTTTACATCAGATTATTTATAAGGATAAATTATTTTTAAAATTTATTTTAAAGTTAAATTTGATCAATTATTTTCCTATTTATTCAATTTAGGTAATTTTAATCAATTTCACTTTTAAATTGACTATAAAATATATAGAAATCATTTCAACATTTTTAATTTAAAAACCCACATTGTCGTCCCTTCTACGATATTGAATTCAAATTAATTTCTTCCAATTATGTGATTGGAATTTAGAAAAATGGATTCCATATATAGATCCAGAATAATTTATAATTTATAATAAGGTCAAATTAGTTATTTATCAAGCATATTAGGGAAATTAACTTAAATTAACTTTAATGATTGTGGTTAAATTAAGCTTATCTAGGGACTAAACCTTAAACATATGGGACAAAATGACATAAAAACATATTAAAAATACATTTTATGGAAATATTTAGAACATTTACTCCATTGTATATACTTTTTACCATTATTGTATCCACTTGAGAAGGAAAAACATGGGTGGAATTCCTTTTCGAAAAAAATTACAAGAATGACATTACTCCTCCACAATAAAAAGGTACTCACTCCTTCCACTTCTTCACACCTCTCAAACCACTTACTTTCAGAAAATATATACCCAATAAACCTCAAAAAATACCACATTTCCAATTTTATTCCTACCTTTTGTAATAAATCCATTCAATGAATCCCTTTGGTGCAAACCAAAATGAGTTAACTGAATAAGAGGAAACACCTTTTCTCAAGCCCTTTTATTTTATTTTCATTATCCAACCCCTAAAATATACTTATTAAATAATTATATAATAATACCATTATAATAAATATTATTATATGTTTTTATATTAATTATTAAGCCTTCACTTACACACACTTCAGTCTAATGGGTAACAAACTTACCGTTCTTATGCACGGTGAACTATCGCCTCACAAAACGATGTTGTTCATTTTACCTTTACCACCACTCATGCAACGGTAATTATGATGTAAAAACTACTTATATATGATATATATTATATATATTATATATTTAATATTATTTAATTATTTTATAACACATACCATTATACCTTCCATCCTTTGTAAATATGATAACATCATTTGTGGATGTGTGGACAACCACCTCCTCAAAGCTATGTGATTCATTCAAAATTTGAATAGAATGTATTAAGGATGTTTTTAGTGAACATATAGTATATATATAGAATAATAACAATACTTTAATTATATTATATACATATATACATATATTTCATTTACATAATTTCTTTTAAAATGACAACAAAACAGAAACAACATTCATGAGTATGTACGGCCTACCATCTCCATGAACGGTGTATTCTATTTCATCTTTATATATTTTATATATTTTTATAAATAATTATTTAATTAATTTATTTTATATTTATATAATTTTTTACACTATTTAAGTAAGTAAATATTGATATATGTAATAAGATCAAGAATAATAAGCCAAAAGTTGTATAATGAACAAAACAGATATTACCTAAAGTGAAATATTTACATATAATTGTTAATAAGAGGGTAATATAAAGTCATAATAAAATAATATATGTTATTAGATATAATAATATGGTTTTGTGAAATATGTTTAATAAACCTTTATTTATTATAAATATGGATTTTACGAGTACGATAAGAGTCAATACATAAGGTAAGGGAATTTCATCTCACTTTTTATATCTGTGAGATACATGTCATGTTCATGAATATTTTATTTTTTATGGCATATATAATATACATTGAAATATTTGATTATTATTATTATCAAATTTATTGATATTAAAATATCCATTCTAATATCTTTATATAATGGGGTCATTGTTTCAAAAGTTACCAAATCAGTATGATAGTTTTGTCTCAATTTTCTTTATTTGAGACACAAATTTTGTTATACATATACATTATTATTATAGATATATGTACATCCATTTTACATGTAATATCATTAATAAAATTATTTTCAAGATATTTTAATCTTCATGTAATTTTATTTTCAAAAATGTAAATTATGAACCTAAGTTACCATATGGTCATATTTTATTGAAACAATATCATCATTTATAGGGATTGTTTATGATTATGCTTCCATTTATGAAATATGATGACACATATTATACTCTATTTTTTAAAGATATATAAATTTATTAGTACTGTTTTCGACCCTTTTTTATTAATAATATAATTAATATTTTTTTTAAGAAAAATATTATTATATTTCTCTCTTAGTTTGGAAATATGTTTTATTTCAAAAACCATGTTTTCAAAAATTTCTTCAAAAAACATTTCAAATGACCATTGAATTTAATTTTCAAGGAAAAATGATTTTTAATTTTTTTATGGTTTTCAAATATTTTTTTATATGTTTTCAAAACTATTTTCCATGCAAAATCTTCTCAAAAATGTCTTTTGTTTTAAAAATATTTTCTCAATGAAGAAAAGATATTTTCCTCTAGAAATGTTTTTAAAAAAGATTTAAATTTTATTTCCCATCTAAGATGACACTAATTGGTCTTACTCATTCTGTTATGGGTAAATGATTCAATGTTTCCATTCATATTATTTCACTGAATTGATTATGTTTTGATGGAATGATGTTTTTGAATCCTATATCTCTTTCATGGGTTATATTATTTTGAAACCCACTTCTTTTTATAAGTTATGAATTTGATTAAATTATTATAAAACTTGTATCTTTATCTATAGGTTATGATATGATTACATGTTTTTGATTCCCATTTCACTTCATGGGTTATTATATGATTGTTTATGATCTGGTAGAATAAGTATGTATGAGTTCATTATGAGATGTATGGGACCTATATCTCACTCCAATGCATTGGTTAAAGATTTATATATCATGAGATAGACTAATATGGTCTTGGGAGCAATCCTTGACAACTATAATGCCCATGGCAGTGAACCACGACTATCAAGATGGTATAAGTTGTGAACTCATACTACTACAATGGCCATGCGAGTGAACCATGACTACCAAGATGGTTTGGAGAGTGAATACATACTACAATGATGTCATTGGAAGTGATGCCTTGACTGCTATGGAAATAATTTTATATGCTTATGTGGCTACCATAATTCCATGTAGTATTCCTATATTATGATTTCATAGATTATGTTCTTTATTTCCTTCTTATTCATATTTTATGAACTGGTAAGATTTATTCCAGGATTCATGTTTGTGATTTTATCATATGTGCAGTATGGTATTCTAATGTTATGAATATTTATCATACCCATATGCTCATTTTTATGCTTACATGTCTCCCCTGTTTACCCTTATTGATAATCTGTGATCACCCCTTTTATGTTTCCTTTCATAGGTTTTGAATATATGTATTTTTTAGAATGTGTCTAAGAATGGTGATACTAATTAATAACCTAGTGGGAGATAATGTGTTCACTTATGTACCCATGTTTATGTTTCCTTATTTCCAATTTAACCCTACTAATATGGTCTTTGTGCAACTTTTTGTATAATTTTCTAAGTATTTTGAAAAACTTATGTAATTTTAATTAATTAAAATAGAGGGTCTCTAAAAACTCAACTTGGGATACCCCTTAGTGTGTGTCTTATTAATTCCCCTCATTGAACATTATATGTATTTAAAAAGAACGCATGTTTGGTGTGTTTGGGTTTCCTCTTAGAACTAGAAATGTTCAAATTATAATAAATGAATTGTTTGAATGAAAATTGATAATGTATACTTATATTAACCAAATTAAATCATGATGTATGAATGTGGGTAAAAGGGAATTGAATGATAATTGATACCCCTATAATGAATTGTAATTGATTATGACTCTGAGTCCCCTTATTCCATTAGAGGTTGATTTCCACTCTTTTTCAATATATCCAAACGACCTTCTATGGTTTGTTATCTTATCACTAATTATTGAATTTCTAATTGGTTTTGAGTGACAGGTGATAAGGGAATCGGTATCCTATACACCCCATATATTATTATCACTATAGGCTTGGGAAAGACCGTGTATATATAAATGGATACATGAAACTATATATGTTTGTGTTTTTATTTTACAAATAAATGAAATGATAAATGGTAGGTTTTAGATTTTAAATTTGGCATGGATATTTATCATGTATTATGTTTAAAAATTAAATGTAACATGGATACATATGAGTTTTTGACTGAGTGATACTTATATTTTGATAATTAATTCCATTTATGTGATCATAATACATGTTTAAAGGTGTGGTAAATGAAAC
The DNA here is from genome assembly GCA_963277665.1 of Viscum album. Taxonomy (NCBI): domain Eukaryota; kingdom Viridiplantae; phylum Streptophyta; class Magnoliopsida; order Santalales; family Viscaceae; genus Viscum; species Viscum album. Next base: position 2,022,291,218 of record OY728121.1, on the reverse strand, counting down.
GCCAATTCATTTATTGAAATTATTAGACATGAAATTCCATATTATTTATTGATATCATTGGACATGGTGTTCCTCATTAATTGTTAAATTTATTGGACATGTGGTTCCAAATTATTTATTGAAAGGTATTGGACATGGAATTATGAATTATTTATTGAAATAATTGGAAATTACGTTCAACACTAAATTATTTAACATGTTGAAAAATAGTTCCCTTTATAATTATCTATTGATGTGTGGGGAAGGATGTCCCCTTGGATATATTCTCAACATAATAACCTTATTTTAGATATCAATCCCCACATGGTTATTATCCTATGTGGATGTATTGGCTATATACCATGGGTATAAAGACTTTTTTATAAATATTAAATTAAATGTGAAATTATATCATAGGTCGAAGATGGTATAGTCTGTAGAGAATCAATGTGTATCTGAACCCAAAATTGTTAACATTGATTTATTTCATTACACTTCCTTATTATTATACCTACACATTATTTGTTTTTGTATTCAAAAAATGGATATCATTGGACACCATTTATGGTTTTTTGTTTTGTTTTACTCACACCTTATTTGGGCTACAGTATGGTAACTAGAATGATTAATTGAATAATTTTCAAAATATTGGGTTGTACCACTTTTTCCCTCTATATGGGCTAGTACATGGCATTTGAAGTGGGGACTGAGCATGTACTTAGGCTACCTATAGAAGCTAGATTATTTTAATTTTTTATTCTTTTATATATATATCTTTTTAGTATGTATATATTGAATGTTGTGTTCTTTTTATTTTTGGGTATATAATGTTCATGCATGGTTGGTTTTATCAGAACATTATGAGATATGAATTCTTTTATTATTTTTCTATTACTATTATCTTCTACATACATTCATTTATTTATGCTTCTGTTACATTTTATTAATTATCTAGAGGGGTTATTCTCTCCATTATAACATTTTTATACCTTCAATGGTACTCAATAACCTCAAGCATACATAGAGGCACACTTGATGCATTGTCTCCAATCAATCTAGTTTTTCATTTAGAGTAAACATTGTTGGGATGTGATAAAGTTCATAAACTTCCTATGAATAAATATTTCTAATGTATAAATACAAAAAATATTCTCTTAGTAAAATTTTTCATAAATGCATTGAATGGTCTCTTCTATTATTATATGGTTAATTACTCCATATATAAATGGATTTTCAATCCTCCACCAACATTCCCAATGATATCTTCCCTCATATAAATAATTGAATTTATAGCCATTGAGAATGGTCTATATTATTCTGATGATTGAATTGGTAGCTTGGATGATAGATAAAACATTCATGGGGATGGATGAAAGAACACTATTAAGTAGGGTGATCCATCCTTTAAAAGAGATGAAACAAATAACATACTAGTCATTTGTAGTATACCTTTAGATGATTGAATGTCTACTTTTTTAAATCGAGTAGATCCCATATTTCCCATTTTTAATTGGATTATAGTGATACTAAGCTTATCCTATATGTCTTTGTCTTCCATTATTGATCCTCTTTTGGGAATAAATATGTTTATCTTACAACCATTAATTCATTTTCTACTCCAATTTCAATATTCAATTAATATCCCTATGAACTTCTAGAGTGAATTTCTTCTACTGTTGATGAAGATAGACATGTCATCTATAAAGAATAAATGATAGATTTATATTAATTTGTATCAACAATTAAATTGTATCACAATTCCTTTTAACATTTCCTAGTTTAGGTTCTTATATAGAACATCATATGCCATCATAATTAAACATGGAGATAATATATCTCCTTAGAAATGACCCCATGCTGATTTGAAAATAAAACACATTTTCCTCAAATTTTTTGTCTTAGTCCTAAGAAATGATATTCCTTGAAATAAAAGGCCATAGATCCATTCTGATAAGCTACATGACATGTGATCCTTCATGGGGAATTAACATTTCACTATATCATACCATTTCTACATATTGATCTTGATCATGATATTTTATTCAACCACAATCCTATCGATGTATATTAACATTTCTTAGGACAATATAATTTTCAATAGATACTACTAAATTGTAAGAAACCATGATATGCATCCAGGATTTATATAGGCAATAGAATATATAATTTTTAATGATCATTTACGACAACTTTTTGGAAAAATTACATGATCTAATGGGTAAAAACATTCCAAAGCTTCTAGGAGGGAAAACATTGGGAATTATAATAATAAAACTAGAAATGATAACTCAGGGAAGAGGTAAACCCTTGATATAATCCTACACCACCACGATTATATATTTATTGATTCATTTCCAATACACAATTTGAAAATGATAAAAAACAATGAGGGTATAGGGTGCTGTCACATGTGATAAATTTTATAGCATATATGATTTATTCTTCCTCTGGAATGGTATATAGAATGAACATATCATAATCCTTATCTAAAAGAATAATGTTATTAAATAAGTTATCATAATATACTTTAGGATAATTTAACTATCTTAGTCGATGATGTGTGAAATCTATGAGATCTTTGAAACTAGAGACTTTACACAAGCTGATGGTCTCAAAATTATTTTTAGTAGATATCATTTAAATTCAAGTTGACATTCTTATAAAATCTACATTCCATAATACATTCTTATAAATACACTATATTTATGTCACTATACTATAAACATATTATTTATGATATATATCATGAATTTAACTCTTTGTAGAACCATATTTCTTGAACATAACTTTTTTTATGTGATTATAGAATAAACATATCATTACCGCATTTCAACTAAAACCTTATATCTATCTAACTAATATAAATATGAATATTTTCTATAGATAGACTGGGGTCAGATGACTATAAACTCAGTCTAAAATTGATCCTTTCAGTCTTCATAGTTTTTCAATGAAATTACCCATTTATAAAATTAAATAAAATCATTTCAACTATTATTGTCCAGATAATTTAATTATTCAACATTCATACATACTTTTGATATATGAAACTCAAGATATGAACTGGAGAACCATAAACCTTCAGTAGTATCAGAGAGTAATAGTAAAAATATTATTTTAGTTGGGAAATATATGTTCATGATAAATTTTTTATTTTATGAAATTCAAGAAAACGCATGTCCCACAAAATCTAGATTCTACAAAATTCCCTATTTTTATATTCGGGCATCAGGTTGTGTTCACTCTTCGATCTGGGTAAGATATTCTATAAGTATTCATAATCTTATTTGGTGACACATCAGCTAATAATGTTGGAAATTTTTAAAGGATTTAGGCCAAAGGATTTTTGACCCGATCACACTCAAGTATTTTTATGTGGTTAACGTGGATCCTCATCAAGAATGTTATTGGGAATACAAATATATAGTCTAATTTTTTTTGATAATTTTGAAGTAAATTCTGGTTCAAATGGATATCATAGTCATTTTATATATGAATGTTTGAATCAAATCAATAACCGAGCAAATGTTCATCATTTTGGATCATATTTATCAGGTTTAGAATCATATTGTGGGAATCACTAGGGTGATAAGAATGTGTTTTAAAAAGAAATTTTGATGGTGTAACTAGAATGATTTGTAATTGGTTATTTAATGATAGAAACTATGGTGGAAGAACCCTAGTCAAATTGTAGAAAGATATTATGACATGATCATGTCTTGGTTTATATAGGCTCGAGTAGGCACACTCTCGATGTTTAAAATTGGATATGAGTGTTGTCTTGAGTTTTAATGGATGATTTAACATATTTTTAAAGTGTCACATAGAGGTGTATTGGGAGTTTTGAAATTAAATGTTGTCATATGAGTGGGAATTTATGGCCTAGGTTGGCCAGGTAGTATATCTTGATAAACACTAAGGATTTTTGGGGTGATATGTTCAAAGTGGGTAGGTTTTAAGATCATGTGTTTTGGGACAGTTGAAATTTTCACGGTAAATCTAGTATTTCATTATTTGTATGGTAAAAAACATAAACTAGGATTTTTTAGGAAATAATAACAGTTGGAATAATTTAAAGTGTTGTTTTTTGAAATAGTTTAAAGCCCAATATGTGTTTCAGAAGTTCAAATGTGTTTTGGGAGCCTTGGATTTGAGGGCTTGGTTTTGGAAGATACAACCAAGGGAACACTATTGGAGAATTATTATTACAAATTTTTTGGAAAAACTATGTAGTCTATTTTATATGGTGACATAATATGGTTAAATATGTGAATTGTCCTAGAAAACATTTCAATATAGTGTAGGTATCCTAAGGTAATCTCATAATTATGTGTTGTTTGTATAACCATGCATGGTAACAGTGTGGGGGTAAGAGTTCTAGAGGGAAGTAGACCAGAATGACCGGATCATGGTTTGTAAACTATGTGAAAAAACCATGTATCTTTGAGGTTATTTAGACATTGTAACCATAAGGTTGGTTCTTGGTTTTCCTAACCATGTACCTCTAAATACGGTTCAAACATATCATTTTTTTCCTCTAACCATTATTGGGTTTTTACCCCATTTCCTCCATCACTTCTACAAGAAGAACTTCACACATTCCCTCCTCATCATCTCATCCAATATGGTGGTTCTCCCTTATTATTGGTTTGAATCAAACACTATCAGATGAGTTGAGTGGTTAATGGTGAATTTAAAAAACCAATTAATTATTTTCCTTGATTTACTTTTCCTATTAAATTCTATTAGTGTGTGAGCTAATATTCCATATTTTAGTGATTTTTTCTATATTAAAATTTCTCTTTCTCATTCTCACAAAAAATTCAGATAATAGATCAGTGAAGAAACATTGGTATAGGTTATGTTATCTATGAAATTCCCTTTATTATCTTGTTTTTTATAAATTTTTTCTATTAATCCATACACTGTACATTCCATGTGTTTATATTAAATTACATAACTCATATTTTTAAATTTCTAGGTGATATAATTGATGATATTGAGACCCCATGACATAGTTGGAGGTTGGTGACCTCAACTTGGACCACCCATTAGGGAATGTCCTTTAAATTTCCCAAATTGGATATGGTAGGTATTTAACAAAAACACCACTTATGTGTGTCTGGGTTAAATCATATAATTGACTCGACGACCATCATGCAAGAAATTTAGAATGGCATAACACATATTTCTTGGCTGATTAATACCCATTGGATTGAATGAACCCATTAACTTATCGATCTCAACTATATCATCACACATGTTTATCAATAATAAAACACGTTTGTACATGGTCTGGCCATCATGGGAGTAAATCAAGACATCACCTGGTTCGATGACCTCCCGACTGATCTAATTTTATTACATGAAAAATATGGTAATATGATCATGTATTTTACACTCTTGTAAAATTTCTCTTGATAGTATTTTTTCCTTGTTTTTTTTGGTCCAAGGCATCATCATTTTAATGAAAACATGGCCGATGTTAAATTATATTGTATTCCCTTGGAAAAAAGAGAATTTAATGAGAAGTGATACCCCTATAAATAAATTTCTTTGATCATGAATGTGATTCCATTTATTCAATTAAAGGATGAGGGCCTCACTTTGACTATATATCTGGAATCCCTCTTATGTTGTGTTAGATTGTATCTAATGATTTAATGAATAATTATAGTTTAGTGAGAGTTTAGAAGTGAATTAGTATCCTACTTTACAATTTAAATATTATCACCCTAGTATTGGTCAATTACATATATATATATATATATGTATATGATATGTTAAATACATTAATGTATACCTTGGTAAACTATATCATATAATTAAAGGCGTGTTTTTATTACAGATTTAGCATTGAAATTTTCTATGGAATATATTTTACTATTATATGTAATGTGCCTTCTTATGAGTTATACCATGATTGATACTTGGATTATAATATGGAATGTGAGGGATGAGATTTTTAGGAATATTTAATAATGTTGTGGATGATTATCCAAATAAATTACTGAAATCCTTATACATGGATTTCCTCATTATTTATTTAAATTGGTCGACAAGGAATGCCATGTTATTTATTGAATGTATTTGAAATTGAATTACTAATTATTTGTTGAAATGAAATTCAAATGGAATTCCAAATTAATTATTGAAAACCTTAGACATGAAAAACCATATTATAATGTTTAAAATTTTCAAACAGGGTGCTCCTAATCAGAATCTATTGAATTATGGGGCACAACTTCCCATAGGATAGATTCTTGGGATGATGAACTTATTTTAGATATGAACCCCCGTGAGGTTATCATAATATAGGGATTTCCTAGAAATATACCATGGGTTTCATGTCTATTTTCATAACATTTAATGCTCAATGACATTCTATCTTAGTCTAAAGAAAGTTTAGTCATCTGTGCATCATGGAGGAACATGATCCTAACAGGGGTTACATTTATTTATTTCAATACACTTCATTATTATTTTTCCTAAACATGAATTTATTTTATATTGATATACCTAATAATATTATACACTATTGATAGTGGACTACTATGTTTCACTCACACCCTATTCAAGAAACAATTTGGTATTTAGACTGATTACTTTGATACAAGTAAAGATATTGTATTGTGCCTATTTTATATTTCTTTCTATGGGCTATGAATTTACATGGGATCAATAAATCGACCATGTAATAATGTTTCCTATAGGAATTGGTGTATTTTATTAATTTTTTATTTTATATTTATAGACAAGAAATATGTATTTTCATTATGATGACTTCCTTGTTTTTGGTCATTTCATGTCCATTAATTGAGGGTTTTGGAGGAATTTACTAGTATATGAGTCCTTTTCTTGTATGTTATTATTATATGATAATTATATTTATTTATTTATGAATCCATTTTATTTTAGTACTAATAATAAGCATTTAATCCCACCAATATTAAACTTGTAGATCCTTACTACTAGTCAACAGCTGATAGCATACAGGGAGGCATGCTTGAGTCTCTATCCCCAACTGAACCATTTACTACTTTCTAGTGAACTGGTTGAAATGTGATAGAGTTCCCATAAATCATATAAATAAATATTTCCAAAATACAATGAAAAAAATTGATTCCAATGAATGTTTATCTTATATGAAAAGTATGGTATTATCTATTATTTTAATATTAATTCCAACCTCTTTAAATGGATTTTCAATCCTAGAGAATATTTCACAATGATTTTTTTCATCCTCCTTGGAGTAATAATTTTTTCCACTGATCATGGTCTTGATTCATTTGATCATAGAATTGGGAGCTCTAATGACAGAAAAAAGATACATGGGGATGGATGAAATAAAACCGCTGATGAGGGTGATCTAGTATCCAAAATAGATAAAAGGAAACACCTGTTTATTATCTTGAGAATTATTACTATTTATTAATTTTTCACTTTTTATCAAACTATAGATCCCAAATTTCCCATTAGTAATTTTCTTATAGGGATACCAAGATTGTCTTATATGTGCTTATCTTACCAACCTGAGACTATGTAGGAAATATATATACTGATCTTACCACCATTAATACATTTTATACTCCAATTATTATATCTAATTAATATATTTTTGATCTTATGGATTGAATTTATATTATTGATGATGAAGATAAAAATGTCATCCATGAAGAATAAATGAGAGATTTAGATGAATCCATATCGACAAATAAAAATGTTGACCATCCATCTTGATATTTTAGAGTTGATGTTATTATATAGAAAATCCTACACATTGATAAATAAACATGGAGATAGTGGATCTCCTAGGAAAAGACCCCATATATTTTTGAAAACAATGAACCATTTCCATATAAGTGATATCAAAAACCTAAGTAATAAGAATCCATAGAAGAGAAGGAGGAAGACCCATTCTAAGGACCAACATCACCTCAGAACTTTACCATGAGAAGGATGATGTGTCATATCATTACATACCTCCCTTAATATATGATGATCTCAATCATGATATTGAATCCAACCAAATTCCTATCAACATTTGATAATATTTTTTAGGGAAATACAATCACCCCCTCGGTGCTCCTACAATGGAATAAACCATGTTATTTTTCCCTGATTTATAGATGTACGAGCTTAGATTATTGTTAAAGATAATTATATTTAACTCTTAGGAAAATGATAATGGGTTAAATTTATTTGATGTTACAATAATGGAAAACCTTGGGATTGAGAACAAGAACAATATAAATTGTAACTCAAGGAAGGGGGCCAGCCTTGTGATAATACCATATATCCACTTTTGGATCTTTCTATATGTAGTATCAAGAAAAATGTAAAAAAATAATGAATATATAAGGGTCTTGGGTACTATATTACTTGATAAATTTGATATATTATAAGATTTATTCTTCCATGGGAATGGTATATAGTAATACATTGTTACAATCCTCGACTAAAGGTAGAATTCTATCAATGAAATTGTCATCATATTCCTTGTGAGAGTGGACATATCCCAGTTCATGATGTGGGATAGCTAAGAGATCCTTGAAATAGGAGACATCATGTAAAAAAATGGTCTCAACATCACTGTCTTGGGAGATATCATTGACATTCTAGTAGATGTTCCTAAAAATATTCAATGCTATAATACTTGTATGGAAATACACTATATATATATCAACATACTACAACCATATGATTCAGGATCTATACCATGAATCCCTCTCCTTGGAGAAAAATTTTTTTCTTGATAAACTCATTTAAAATATTGTAGAAAATGTAACACCCCATGATTCCACGGTATGCTTCTCTTTGAATAATACAGTAGCGTGTGTTGTACGCAACTTCGAGTTCTAACACACACCACAACCAATCAAAGTAGCCGTTATGAATAATAATACATACTTTTTGAAATTTTATAAATTTTATTTTCAAAATGGACTTCATTTTTGGATTTGGAATATCAAATTTATCCTAGGGTGAAATTTTGGAACATTTCGGATAACTTTTATAATTTGATGAAAAGTGAAAATTACTAAATTTTAATTAAAAAAAACCTTTTTTAATCAAAATAATTAATAATGATAAATTATACTATTGAGTGGTTTTAAATTATAATTATAATATAGTTTTACCATTTTATCCAATGGTGGTCATTATAATTAATTTCACTTTAAAATTGGACATAAACAATTATCAATCTTTTGATTGATATTGTTTCTTAAAAACAGGCTATTTGTTTTGACAACGGGAATTAATTATAAAATTAATTAATGAAACTTATATGTTTGAAATTTTGAGAAATAGACACCATTTTTGAATTCATAATATCAATTATAGCTTAGGGTGAATTTTTGGTATTTTTCTAAAAAACTTCAATTTTTGATGAATAGTGAAACCACTAAGTGGTATTTTAAAAACTAATTTTTCGTGTAAATGAAACATTACCACTTCTGTGATTTTATTTTCAAAAATCTGACATACATTGTTGTCATTATTAAGTAAAATGTGGTTCAATGGGATTAAAATAATTTTTTGGTGAATAGAAACTTTTAAGTCTTTTTAATCACGATTAAAGGTAATTAGTGAAATTTAAGGTAAAAATCATATTATAAAAATATGAAAATATCTTGAAACTTGTCCTAACCTTATTGGATAAGTCATGTACGACCAATAAAATCCATGGGTCAACTTGGGGACCACATGGATCCACTTGGGTAAGAAAATTACATTAATAACTTTTTATTTAAAATAAAAATAAAATTGTCACAAACATGTGTGGTTTTACTAAAACAATTATTACATGGGGTTATATAAATTAACATTTAGACTATAAATATTCACTGTAAATCTAAAAATATTTACTAAATAATGGTAATTTTTTTATAATTTTTAGACATTAAATAAATAAATTTATTTATCACACCATGATGATGCAGCGATTACCTCATTAATTAACGATTTAAATAAAATGAAAAGATAATGTAAAATATAAGACTTACACTTGTCAAAAACCTATTGGAGGAGTATATTTTGAACCATTATCACCTTATTTTAGAAAAATATAATTGTGGGACCTTTGAAATCCGAAAATCATTTCATAATAATGTAACATTTCATGACTTTCCAAGAGTGCCCCTCCTCTCCTCTTATAAAAGGCCCCCACCTCTACTACCTTATTCATAACATCAAAGCCATTTGGCTCGGCCAAACTCTGCCCAAATAATCTCTCAACTTACCTCTCTTACTCCTAGATGCCTCACTTTGGGCAGAAGTCTTCCCAAGGAAGCCTTTGGCTCAAATCAAAAAGAGTTACCTGATTTTAAGGTAATGTCTTCTCTTATGTTCTTTTGTTTTATTTTGCTTCTCCAACCCCTTAAACTCTTTTTATTCCTATCTTTTTTAACAACACTAGTATCTATAATATACTAGGATGTTTTCATGAGAAGGATTCTATTTACACTTAAACATACCTTCATCTAATGGTTAAAGAACATACTATTTCTGTGGGTGGTGAATTACTGCCTCACGAAACGATGATTGTTCAATCTTCTTTTAACACCTCTCATGGTGGCCATTATGATGACACTATTTTCATATATTATATATATATTATGTTTATGTTCTCTTTATGCTTCTGTATTTCTCATTTATGGCATACCTTTATGATTTCCATTATGGGTAAACGCGATAATTTCATTTTAGGAAGTGCGGACTACCACCCCCTCAAAGTGATTTGAATCGTTAATGTCATATGTGGTATGTATAAAGGATGGAGTAAATGATATTATATATTATATTATACTGGAATTATAATACACCTTTATATCATTATGATTTTATTCCATTAAATACGAAATATAAATGAAAGTAGCATTCATGCGTACGTACGGCTTACCGTCTCCTCGAACGGTGCATTTCATTTCTTACCTCTAAATGTTATGTAATATTATGAATGAATGTATATACTGGATATATATGATATATATGATATCTAATTCATGAATATAATTCTGGATATAATGGATATTTTACCACATGAACAACTTTTAATTATAAGAAGTTTATTTTTTACTCAAGTACCAAAGATCGACAAAACGACCGTTATTAACATAAATAATTACATGATGTTCATAACATGGTAATAAGTGATATAAAAGGAATAATAAACTTGAAAAGGGTTCTTAAGAAATTATAAAATAACTCTAGTTTATTATTCAGGTGGTTAAAGAACGGTCGAGTCAAGTCGGACATGAGGTAAGGGACTTCGTCTCAATATCCTTTCATTGAGGCATATTTTTTTTATACACAACTTTCTTTTATACGGTGTATAAACCCCATTGACATTTAATTTTATTCAAAAATAATATTTTTTATATGAATCATTTTACTAAACTACAAAAGGTAATGTTTTTTCGTTGTACGTATGCGGCGACAATGACTTCTCCGCCGCCGTGACCATTATTTGAGATTCGGCTTCCTCTACAAGCCATAACTTTTTTTAAATGAAAAATAAATACCAAGTTTAAATTTTAATTTATTTTGGTATTGAAAATTGTTTTGATAATATTTTTATTATATCAATGTGTTGTATTGATATCTTGTGATTGAAATGTGGAAATGTTATGTTTCCTTTATGCATGTTTTATGTGATACGATTATGTTATGGTTTATTATATGTTTAAACCTGTTCATATGAGGAATGCATTGGACTTAATAAGTCACGGGTGGAGCCCACTATAGCTCCTCGATGCATTGGTAGGTCTCATGATACAAACTAGTTTCTTGGCACATGGCCTTTACAAAATCTTATTTGTAGTCTTGGCACGAGTCCTTGGATATGTGGTTATGATAGTCTGGAATTATGCATTCCATCATTATGAAAGTGGTTATTGATATTGCATGTGATTATTAGACTAGTAGAATATCCATGTGAATAAGTAAATGGCATTATTTCATTTTATTTTTCCATATTATTCTGAAGTTCATGTTTAAAAGGATTTTGTTTTAGTTATACATTGCCTTAAATGTTAATGTTTATTTATGAAAGCTTCCCCTATATTGTTATCCTTACTGATCATCTGAGCTCACCCCTTCCAATGTTTTAATTTTTACAGGATGTGAAGAAGTATATTATGAATGACCTGCAGGGATAGTATGAGGGGATATGAAGACAAGATGTTTTTGTAGGTTTGTTTTACTTTATGATGTAATGTAAGACTTATGAATGTATCTAGTGTTTCCAAGGATACTAAACTAATCGGTCTTTCGAGACTTGATCTTTTGTGATCATGCCAATGTTACACAATAATGCACCGACTCTGGGTAACTGGGGTCGGGGCAATACAGTTGGTATCAGAGGGAGGTCAGTACTAACCTTGGAATCTGGATTTAGATAAACTCTGATTAGAGCAGATAGACTAAAGATAGACTTTGAGGATTAGTATATAATAACTTCCTAGAATTTTGGTATTATAGAGATTTTGTGAGTTTTCGGAGCAATACTTCCCTGTCTGGATATGCACAGGTAGAGGCGGGTCTGGCAAAAATGTACCTAGGGGTAAAACCTGAAAACACTGCTTTGAGCTAGACTCGAACGGGAACTGGTGCCTGACAACGGGCCTTACTGCACTCTTGGTTACGACACTCCCAGGGGATATTCTTAGGATAATTCTCATTTTCTTTCCAAACCATTATGAAGGGTTTATGAGTATATACTTCCTCAAAGAAAACATTTTTATGATTATAGTTCAATTTATGTTAAGTGTTTTACAAGTATGCAATTATGTATTTTGATTCATAAACTAATCTAGTTTATTCCATTGTTTAGAAATGGCGCCTAGTGGGAGGAATGGAAACTGTATCAATGCACGCACTCCATGTAGGTATTACCCTCCTACTCAAGATAATTATTGTGGAGCTATAGATACAACTGGTGTTGATCAAATTATCACCATACTGGGAAAACTCACTCAGGTTACGAATAATAACCTTACTCGTATGGAGCACCCTGATCCGCAACGTGGAGGATCAATGTTAGACCGCTTCATGAGGAAACAACCACAAACATTTAATGGGGGTACAAATCCATTAGTAGCTGAGCAATGGAGAAAATCCTTAGAGAAAATATTACACGCCTCGGGGAGTAGCGAAAGGGAGAAGGCTGTCATGGTAGTTTACCGCCTCACTGGAGATTCTGATCAATGGTGGTCACTGATTCAAAATAGAAAAGAAGATGAAGAAGTATCAGGTATGTAGTGGTGGGAGTTTAAGGAAATTTTCTTAGAAAAATACTTTCCACATGACCATCGAGCAGATATGGAAAGGCAATTTCTAAGTTTAAGGCCAAAGGAGGATGATAATGTCGCAAAGTATGAGGCTAACATTACAAGGTTAGCGAGGAATGCTCCATATTATATACATAACCCAAGAAGTAAGATTTATCGTTTCTTTGATGGGTTAAAACCATTTCTCGTCGAGCATTAGTCTCACAAACCTTCTCATCGTACGAAGATATTGTCTCGTGTGCTATCAAGACAGAAAAGGAATTCTCTAAGTCTTATGACTTTAAAGAAAAGAAAGAGAAGAAGAGATATTCTGATCAATCTGGAAATGGAAATAACGGGAAGAAGGAAAAAGTTGAATATCAGTCCTGCAGTAAATGTGGGAAGAAACACCCCGGTACTTTCTTGAAGGGAATGGGAGTCTGTTACAAGTGTAGCGAAAAAGGCCACTAAGATCATGATTGAAAGGGAAAGAGAGTTATTGTCAATGTGAAATGCTATAATTTTAGAGATATGGGACATTATGCAAATTAATGACCTAAGAATCAGGGGAAATTACATCAGAAGAGGCCAAGGGATCAAGGCCAAGCTTATGTTATTACTACTGCTGAGGTTGAAGCTCCAAAAGACATGGTGGAAGGTAATTTAATGTTTTCCTCAAGTTTAGAAAATGCATTATTTGATTCTGGATTATCGCCTTGTTTCATATCTTCCTAGTTTTCTAAGAAAATTAGATATTTCCAATTTGATTTAACAAAATAATTGTCAGTCAAAACTCCTAAGGGAAGTTTCATTGCAACAAAGTTTTGTGAATCAATCCCCATTAGAGCACATAAATGTTCTTAATCCACTGATCTCATTTTCATATCTGTGATTGAGTTTGATATAATCCTCATTATGGATTGGCTTTCAGACTATGATGCAATGATTTATTATAAGAAGAAGGAGGTTACAATTTTTGATGATGATGATAAGGAACACCTTATCTTTAGAGCAGAATTGTCACCACCTAATTCTTATTTAGATCCACCCCCAGTACCTCAACTAAATTAAATTATTGGGGAGGAGGAGAATGAAATGGCAGAGGGTGAGGAAAGGAATGTTCAAATAGAGGATGTACCTATTGTGAAAGAATATGTAGATGTGTTTCCGAAAGATTTACCTGGACATCCTCCAGAACAAGAAGTTGAGTTTTCCATTGATTTAATTCTTGGATCAAGGCCTATATCGAAGACCCCTTATAGAATGGCCACTGTGGAATTAGTTGAACTAAATAAACAACTAGAGGAATTGAGTAATAAGAGATTTATTCACCCTAGTGTTTATCCATGGAGAGCCCCTATCCTTTTTGTTAAGAAGAAAGATGTATCTATGAGGTTGTGCATTGACTACAGGGAGATCAATGCAATAACAATAATGAAAAAGTATCCCCTACCTCGCATTGATGATTTATTTGACCAACTGCATAGAGCTCAATACTTTTCAAAGATTTACCTTCGATCTGGATACCATCAGTTGTGTGTGAAGAAGGAAGACATTCCGAAGACAGCATTTTGAACAAGGTACGGGCATTATGAGTTTACAGTAATGCCTTTTGGATTGATTAATGCACCCTCTGTATTCATGGATCTGATGAATAGAGTTTTTTAAGTAATATCTTAATGATTTTGTGGTGATAATTATTGATGATATCTTGGTATACTCCAAAATATATGAAGATCATTAAAATCACTTGCGCATTATCTTGAAGACTCTTAGAAGGCATGAATTATATGGGAAGTTTAGCAAGTGTGAATTCCGGCTTCAGAAGATTTATTTTCTTGGCTGTATTGTCTTTAAGGATAAAATTTTCATTGATCCTTCTAAGACCAAGGAAATCCAAGAATGTCCATCACCGACGAGTATAACTGAGGTACGCATTTTTATTGGTTTGGCAGGTTATTATCAACGTTTTGTCCAGAATTTTGCCTGATTGGATAACCCATTAACGAAGGTCACCTGTAAAGTGGTTAAATTTTTTTGGACAAAAGAGTGTGAATAATGTTTTGAAGAACTAAAGAGAAGATTAGTCAATGCTCCTATATTGACTCTACCATCGAGGAATGATGGGTTCGTTATTTATAGAGATGCATCAATGAAAGGACTTGGTTGTGTCCTTATGCAGAATGATAGGGTTATTGCCTATGCATCACGACAACTAAAAATTCATGAGCAGAACTATCCTACTCATGATCTTGAGTTAGATATTGTAATCTTTTCCTTGAATATATGGAGACATTATCTCTATGGTGAAAAATGTGAGATATATACCGATCACAAGAGTTTGAAATATATTTTCTCACCAAAAGAACTCAACATGAGGCAAAGGCGATGGCTTGGACTACTCAAGGATTATTATTGCACGATACACTACCACCTGGGGAAGGAAAATAAGGTTGCAAATGCTTTGATTAGAAAAGATCATGGAGTTTTCAACTTGATGAGAGTGGAAATGGATCCGATTTTCATGGATCTAGTAAAGATGGATATGGGAATCACCATGGAGGGTGAAACATCAAAACTTTTTCAAATAGTTTCCAAACCGTCTTTACTAGAAAGGATAAATTGTTCTCAGGCCGATGATGAAGAGTTGAAAAATAAGATTAATTCTGTGAATGATGGGAGATTGAGTGACTTTGTGTATGAAGATGGAATTTTGAAATTTGGGAGGAGACTTTCTGTTCTCAATATACCTGAATTAAATAGGGAATTTTTGGATGATCCTCATAGTTCCAATTTCTCTATACACCCTGGGAGCACCAAAATGTATAGAGATTTAAAGGGACATTTTTGGTGGGACAACATGAAGAGGGAGATTTCTGCTTTTGTGTCAAGATGTATGGTTTTTCAACAAGTGAAATCTGGAAGGCAACTACCTGGTGGAGTATTGCAACCTCTTCCCATACCTGAGTTGAAATGGGATAATATTACGATGGACTTTGTCATGGGACTACCAAAGACTCCTAGATGGAATGACACAATATGGGTCATTGTTGATCGTCTCATGAAGTCAGCACATTTTCTTTCTATAAGTGAAGATCTACCACTTGAACATATAGAAAGACTATATATTAATGAAGTTGTGAGACTTCATGGAGTACCCCTGTCGATTGTCTCGGATCGTGATCCCCGTTTTACATCAAGATTATGGAAAAGTCTTCTGAAGGCCTTGGATACTGAACATCATATGAGCACTTCATTCCACCCTCAAACGGATGGACAATCAGAACGAACTATTCAAACCTTAGAAGACATGTTGAGATCATTCTCACTTGACTTCCAGGGTAAGTTGGATCAATATTTACCTCTGGTAGAATATTCCTATATCAATAGCATCCATTCAAGTATTCATATGGCACCATATGAAGCGTTATATGGAAAGAGATGTCTCACACCAACCTATTGGGATGAAGTTGGTGAAAGAAAACTTGTAGGCCTAGAACAGGTGGAGGAAACGATGGAAAAGGTAAAGGTAATCCAAAACCGCATCAAAGCAGCTCAAAGTAGGCAGAAGAGCTATACTGACAACCGAAGGAAGGATTTGAAATTTCAGGTAGGAGATCATGTTTTATTAAAGGTATCTCCATGGAAGAGAGTTATACATTTCGGTAAGAAGGGTAAATTGAGTCCCAGGTACATCGGACCCTTCGAAATTCTAAAATGAATTGGGGTTATAGCTTACGGTTTGGAAATGCCGCCAAGTCTCTCCAAAGTTCATGATGTATTCCACGTATCACTGTTGAGAAAATACATGTCTGACCCAACGCATGTACTCACCTATGAGGAATTAGAATTGGAACCCAATCTGTCTTATTGCGAAGAGCCCGTCAGGATTCTTGATACAAGGGAACAAGAGCTGAGAAACCGGACGACTCGTCTGGTAAAAGTTCTGTAGAGAAACCATAAGATGGAGGAGGCAACGTGGGAACCCGAGGAACTTATGATGAAGAATCACTGAGTATTTTTATACAATGATATTATATGAAATTTCTAGGATGAAATTATTTGAAGGAGGGTATAATGTAACACCCCAAGATTCCACGATACGCTTCTCTTTGAATAATGTAGTAGCGTGTGTTGTACGCAACTTCGAGTTCTAACACACACCACAACCAATAAAAGTAGCCATTATGAATAGTAATACCTACTTTTTGAAATTTTATAAATTTTATCTTTCAAAATGGACTTCATTTTTGGATTTGGAATATCGAATTTAGCCTAGGGTGAAATTTTGGAACATTTCGGATAACTTTTATATTTTAATGAATAGTGAAAATTACTAAATTTTAATTAAAAATAACTTTTTTTAATCAAAATAATTAATAGTGATAAATTATACTATTGAGTGGTTTTAAAGTATAATTATAATATTATTTTACCATTTTATCCAATGGTGATCATTATAATTAATTTCACTTTAAAATTGGACATAAACAATTGTCAATCTTTTGATTGATATTGTTTCTTAAAAACACGCTATTTGTTTTGACAATGGGAATTAATTATAAAATTAATTAATGAAAATTATATTTTTTAAATTTTGTAAAATAGACACCATTTTTGAATTCAGAATATCAATTATAGCTTAGGGTGAATTTTTGGTATTTATCTGAAAAAACTTCAATTTTTGATGAATAGTGAAACCACTAAGTGGTAGTTTAAAAACTAATTTTTAGTGTCAATGAAACATTACCACTTCTGTGATTTGATTTTCAAGAATCTGAAATACATGGTTTTCACTAAGAAGTAAAATGTGGTTCAATGGGATTAAAATAATTTTTTGGTGAATAGTAACTTTTAAGTCTTATTAATCGCGATTAAAGGTAATTAGTGAAATTTAAGGTAAAAATGATATTATAAAAATATGAAAATATCTTGACACTTGTCCTACCCTTATTGGATGAGTCATGGACGACCAAGACAATCCATGGGTCATCTTGGGGACCCCATGGAGCCACATGGGTAAGAAAATGACATTAATAACTTTTTATTTAAAGTAAAAATAAAATTGTCACAAACATATGTTGTTTTACTAAAAAAATTATTACATGGGGTTATATAAGTTAACATCTGGACTATAAATATTCATCAAAAATATAAAAAGCTTTACTACATCATGGTAATTTTTTTATAATTTTTAGACATTAAATAAATAAATTTATTTGTCACACCATGATGATGCAGTGATTACTTCATTAATTAACTATTTAAATAAAATGAAAATATAATGTAAAATCTAAAACATAAACTTGTGAAAAACCTATTTGATGAGTATATTTATAACCCTTATCACCTTATATTAGAAATATATAATTTTGGGACATTTGAAATCCGAAAATCATTTCATAATAATGTAACATTTCATGACTTTCCAAGAGTGCCCCTCCTCTCCTCTTATAAAAGGCACCCACCTCTACCACCTTATTCACACCATCAAAGCCATTTGGATCGGCCAAACTCTGACCAAATACTCTCTAAACTTCCCTATATTACTCCTAAAAGCCTCACTTTAAGAAGAAGTCTTCCCAAGGAAGCCTTTTGCTCAAATCAAAAAGAGTTACCCGATTTTAAGGTAATGTCTTCTCTTATGTTCTTTTGTTTTATTTTGCTTCTCCAACCCATTAAACTCTTTTTATTCCTTTCTTTTGTAACAAAACTAGTATCTACAATATACTATGATTTTTTCATGAGAATTATTTTATTTACACTTACACATATCTTCATCTAATGGTTAAAAAAACATACTATTTCTGTGGGTGGTGAATTACTACCTCACGAAATGATGATTATTAAATATTCTTTAAACACCCCTCATGGTGGCCATTATGATGACACTATTTTCATGTATGATATATATATATATATATATTATGTTTATGTTTTCATTATGCTTCTTTATTTCTCATTTATGTACTACCTTTATGATTTCCATTATGGGTAAACGCGATAATTTCATTTTAGGAAGTGTGAACTACCACCACCTCAAAGTGATTTGAATCATTAATGCCATATGTGGGACGTATAATGGATGGATTAAATGATATTATATATTATATTATACTGGAATTATAATAAACCTTTATATCATTATGATTTTATTCCATTAAATACAAAATATAATTGAAAGTAGCGTTCATGCGTATGTACAGCTTACCATCTCCATGAACGGTGCATTTCATTTCTTACTTATAAATGTTATGTAATATTATGAGTGAATTTATATACTGGATATATATGATATATATGATATCTACATCATGAATATAATTCTGGATATAATGGATATTTTACCACATGAACAACTTGTAATTACAAGAAGTATATTTTTTGACTCAAGTACCAAAGATCGACAAAACGACCGTTATTAACATAAATAATTACATAATGTTGATAACATGGAAATAAGTGATATAAAAGTAATAATAAACTAGAAAAATGTTTTTAAGAAATTATAAATTAACTCTAGTTTATTATTCATGAGGTTAAATAATGGCCGAGTCAAGTCGGACACAAGGTAAGGGACTTCGTCTCAATCTCCTTTCATTGAAGAATATTTTGTTTTATACACAACATTCTTTTATACGGTGTATAAACCCCTTTGAATTTTACTTTTATTCAAAAGGAATATTTTTTATGCAAATCTTTTTACTAAAAGACAAAAGGTAATGTTTTTTTTTCATACGTATGCGGCGACAACGACTTCTCCGCCGCTGTGAACATTATTTGAGTTTTCCTCTACAAGCCATAACTTTTTTTAAATGAAAAATAAATACCAAGTTTAAATTTTCATTTAATTTGGTATTGAAAATGGTTCTGATAATGTTTTTATTATATCAAGGTGTTGTATTGATATCTTTTGATTGAAATGTGGAAATGTTATGTTTCCTTTATGAATGTTTTATGTGATATGATTATGTTATGGTTTATGATATGTTTAAACATGTTCATATGAGGAATGAATTGGACTTAATAAGTGACGGGTGGAGCCTGCTATAGCTCCTCGATGCATCGGTAGGTCTCATGAGAAAAACTAATGTCTTGGCATGAGGCCTTGACAAAATCATATTTGTATTCTTGGCACGAGGCCTTGGATATGTGGTAATGATAGTCTGGCATTATGCATTCCATAATTATGAATGTGGTTATTGATATTTCATGTGATTATTAGACTAATAGAATATCCATTTGAATAAGTAAATGGCATTATTTCATTTTATTTTTTCCATATTATTCTGGAGTTATAGTTTAAAAGTATTTTGTTTTAGTTATACATTTCATTAAATTTTAACGTTTATATATGAAAGCTTCCACTATATTGTTATCCTTACTGAGCATATGAGATCACCCCTTCCAATGTTTTAATTTTTCCAGGATGTGAAGAAGTATATTATGAATGACCTGTAGAGATAGTATGAGGGGATATGAAGACAAGATGTTTTTGTAGTTTTGTTTTACTTTATGATATAATGTAAGACTTATGAATGTATCTAGTATTTCCAAGGCTACTAAACTAATTGGTCTTTTGAGACATGATCTTTTTTTATCATGGCAATGTTACGCAATAATGCACCGACTCCGGGTAACTGGGGTCGGGGCGTTATAGAAAAAATATATTATCACTCTATCTCTCTGGAAGAATTTCATATAACCAATTAATAATAGTTTGAAGAACTCCCATAGATGAACTGGTGGCTAGTGATCTATTAATCAATTATACCATGGCACCCTTCAGTGTTTATAATTTTTTATAGAACATTAACCATACCTACCTTTTCATGGGATAATTCCATATGTTATAGACTAGATACATTAATTATTTATCATTCATCTATACTTTGGAGAAATGAAACATGAAAATAGGAATTGGATAACCTTATATCTTGAGAATTATCAGAGAGTGATGGATAAATACTAGTCAATATGTGAAACAAATGTTGGTGGGAAATTGGATATGCAATGAATGTTCGGAAAACACTTATCCATCCAATTATATATTATAATACTTCCTATATTTTTAATTTCCCATGTGAATATATTATTACTATATCTAGGATCAATGAAAATAATATGATAAAATAATACATGAAATTCATCCATTATATTTTTTAATTTTACTCTCCCATTTTAAAAAAAAAATCAATGATGATATTTAGGTCACCACTAATAAATGAGGATCATTAACCATGGTTAGAAGAATATTGTTCCTACAAAATTTATTCCACTTATCCTACTGTTCAATTAGAATATATATAGGACATGAAAATAAAAGATCTATTTTCACTAAACTTGATTAAAATATACTAGGAAGAAGAGTTAATGAGGTCATCCTATATTTGTTTTTTTTAATATATAAATATGAGTGTTATTTTGGTTTTCATGCATGTGGATAACTATATGTAGAATGAAACCATAATTTTGAATAGAATCCTCATCATTTTTATATTCAAAAATTACTTGATAATTGATTTATTATTGATTTTTTATGCTTTCAAATAAACACAATTAT
The DNA here is from genome assembly GCA_963277665.1 of Viscum album. Classification (NCBI taxonomy): domain Eukaryota; kingdom Viridiplantae; phylum Streptophyta; class Magnoliopsida; order Santalales; family Viscaceae; genus Viscum; species Viscum album. The sequence continues at coordinate 2,022,269,405 of OY728121.1, read as the reverse complement.
CCATGGAGATAATACCCCAAGAATTCAATATCAGTGAGGTAGGAAATGAGAGAATAAGGGGAAATCCTATAGATAAATGGAACATTTGTTACATATAGAGAGAGTACATGTGCAGTAGTTGGACATAGAGTAAGTGATAATTGTCTTTGTAGAGTAGGAGAATTGTTTGACCTTATTTGGGTTTCCTCAAGGGTAAGGAGAAATTCATATCATTATCAACTAGTTCTTGAACCACAATGGTTTTATTGGGTGAAACATTTGTTTTGGATAAATTTGGCACAACCTTTAGGTCCTTGATCCATTTTTTGGGAAGAGTTAAATAAATATTGGATACCTCACCATTGAGAAGTGGAAGAAGAGAAAGATAGATAATGGTAGTGAAAATCATAAATTAGGGGACCTTAACCACTAATATATCAGTAGAGGAAAAGGATACCATTCTATCAGGTTATCCAATATATGTTTTCTTCATTGAGGAAATGATAACATTAGTATGAGTGATAATGGATGTTTGGCCTAAGATAGAATACATAAAAGGAATAGATGGGTTTAAATTGATAACATGTGGAATTTATAGATCTACCTCAATATTTAATGTTAATGAACCAATTATTTTTTTAAACTTATATCGATAAAGACCTCATGAATCATAGTTACATGATATAGAACCACAACTATGTCTAAAGAGAAAAATGAATGTAATTACACTGATGCAACCTATGTGTTGTAATATCCTTCCATAATGTCATTAGGAAAGGGAAAAAATTAATCCATATAATATATATCATTAATTCCTTCTTCAGTCATGTGTGAGAATGGGGACTTACTCTTAGAGGGGTCACCAGAAAACCTAGATTCATATAAGGGGGGTTAAAATTTACTCTGAATCTGTGTCACTAAGTCTAAATATCTTAACATGTGATAGGGAATGAAAACTCCAATGGGATTAGAGTAATATAACTTTTTATAGGGAAATATTTATATTCTAGCATGAAGGAAATATGATCCAGAAGATGAGGACATAATTCCATTTCCCTGAAGATATGATAAATCATAGTGATTTTTTTCTATATGGAATGTTCATCCATGTAAAAAAGGAAATCTAAATCATTATCGATTGAATTTAGAATAAAATTTTTATGGAATGAAAATGTGAGCCTAATATTATAGATCCAAGGTGTAGCGAAGTATGTCCCTTGAACCCTTTGAATATCATGGGTGAAACAAAATAATAAGAAATTCATTTACTTTTAAAATCAATACTCCATCTCCTAGGTTCTGATGAAGTCAAAAAATGTGAAATGATAGATAAAAAATGAACTATGATTAATAATTTAGATTTTAGAAACACTATAAGGGTTCTAAGATATGATAAAATCCATGAAAATTAAATAATATGGATGAACTATAAAAAACATGGTGATAAGGGACCCTTTTTGGTACACAGTGGCAACATCGATAATATAAAAGGAAATATATAGAGCTGGTGTTCCCTATATGTATTTAAATTACATCTAACCAAGTAGAATCACCGAGGTATTTGGAAAGAGTACCTTAATAGGAGTATTGACTCTACCCATGAGAGCTAACTTGAAAGAAACATTATAAGGAGATGATTAATCAAGATGTGACATAGAGAAAATTAGATAGGGGGAACATAGAGCATTCAGTACCATATAGGGATCTCATCACCTAAATAAGTAATTAAATCTAGTAGAAGAAATTAGAGTAGATAAAGAACACTAGTTAGAGGTACCATTAAAAAAATATGGGACCAAGACCATGTCTATGACGATGGATGAGAATATCACTTAGTAAATATCATGTGGGCCACCTCTGATGATGTGGGGATGGTGGGGAATGATCCTATAATTTGATAAATAAAATGTGATGAGGTGAATAATTAAAATTCAAAAAGGGAAGGACTCTCATAATTCCCTTTCAAATAATAGTTTCTTTTGTAAGGTTGTTAGTATCACCAAGAAATAAAATTAAATAAGATATTATAAATTATGAAAATGGAATATAAAGATGGAATGAAAACATGTATCAACATATAATAACATGTGGTTTAAATATTTGGAAATGTAAATCAAATGATAGGTTATTATAGTTCCTTCCTTCATGAAACATCACTCGACCTATGGTGAACATCCAAAAAAACAACACATACTTACCCTATTGGAATAATTGAGTAACAATCCCCTATCCATGCAATTATTATCATTTGGTTCACTATCCAATTAAGTAATTTATGCTACTGTAGAACTCATAAAAATTACCAAAGAACATACCCAAGGTTTCACATTTTAAACTCATTTAAAACTATATTTTATAATATATCTAATATAAAATACATAAATATCAATAAACAAGTGAAATTCACCAAGTAATGGTCTTAAAAAATAAAAACATTCACTCCAAATAGTCACATACATAAAAAACAATTATTTGAAAATAGTGGTGACAAATCATAAAAGAATAGTTTTTAAAGAAAAATCATTTCAAAACATCATTTGGAAGTCTATTTAGAATCATACTCTCATTAAATTTTTTTATCAAAAACATTATAATAAAAAATAGTTTTAGAATTAACATTATAGGAAAATCATGGAAAACCATTATTTTTTCCATATATTGTTTTGAAACAAAAGGATCATGTATAATTAAACCCTTAAAAATTAATTTAAATCTCAAAATGGGTGGAAAAAACCATAGAAAAATAATTTACTAATATTATTCCATAGTAAATTTAATTTTATCTACACACTAACATAAAATCTTTAAAAACCATGTTACTTTATAAATGTAAATAATATTAGAGATAATATGATCCCCAATAACCCAAAGTGACTTGAAATTTGATTCTTGGACCATACATAGTCATAGGCATGAACTCCATTGGAAAATATGTTAATAACAATAGAGTAAAATATAATAAGAACATACATAAATAATATGAATAAATAAAATCAAGATAAATGAGCATTTACCATGAATTATGTCACTAGAAATAGGTGAATGTATCTATAGAAGATTGTGGAGGGAAATCCATATCCAGTAAGAGTTTCTAGGATGTACGAATGGGATTAGAGAATCTAGATATGAAATTAAATAAATTAAGGGAATAAATTAATTTAACATTATTATATTTCTAGGAAATTTACATCGTTTGAGAAGCCACACAGTAATTGTGATATAGTTCATGGAATGGGATGTAGCTGATCTAAGCATGAACTATGTGGTTTCTCTGAAACATTAACAAACCAAGTAATAACTATGAAATATTTGTTCCCCATTAGTTTACACTTCATAAATGTCCCCATGGTTTTGGGAAATATGTACCAAATATGAATATTCTATTGAAAAGTCATCCCCTCCTTCAAATGACTTGGGTGAATGTTTCGTACTGACCTTATTCCAATTGTGCACAAATTACTCCTTTCTAATTTTTCATACATTTGAACCTCCATATCATAAATGTCATGACCCATCCTCTGGGGCTCATGCCTTGACTACCCCAATCCCACCTTACATAGGCCAAGGGCTGGTGACTAGCACTGAAAGGCATATTCCCTAAAACGAGAAGGCATTGCCTTTAAACCTACACAAACAGATGGTCCGAGAACACAATAAGAAGCAACTGTGAAGTAAACTGATGTAGTAAAAGAGTGTTGAAAGAAAAGGGGCTAGAATAATATCCCAAATGGAAAAGTACAAGTACAACTGAAAAGTACAAAACAACTTAAATGGAGAAAAGTAGCTCCTGGATCGTCCACCATAGATCCTACCTGAAGGGTAGGTACATCTCACGATCATTAGTCCATGTATCAAGTCACACCAAATGGTCCACCCAAGATCCTACCAGAAGGGTAGGTATAGCTCATGATCAGTAGTCCATGCATCGTGTCACACCAAATGATCCACCTTCGAGCACCGTCATGTCTGGTCTCCCTCATCCTCGATCAATTTCGTACGTCATATGCATAATACACAACAAGGTATGGGAAAATACCATGTAGGGGTGAGTATAAAAATACTTAGTAGGGACCCCAAGACCCTATAGGTCTCCTAATGTTCCAAAAAGGAAAAACCACAAAGCAATACATCAACTCTACATAGGTATATGCCCATACATATACCTAAGTTATCAATATATACTCATTTCATACATGAGGGAAGTATACCACAAAGGTAACACCATGAAGATAGTACCACAAAGGTAGAAGGCTTAGTTCAAACAGAGCCTCAACTCAAACAAGGTATACAACTCAGAGAAACATGATTATGAAGAAAACCCATACTGGATCACAATGAATGCTGATAGCCAGCCACAAATTCTCTAGGCCTAGGAACAAGTAACATTCCTAGTCACAACGTCGAACACCTAGGCTATTGGAGAACTCCTCCTCTATCGAGTATAGTGGGCCTGACGTGTCACACAGAGGTGCTTCTCACTAACCTTGAACTGCTGAGATACTCCTCCCCATTGCGTATCGTGGTTCTTCTGGGTCACACAGAGCTACTCCCCCACCTTGTCCTACTAATTTACTCCTCCCCATTACATATCGTGGTCACTCCCCACTATGGACTGCTGAGGTACTCCTCCCCATCATTTACCATGGCCATCGAGTCACTCTGATTAGAAAAGTCAGCAGTCGTCAGGTCTCAGCCAGTCGTAGGGTCTCATACGTAGCACGCTCGGGAGAACCGCTCCCCAAGCCATTGGTCATATTTCAACCAGCACTAAGTCTCAAAAACAAGTAACCCAATGATTCATCATGTCACAAGGGTTCCAATGAAATAGATGGTACATCAATCAGATGCTCGGTCTGTGCGTTATTGGAATTTCAGTGTTGAGGGCCCGGTTGGATTCGGATGCAATCTAACCAAGCTGTACTCCAAGTTTCCCAAAAACTCTCATGGAGTAAGTCAAAAGGACTGTCTTGCTCCAAGGATCCCAACGCCACATATGGTTTATCAAATAGATGTCTGTTTCTCAAAATAAGTCCCTTTAAGTGTTTCTGGGCCCGGTTGGGCCTGGGTCTGGTCCGACCCGGTCGGACCAACACAGCCTGACCTATTTTGAGCTCGGCCACGGTGGACTCGGCCCGCTGGGCTGAGGTCCAGCATGGCCCACAAAAAGTGGTATCCCACAAGGGCGGCGTGGCCTGCGGTGGGGCATGGCCCGACCCACTGGAGGGTAGTCCGGTGGTGAAGGGCGCAGCCCGCGGTGCTTCTACCAGGAAGCTCAGGGGAGTCGCTCCCTCGAGATCCAGAACGGACAAAGGTCGTTCGGCCTTTGAGGCAGCGGCACCACGTGGGCACCACCCAATTATCACGGAACCCACCGGAGGCATGGGTACCACCTCCTCCGATGTGGCTTCCGCCACGATCTCCTGCTCACCGATAGTGTGCGACGGTGCGCTTCCCTTCCCTTCTGTAACCGGCCGACGAGCCGAATGCCTTTTCTATCCTCTGTGACTGATGATCTGTGGACCCTTTGCACACCAGCAGCGCGCAACAGCATGCCGCACCTCCTCTATGGCCAACCGATGTTGGCCGCTCCGATGTCCATCGCGGCTTCATGTTGCGGCCTCCTCTAGCGGTGTGCGTTGGCGCTTCACCTGCATCGTAGCCGGTTTGTGTTGCCGCAATGGCGGTCTCCCATGGAAGGCGCAAGGGTAAATAAGTTTTGGAGGTTTCGGGACGGGTTCTTTAGGCCTGCGCCCTCCGTGTTAGCTCATGATCAAAGGGAGGATAAAACTGGGTTTAACATTTTCTTGTATTAAACAACAAACAAAACCCCACAAGAATACCCTGTAACAGCCTCCTGCAAAACGAATGATTCTTAGATCAACCTGTTAGTCAGTTGTCTCTCATTGTTCATATAATTTTCATAAATAGAGAAGAGGTAATCTTTTAAAGTAACATAAACGAATAAACCCCCTACCTCATAACCCGTTGGAGAGCGTCTGCAGCATGAAGGTGGATCATGTTCTTCATTTCCACAACCCGTTTTCAATGACCGTACTCGCACGTCGTCCTTCGGTTTGTGGTTTGGTGTTTCCTATCACCTCCTTCTAGGATCGACTCCATCCTCTAAGGGTTCATCTTCGTGGGGCTCCTTCATCACTTTGTTTCTTGGCGAATATGTGCCGATACCCCTCCCCAATATCTATATATATATAGGATAGGGGGAGGGTGAGTAACGAAATTGGAATTTAATGGGTATCAATAATTAGGAATCTTCTTAATTCCCCAGCGACGTCATTACTTTGGGTTGGCAGGTCAAGCCATTTATTGGCTTGGAACATCATTGGCCCCACCCCTTTGCTTGTCCATTGGGGGATATGAAATAAAATAATAAAATTATTTTATTTTATTTCTTTTAAAAAGTCACAAAATTTAACATTTTTTCCAGAACTACTATGATCAAAATAAAGTCTCCCTTAAGTGAATCATGGCACTGTGGATTCAACAGTGCCCTCAAATATTTAATCCAAGCTCCGGTTCAAATGTTAGAAAACACCGCTCGTGCATTTACTGAACCTTCCAGAAAAAAAGTTCAATAAATTATTAACGTTCACCCTCGACCCACATCGGTCGAGGTTAGGCTCCACCTAATGAGAAAATTTCCCAATTAACTCAACGGTAATCTTGGATTCTCAATCCGAGTTACTGTTTAGAAGTTATGGATTTTACAATAAAATAATTTTCACGTAATTATTTTATTTAGGACCAAAAACTAAATTTCACTGGTGGCCTACATCGGCCGATGTTAGTATCATCCTAAAGAAATAATACCCTCACGAGTCAAACGTTGGTCTTAGATTTTTAATCCAAGATACCATTCGTGAGTTATAATCATTTGAAAAATAAAATAAAATTATTTTATTATTTTATTTAAGGTTATTTCTTTTTCAGGTTTTCTCACAGGAGGCCCACACTGACTAAACATAAGACGCGCCTAGGGTAAAGCCACCATCCTGAGTGAAATGGTGCCCTCATATTTTGTATCTGGACAACCATTTATTAGTTATTCAACTTTTTCTGTAAAAATTCTTACACATGCTATTTAAAGTTTAACAGAACTTAGACGGATCACTCTGGGCCTCAGAATCATGCGCCGTCAGATTTCACGGTCTCGAAATAATTCTATATAATTAATAACAATTATATGGAAATTTCAGTACATTAAATTCTCCCCACCTTATGGATTTTCATCCCAAAAAGCCAAAACACAGACTAAGGAAAAAAAATGAGGGTACTAAGAATGAATCTGAGAGTCTCACTCCCATGTGTTCTCTTGTAGGTTCCCATGCTTCCAGCGAACAGGCACCAGAGGTATCGATCTTCCACGAAGTACTCGCTCTTGTCGACCATCACTCTCTACTAGAATCTCTGTAAACATCTCCCCATCATCTAAGTCTGGCTCGCCATGGTTGATGACTTGAGATGGGTCCTAAACGTATCTCCTCAGCTGGGATACATGGAAGATGACATGAACCCTCTCCAACTGAGGTGGAAGTGCCCAGTGGTATTCAACCTCGCCTATCCTCTCAAGTATCATAAATGGCATGATAAACCTTGGTGATAATTGTCACCTTGTCCAAATCTCCGTAAGAAGACATGGTCTCCCTCCCCGAACTCCAAGGATCATTGTCTCCTGTCGGATTAAGACTTATGCCAGCTCTCTACATTCATCATTTGCTGACAAGTGAGGCATAATGATACAATCTCTGCCACTTCTTTCTTCATCCCTGTCCACCAGTACTAATGTCGGAGGTCCTAGTATAACTTAATCACTCCATGATGTACCATTAAAGGGGATGTATGTATCTCCCTCAACAGCTCCTCCCAAAGCATCACTGGTACCATGGTGCATCCTATGAAGAGGACGATGTGCTCCCCACCTTCAGAAAATTCTTCAGGAGACCGTGTTGAGGATATCTAAGCACGTTATGCCTCACAGTCAACATCTCCAGTTGTGCCCCCCCTGAATTTTCTAATGAATTGTGGAGTGACAGTCATAGACTGGAGGTAAGCTTCTCCATCTTTATCCATGAAGTATATCCACAGCGTTTCTAGCTGCTCGGATGCTTTACATGGCAGTTGTAGACCAAATCTCCTGCTGAGTGCGTCTGTTACCATGTTCCCCTTCCCAAGAGTATAGAATATCTTAAGGTCATAGTCCTGGATGAACTCTATCCATCGTCGATGTCTCAGGTTCAAGTCCTTCTATGAGAAGACACACCTGAGACTCTTGTGATCAAAGTAAATAGTAAACTATTCACCAATAAAGTAGTGCCGCCACATCTTCAATGCAAAGACCATTGCTGCTAACTCCAGGTCATGGGTAGCGTAGTTGTACTTGTCAGTCTCTCTCACAGCTCCTGAAAGCTCTGCTGACACTTCTCCGTCCACAGGAAAGGCTCCCCCTTCTTCATCAAAGCTGACAAGGGTGCCTCCACCATGGAGAATTCTGGTACAAAACTCCAGTAGTACCCATCCAAAGTAGAAGTCCTTATCCCTTTGGGGAGGTAACCCTGGAAACATCTTTTGAAAATATGTCCCCACACTCTACCACTACTGTTGGGAACTAAAAACCAAAACTCCTTCTACCACGAGGGCAAGGCTGGCTGACTCAATAGTGATCAGTTGCACCCTCTTGTGCATGATTTTATCTTGTGTTGTCTGGGTTTCCTTTTTCGCTAACCAAGGAAAACCACATTCCAACAATATAGATAAAAGACAATTTTTTTCCTAATATAGTCAATCTGAGAATCAATTGTGGAAGTCCAGTCCATACCCAAACTAACGTCTTAAGGCCTTGAGGTTGCCATCAAGAGGTTCCAACCAAAACTCTCACTTCATGGGTCAGATCACACCATTGGCATAAGTGTGAATATTGAGTCTCCTCCCAAAGGTATCTCAAGACATGAGGTTCAAGTCAACAGTTTAACCAGAAACTCTAGGTCTTGGACAAGATTCTTGGAAGGAAGGAATGATTGGTACCTATGTTTATTAGTACAGCAGCTAGTAATAGACACAGACTGTACCTTGAATCATTCCTAGATCCCTTGGATCGCACTCCTTCTCCACATACAACTACTCCCTTTTCCTGTCCTCCAGCTCCCTGAGCCTAGTGGTGACCACATAGGGGTGGTTTGTAACATGTTGAAATATACACCTCCTCATGATGCTCTCCTAGCTTTACTTTCACATCGGCATCCCTTCATATTTTTCTGTCCCTATCACATCCCATTCCCGAAATATTTTACGCGCCCAGGTCTCAAAGACTGGTGTCAGTTTCCTTCTTTCCCACTGTTAACATTCACTGGCTTCATTCACTCATCCAAAGAACATTTAAACACAAAGTTTCTCTCTATCACCCTAACATTAGTAGGAATGCATAGAGGAATAGTGATGGCTCGGATGTCCCTAAACACACCTCACTCGGAGGTCCAAGACCTAAAGCACTGATCACACTATATTCATCGAGTACCTGGGATGGTCGGTATGCCTTGATGAATACTCAGCTACCTACATGTCGTCCTGTTTAAGCTGTAGAAGCTCTAGGTAACTCTCATACCTTATCCCCTTATGGAAAGAGACACCTTCTCTGAGGAAGGTTCTCAGGCATGTCCATAGAAAATTCACCTCTTTGTAATATTTGGGTAACCTAAACACTTTCATCATCCTACTGAGCCACATAGAAGCCTCTCTACCAGGACTTCCATCTGATCAAATGGTGCCCTGGCTAGATGGAAACTTTGCTACCTCCTCAATCTAATCCTTAGTCTCTTGTGAGTCAGTATCACCTCATAACCTGAGGGTTATCTGATGCTGAAACACATGTAACACACTAAGCCTATATGTGTCCTCTACCAGCACTACCGGTTGTAAATTTTGACCAATGGGAAGTGATATAGCTGACACACTACCCGAAGGTACTATCTCGGGAAACGGTCCACGTACTGAATCATCATCACTATATGGATTATCCTCATGGTCACTCACTAAAAAAGGCTAATAGCTAAGATAACCATCTACTCTACTGGTGTCTCAACATAGTGGAAAACTCTATCCACAGCCTCCAGTTAGTCCTCATTTGCTTGGGAATTTGTCTCGTCTTGAAATCTTGGAGGCCTCTACCATTGGAACTTGTGCAATGAACTCAGTCGGTGTGCACTATCTTCCAGTATGGCTAGTGGTAACTACTTCCCAACGGGTGGTGGGGCTACTAGTACACCACCTAAAGGTGCAAACATCGTAAGAGGTCCCTATACTGATGCATCATCACTCGATGGGCTGTCATTGAATACTCTCTCATGAATCCTAGTTGTCTGTCTATACGGCAGCATCCTGATAAGGAACAGGTGTTCCATGGTCATTAAGTTAAACCTAGAGAGCTAACTCCAAGAAATCACAAGAAAAAAATTTCAAAAGAACATGAAATCAGTGCTTCCATGTACTAAGTCGAAAATCAAAATTCAAGGTACTGGTGTATGGATAGGTCGGCCACTGCACCAACACTAGACTCCCCAAACTTAAATCCACACTCATAACACCTAACACTTTTTCCAAACAGAAAATATCGAGTCCTAGTTATTTGGTAGAACCAAACTCCTCTGATACCACTTTGTCACAACCCGTCCCCCGGGGCCCATGTTGTGACTACCCAAAACCCTCCTTCCATAGGACAGGGGCTGGCGATTAGAACCAAAAGGTATATTTCCTAAAATGAGAATTCATTACCTTTAAACCTACACAAACACACTATCCGAGAACACAATAAGAAGTAACTATGAAGTAAACTGATTTAGTAAAAGAGTGATGAATGTAAAGGGGCTGGAATACAAGCCCAACTGAAAAAGTACAAGTACAACTGAAAAGTAAAAAACTAGTAAAAAGGTGAAAAGAAACTCCTAGATCATCCACCATGGATCCTACATAAAGAGTAGGTACAACGTTTGATCAGTATTCCCTATGTTGTGTCACACCAGATGGTCCACCTCAGATCCTACCTAATGTTTAGGTATATCTCATGATCAATAGTCCATGCATCGTGTCACACCAAATGATCCACCTCTAAGTACCGTCCAGTCCTGGCTCCCTCATCCTCAATCAATGTCATACGTCATCTGCACAAGACACAACAAGGTGTGGGAGAAGCCCGTGCATGGGTGAGTATAATGATACTTAGTAGGGACCCCGAGACCCCATAGGTCTCCAAAAGTCCCACAAAGGAAAAATCACAAAGCAACACATCAACTCTACTTAGGTATATACCCATACATATACCTAAGTTATCAAGATATACTCATTTCATACATGAGGGAAGTATACCATAAAGGTAACACCACGAAGATAGTACCATGAAGTTAAATGATTTAGTTCAAATATATCCTTAGCTCAAACCTGGTATACAACTCAATGAAATCGGATTATGATGAAAACCCACATAGGATCGCTATGAGTGCTGATAGCCAGCCACAGATTCTCTAGGCCTAGGAACAAGTAACATTCCCAGTCACAACATTGAACACCTTGGCTGCTGGAGAACTCCTCCTCTATCGAGTACAGTGGGTCTGCCACATCACACAGAGGTTCTACCCACTAACCTTGAAATGTTGAGGTACTCCTCCCCATCACGTATTGTGGGTCTTTGTGTCACACATAGTTGATCCCCCACTGTGGCCTGCTGAGGTACTCCTCCCCATTCCATAATGTGGCCTCTCCCCACCATTTCCAACTAAGGTAGTTCTCCCCATCGTGTACCGTGGGCGTTGAGTCACTCTGAGTTGAAAAGTCAGTAGTCATCAGGTATCATCCAGTCGCAGGGTTCCGTATGTAGCGCGCTTGGGGAAACCGCTCCCCAAGACATCGGTGGTATTTAAACTATCAAGAAGTCTCAAAAATAAGTAACCTGATGATTTTTCATGTCACAAGGGTTCCAATTAAACAGAAGGCGCGTCAACTAGATGCCCGGTCTCTGCGTTATTGGAATTTCAGTGCCGAGGGCCCAGTTGGATTCGGGTGCGATCCAACCCTACTGTACTCCAAGTTTCTCTAGAACTCCCATGTAGTGAGTCAAAAGGACCATCTTGCTTCAAGGATCCAAACGCCATAGATGGTTCGTCAAACGGACGTCCGGTTCTCAAAATAAGGTCGTTTATGTGTTTCTGGGCCCAATTGGGCCAGGGTCCAGTCCGACCCAGTCGGACCAACCTGGCCCGACTCAGTCAGACCAACCCGGCCAGACCCTGTCTGGGCTGGGTCGTGGAAGACTCGGCCCATAGGGCTGAGGTTCGGCTTGGATCGCAAAAAGGGCGGCTTGGCCTGTGTAGGGTGGCTTGGCCTGTGTAGGGTTGGGCCCAAAAAAGGGCGGTTCGGCCCGCTGGGCAGGTGGCCGGGCCCACTGGAGGGCGGTCCAGCCACGATGGGCGCAGCCTGCGGCGCTTCTTCCATGAGGCTCGGGGGAACTTATCCCCCGGGATCCCAAACATCCATAGTTTGTTCGACCTTTGAAGCGGCGGCACCACGTGGGTGCCACCCGGTCACCGCAGAACCCTCCAGAGGTGTGGGTTCTGCCTCCTCCACCACGGCTTCGGCCGCGGTGTCCTGCTCACCAGTGGCACGCGACGGTGTGCCACCCTTCTCTTTCGTGGTCAACCGACGAGCCGACAGCCTTTTCTATCTACCATTGATGACGATCCATGACCCCTTTACACAGCGGCAGCGTTGGATGGAAAGTCGAACCACCTCCACTGTCGCCTGGTGTCGGCCTCTCTGATGTCTGTCGCAGCTTCATTCCATAGCCTCCTCTAGCAGCGTGTGTTGGCGCATCGCCTCCTTTATAGCCGGTTGGTTCTGTCATGTTGGCGGTCTCTCACAAAAGGCACAAGGGTAACAAAGTTGCAGAGGGTTTGGTTTGGGTTTTTTAGACTTGCACCCTCCTCATTAGCTTGTGATCAAAGGGAGGATAAAAAATGGGTTTAACAATTTCATGTATTAAACAACAAACAAAACCCCACAAGGATACCCCGTAACAACCTCCCTCAAAATGAATGATTCAAGGATCAACCCGTTAGTCGGTTGACCTATGTTATTCATATAATTTTCAAGAACAGGGAATAGTGAATCTTTTAAGGAAACGTAAACGAATAAACACCCTACCTTGTAAAATATTGGAGAGCATTCGCGGCTTGAAGGTGGATCGTGTTCTTCATTTCTGCAAGAGGTTCCCAACGACGGCACTCAAACGTCATCTTTTAGTTCGTGGTTTGGTGCCTCCCATCACCTCCTAATAGGATCGGCTTCATCCTATAAGGATTCAGTGTCGTGGAGCTCCTTCAGCACTTCGTTGCTTGGCGAAGCTGTGCTGATACCCCTCCCCCATCTCCATATATATAGGAGAGGGGGAGGGTAAGTAACAACTTTGTAATTTAATGGGGCTCATCAATTAGGAAGCTTCCTAATTCACCAATGACATTGTTACTTAGGGTTGGAAGGTCAATCCATTTATTGGCCTGAAACATCCCTGGCCCCACCCCTTTGCTTTTCCATTGGAGGATATGAAATAAAGTAATAAAATTATTTTATTTTATTTCTTTATAAATTCGAAAAAATTACTTTTTTCTCCAGACCTATAGCAGTTAAAATAAAGTCTCCCTTAAGTGAATCTCAGCACTACACATTCAACGGTTCCCTCAGATTTTAAATCTGATAACCAGTTCAAAAGTTATAAAACTTCGGTCGTGCATTTACTAAATATACCTGAAAAAAGTTCAATAAATTTTTAACGTTCACCCTTGACCCGCGCCGGTCGAGGATAGGCTTTGCCTAAAGAGAACATGCCCCAACGAACACAATGGTACTCTCATATTTTCAATCCAAGTTACCGTTTAGAATTTATGTATTTTACAATAAAATAATTGTCACTTAATTTTTTTATTTATGACCAAAAACTAACTTTCACTGGTGGCTCGTGCTAGCCAATGTTAGTATCAGCCTAAGGAAATCATACCCTCACGAGTTCAGTGGTGTTCTCGAATTTTCAATCTAATTTACCATTCGTGAGTTATAATCATTTGAAAAATAAAATAATTTTATTTAATTATTTTATTTTCAGTTACTCCATTTTCATGTTTTCTCACAAGAGGCTTGCGCCGACTAGTCTTAAGTCGTGCTTAGGGTAAACCCGCCATCCTGAGTTCAATGTTTCCCTCTTATTTCTGCTACGAGCAACTGTTTAAGAGTTATTCCAATTTTTCAGGAAAACTACTTTCATGTGTTATTTAAAGTTTAACAAAACTTCGACGGATCATTCTGGGCACTCCAGGCCTCAGAATCATGCACCTTTAGATTTAGAGGTCTCAAAATAATTCCATATAATTAAAAAATTATACAGAAATTCCGTACATTACAATAAGTCTCCCATTAAATATATAAATAAATAAAATAAAAATATATTCATACTTGTGTCCCGAGAATGTCCCAATGCATGTTGTAATGGTTGGATTATTTATTTTGTAGAATATTTTGATTGACAATTTTTTATAAGTTTTTATAATTGAAGTTGGAAATCAATGAGAAGTGGAAATAATATGAATAAATTTAACCTTGGAAATATGAATATGAATAAAACAACCATGAAGGTATTTCATCACATTCCTCTAAAACCATGCCTGCATGACTAGTCATGTAATCTAAAACCATAGATTGTAGGATATGGCATGCTTTGGAGAGTAAAAAAATGTATGGAAGATATATCTAAACGAATAATTATCATGGAATTTCTATGATTTATTTTATTTATATTTTTCTTTAAATCCTAGGATTTTTTTCCAATGAGATTTTTATTTTATAACACATTCATTAGTTTATGTACCAATTATAACATATTTTTATTAGTTTTAATTCCTTACATTCTACCTCATTTTATGTGTATAAATTAGATTTCATTCATTATTTCATTGATTATTATTTTAGTCAAATTCATGGAAATGAAATTGATGTATACCTCTATCTATATAACTATAATTATTATGGAATGGTGGCATGGAATCTTTTGATACATCAATAAGAAAATTATTCAATATTCATGATTCTTTAATGTAGGCCATTTGAGACTTACCTATACTTGGACACATATCCTACTAGAATACTAGAATCACTTTTTCTTTTCTTGTTTTTTGTTTTTCATTCAAACCCTAATGATTACCTTATATAAAAAAAGATGAATTATGTTTAATCAAAATATTTCTATGTAATCTCAAAAATGAGGTTTATAAGGAATCAATTAAATTTGGAAATTTTATTACAGTAGTCCTTGAAGATGTTATCTTTTTATACAGTCATAGGAAAATTAATTAATGTTACTCTATAATTTATGGAATTTAATCAATTGAAGGAGTTTATTTTTCAATATTTGTTATTGGGATTATAATTTGATATTTCATAATCATAAAAGATTACATAATGAGAAGAACATATGTAAAAATGTGATATTTATATTTCTTAATGAGTAGGGGAAATTTGAGCATCAATTTAATGTTTGTAATGACTTGTAAAAATTGAATATATTGTGTCACATGACGGAAAAAAATGGTGTGTATCTTTTGATGGTTATCTTAATAAAAAGTAGTAGGAAAAATGTATTCCTCGATAAACTAATAAATAAAAAATGGATAAATGGATATTTATTTAACATTAAAAGGTGTGTTTAATTAAAACATTAAAATTTAAGTAGATGAAATATCCATGACATAGATATTCGGATGGGTATGTTTCTACAATAGGCATTTCTTAAAGTGTAACTTGAATTATTAACAAAAAAATATAGTTGAGTTGGAACCTTCCTTATGAATAATTTTTTTAAAAACCCTCATATTCAAAACTATGTTATTAAAATTTCATAAATAATTTTAATTAAAAATTAACATTTGAATATTTTATTTCCCCTGTATAATTTTTACGGTCACGATTTATTTGATAATTTATTGATGAGTAAGACAAACTTTGTGGGTTATTATTAGTTTTCACAATTTTTCAACTATTTTAAAAATTATTTTGTAATGTTTTTATTATTCATGAGATATATATTCAGTAAATAATGTTAGTTTAAATGTTTTTATTATTTTTTGATTAATAATTTGGTTGTGAAATTTTATTCCATTGAAACCAATGAATTTTTATCACTAGTGAAAATATATTTTCAGGTTATAATTAGATGAACTAAATGTGTGAATTTAATTAATTTAGGGATAATGAAGTTAAGAAGTTTTTCCTTTTGAGTGGTTGTGAAATTTTACAGTGGAATATGTTAATGTGATATGTGATATCATCTAGAATAAATGCATCTCACAAATGATTATAACTAATAAAATCATGATTTATTAGAATAAATCATTTCTTTATATTCATCAACTCATCCCAAACCTTATCCAATGGCACATCAAGTGTTAGCATACAATCAAGGTTCAATTAATGGCACCCCAGAACCCAAAACCCACTCAATTATTCCCAATGAATTCTCATTGTCTAATGTCACCTCAGGTTTCATAAATGGCATCCTGAGGCCCAGTGACATCAAAAAAATCTCCAATACACTCCCATAGTTCATAATATTATCAACCTTAACCAATATTATGAAGACCGAAATACCTTCTTCATGAGATCCCAACACCATGTCAAGTTTTAAAGCCTTCTCAAGGATGAAAAATTTAATCAAAATCCTTTTTTAACCCAGGATGGATTCCAATGAATACCTAATTTAAGTAATTGGATTTATTTCAATGGTTGAATTGTATAACAGAAATAAATCCCTTGATGAAATTTTAATAACACATATGCTACAAAAAAGCTAGGATAATATTTTTGTACAATTTTGTTATTCCAAATAAAGGAAGATGTTGGGAGAAGTCCCTGTGGATTCCATATATTGGATTACAATGATATAGGGGAATAACTTTAAACATTAATATTCAAATGCAGTTAGGGAATTCTCATTTCAAGAAAGTGGAGATGAACTCTCACATTCCTATCTACATGCCATCAATATTCCATCATGCATGACTCATCCAATTATAAATTTTGAAATTATATTTTCCTATTTTTAAACCTTTATACATCCTATCTAAACCGCCAAACCATCACCCACAATCATAAGAGACACTTTAATACTCTCCTCAACCTCTATATATCCATATCATTATATTTGTACTGAGGCTGGGAAATATTACTTTTTTCCTCAATTCATTCCAAAATCAATTTCACTATTCTCTTATATATATTTTATACATTAGAGACAACCATCATAGTCTATATATCTAGATTCGTAAACTCATCCACTTGATAAATACACCTCCATGTTGGGAAGTGGATCCTCTAGTACTACGATGATGGTTTACAAGAACTTCCAATAGAGGGATTTTCATTCATTACTTTTTCATATTTATTCAAATAACAAAATACTAGGTATTTTTGTAGGATGAGGGTACTATAATCATTTCCTTTGCATTGTATATTTTGGGAAATTGATTTTCAATTATTCGTGATTTTTTAATTATTATAATTGATTAATTATTTATTATAAGATCTATGGGATAAGGTTAGGTAATGATATTTGAATCTCAAATTGAGAACCTATGTAATGATCAAGGTATCTTGATGCATGAGATACATAGGATTGTGGTTAAAAGAACTAATTAAAATTACACCATAATCGTTACTGAAGATGGAATTGGGATTCCTTATGACGACTAATAAAAATTTTATTGATGCCCTTGGAAACCATTAGAGTGGATTTAAATGGATATTTGTTGTTTTCAATCATTTACATTGGTTAATATTTTCTATATTCTTCACAAAATTGATAACAAACCCAAATTCTCTATTATTATCATTTTTTATTTAACCACTATATGTTGTTTTTATATATTATAACTACCTTATTCTATAACACTATAAACACACATAAATCTAAAAACAAAAAAAAATTAATTCATAAATTATTTAAACACAAAAATACCCACATTCACCATTTATTTCCCATTTTTCCATCTATGTGAATCAGTGGACTAACCACTTATCCCTTTGAAGATAACATAACTAATAAGAATTTGTACTCAAATTTTATAATAAAATAATTGGGAAACATTACTGTGTATAGTTTAAGTTTTTTTTATTAATTTTAATCTATTTTAAAATAAAAATCAAAGAAACACCCAAAAAAATCATATTGAAAAGGAAATATTTATATTTTTATATAGATTGAATTAACAAGGATATTCTGTGCTGGAAATCTCATTTTTAGATGAATTTTGAGATTTTAGAGGGATCACATAGATCCAAATTGAGGTCACCGACTGTAAAAATTGAAGGGTTGATTTTTTTAGAAATATTGGTTCAATTTAAGGAGTAAACAATTAATGAAAACAACAAGATACATGGGAATTATTTAATATATAGATTCACTTCCACTTCTCTAGTATGATTTGGAATCAATTATCACTATAATTTAATGATCTTTAAATACCTCATGTGATGTGTACTTAACCATGAATCGCGTTATCAACTAATTTAATGGAATATAATCCAAAAAAACAAAATTTAGAGTTAATAACAACTTAAAATAATTTTCTCATGAAATATTCCGACACATTCATCATATATTATGTGATGGAAGTTGATTAATTCCCTATCATGGGGATTACTGATGAAGAGATTAGCTTAAATTTATTCCTTTATTTATTAATGGGTTCTTAAAGGAATTGATTACTACAATAAGAGGATATAACATTTGAAACTTGGTATGATTTAAAATATTCATTTATAATTATTTATTACTTGATAAGGAAAACCAAGGGAATGACGATGGGAATCCTAAAAATTACTCAAGTAAATAAAGAACAGTTCCATGAATCATATGATAGATACTAATATAATTAAAATCATTTCCCATCCCACTAAATCCCTTCTATAGTTATCATGAAACGTTTTTTCGATGGACTAACTGTAGATGGAAAAACACTAGTTTACATTTATATTGTAGGAAATTTTATAGTAAATATACTGACATAATTATGGAATGGCTCCAGTAATTATTCTGTAAACCTTAATGTAAAGGATTTAAGAGTAAAGAGAGATAGGGTGGATTTATAAAACTATTCTGTTACCCATTACGATGAAAAAAATTAAATCGAATCCCCCCATGTTAAATTATATCATATGATTTCAAAGTCCATTTGGAGGGAATATGTGTGTTTTTCTCTTTGGGATCATACAAATAATTCAATTCTGAGATGATGTTTTGAAATTCCATTAGATCTTATACAACACATGTAAGATAAATTTTCATGAAATAATTTTAAATAAGCTATGTACAAGTAAAAAACCGTGAAGTCCACATGTTAATGTTTATAATTACATTTCAAACTCATTTTTAGGGATAAATTCCATTTCCAACTTGATGTAATTTTTTATTATCTAATGAAAGATGATCCATTTCCAAAACTTTTTCATCTATCATAGTGAAAAAACATCAGTAACTCTTGGGTAATTTATGTGAACCATTATAACATTGTAAATCATGAGATTGAAGAGATGTTGAGGGAAAAAGAATATAATGATAATGATCATAATTGAACATTTCTAGATTCAAACAACTCTGGTTTGAGGGATCGATGTAACATACCAAAATGGGAGAAAATATGATTCGTGAAGGATAATTTTTTTAGATGGAAATTTTCATCCAAATTGTTATGGGAATAGTGAGATTGAAAATCAATTCAACTTAAGAATGATTAAAGGATTGGTTGGATTTTGGAGAATCTTGCAGAAATCCAATTTAATTGTTCTAGGTTTCATAAAGGAGTTGAGTAATCATATAAATAACCAAAGAGAACATTAAATCCTCCCAAATAAATTTCAAAAAAATGGATAAAATAATTTAAAACATCGTAAAATGTACTTAATAATATATCCAAGGATTAGAGACTAAAATGGAGATGTTTTATAGGAAAAACAATGATGTAATTACTGAATTAATGCCAATACATTGTAATTTCATTCCCTTAATAAGTATCCAATAAATATATAAAGTGGTGGAGAAAAGAAATAAATATTCAATCTTTAAAGAAGGATAATTTTCATGTTAATAGTGGTAGAAGACACTAAAAATTCATATTTCAAGTAACCTAGCAGTGAAGGAGACAATGGAGAAGGAAACCCAATGGATGGAGTGTATATAACAAATGGAATTCTTGCCTTTTAATTCACTACATTTAAAGATAATAATGAGGGAAATCCATTTATAAATTAAAAAGTGTAGAACAAAACCCCTATAAAGGTAATTTAATAAGAATATATTGAAATTTTATAATTCAAAATGTCTATAGAAACCAAATTTCAAATTTATGATCAACACAAATATAATGAGAAATGAAGTTGAGAAGATATTGAAAATCTAAAAAAAGAGTTGCAAGTATTTGGGCCAAATTCTCCAACACAATGATTGGTTGATACATGTATAATAAATTACACACTGGTCAAGAAAAATAATATCAATATTTAAAAGAAGATGGAATTGTTTTGTATTTTTTAAAAGCTAATCCCCATGGATCAGAAAATAAATTATTGAAAAGTACAACTCAAGGCGTGATGAATCCAAGGGTTAGTGATCCCTATTTAAAGGATAAAATTACTTTAAAAAAGATAATTTTTTTAAAAATCATCAGAATAGGTTTTTTCATGGAGCTGTTGGAACACAAAATTTCTATAATGATGAATTATGATACAACCCTGAAGTTGAATAACATAATAATGTATTGAATATGGTAATGGTATATTGGGAAACAATAAGAATAAAGTCAAAATTAGATACAAAGAAACCACTTAGTTTCCCACTTTTCAAGAACCAATCACATTGGTATCATGATATAATCTTATAGAATAAGAGTTAGGATAATACTATAAAATAATCACTTTTTGGGAGGTAACTCAAGCCATATGATTTTTTCTTTTCTTCTATTTGATAATTGTTTTGGATTTATAAATAAATTACACCAAACATAAATTGTTTAATTTTATTTATTGGATCTAAAATGGAAAATATTGATGATAATTATTGAGAAAAAATACCACACACACTATGAAGGAATATGGTGATAACGTAAGGGTTCGTTTTCTACAAACACTTTCACTCATGATCATTATATTGTAATTCAATGTTTAATTCAAAACTACGTATCAATGATTATTTATTCATTAATTACATATTCAAATCTAAGTGTAAGTGGGGAGAAAAGTTAGTATTTTGTTTTTATTTGTTTTTAACATTCATTAGAAAATCTATCCATCATTACACATGGAAACCATATCACCCTGAAAACCTTGAAAATCAATATTAATGAACTTGAGAATTTATAGATAATATGATAGGTAGTAATTAGATAAAAATTTAACATGTTTTAATTATTTTTATGAAAGTATGATCAAGTGATTTTTTTAATAATAGTGACTTACACATCAATGGTTCACCCAGTAAATCAACATGATAAAATATTGGAATTTGAGTAATATGTGTAACTGATATATAAATTTTTTTAATTGAAATTATTTTCCACAAGCGTGTGTGAGTATAAATTAAAAAGATATAAAATATGAGTAAATGAATACCTAATATTAGGTTTCCATTACACTCATTCCATTCCATTAATAACACTATTATTCAAATTCGATTTTTATTATAAGGTATGGTTTTATTCCTGGTGGTTCATACTCAATGAGTTAGTACATTTAATATCTCATGTATAATAAATTACTAGAATAATATTCAATTTTATTGGGGGATATAAAAGATAAGGTGGACATTGAACCCATGTGAGAAGAGGAAAAAAAGCCTTATCTCATTTGTAAATAGTCATAAATCATTGAATAAGTCAAATTGTGAATTGGGATAATGAACATGAGTTAGGGTGAACTGATTTGGTGAATCATGTTATCATTTAGATCCCAATATGTGGATAGAATATAAAAATAAATGAATTTTTGTTTTGATATTGAGTGGAAATGAATTCATAGTGAGATCATTTTTTAGAGAAATTATTTGAAGACATGTAAGGAACAAGAATGGGATAATTTTTTTTATTTTGTTCATTTATTTTCATTATTAATTTTACATATTTTGATATGTGTAAAATCTTCGATCTGATTAACATTCATTGTGATCAAATATGGTGACACATACCTTAAGCACACCTCTCAATATTCCAAATTATACTGACAAGTGGTGAGGGTCTATATATATATAATGGGGAGACTATAACCTCATTCATAGATAACTATAAATAGAATGAAACAAAAATCATAATTAATCCCCATAGAAAGTATTAGTAAAATAAATATCATAGATAAATGTAATCCCTCATGTTTTGTGTCATGATGAGCTTTATACACCATAACTTTATCAAGAATACTGAGCTAAATCCTATAATTGACACCTAGGTTCCAATCTAAAATCCTTAATAGATTATAAATACTAAAAAGATGAGTTTATTTGAAAATTTATATGAATTTATAACTTTTATAAATTTGAGGTGTTATAAAATCCCCACCATATAGCTTCTCATCTTGTAGTTGTACCATCAAGTGTAATTCAGAGTCATTGGAGAAAATATCTAGACACCATTCCTATATATATTACTTTTACTACCACAACTTCTCAAAGATATTCTCCTGCTACCACAGTACCCCTACCTGGGAAAATCCATCCCACATATATTTTTCATGATATTATACACTTTTATAAACAAATATCAATAGAATACATATCTAAACCCATATAAAACTCATTAATATTTATCACATTAGAGGGATAATTATTTTACCTCTAAAGATAAGATACATGAAAGAAGTCATGAAAATAAATTTATCTCTAAAGAATATATAATTGATATGTGATCCAACCAATACCCTATAAAACATAGAATAACCTCATGAATGTCTACACTAACTTCTTCTACTTATGAATAGTCATTTTTAAAAATTTATTTTACACTTGTAGAAATACTCAACTCCCTATATGATTCTTTTCAGTACATAGTCACCGGTTAGAATATAATCTCTCCCTACTATAAGTGGTATCTTTCTACTTACTGATCTATGATATATGAATCAAACGCTCCCACACATGACTCTTCTTGATAACAATGGACACCCCAACCTCTACCAGAAGATGAACATATTGACAAAACCATATATATATATATATATAAGGTGTTATCTGAATCAAATGCTTACAACTTATATTTTAGTAAAAATAAAGAATAATAAGATAGTTCTCCCAAAAACCTATAACATCAAAGACACACACCCATAAAATATCCTCTCACACTTGGATGGTATGCTCAGACTTCCCATATTTTCAAGGATGGTTGGAAGTTCTCGAGTGGGACTGTATATCATGCAACTTCAATAACCCCTACTATAAGAAAGTTTTTAAATAGGAAACATAGTTAGTAAATATTCTTATTAAGACCCCTTTTAGATATATTACCACATGACATATATGTAGCATAACTAATTGATGTAATATGTGGCCTAGATTAGTATGAAATATTTTTTATTTTTCAAATGGTTCATGATAACACTTATAACATCACATCCATAATATGAAATAAATAATAAAATTTATAATTCCATGGTAACACTATCCCAATTCTAATAAATAATAGAGATGGGATGAATAAAAAATATCATTCATGATGCTTGGCCTTTTTATACTGATTGTTAATGCATTATGAAATGAAACCCACTATGTCCTTCATCCCAAGCCATCTGCATTGTCTCTAAATCTCAATCTATGACTTACTAAGACTAGGGTTAGAAACGTATCTTAGGGAAAGTTAATATCACATTAGAACTCCAAAAATACTCACGGGGCTACTATACATGCTATGATATATAGAACCATATAAAAATCTACAAAACAATTAGATAGTGTATCCCCATCATTTATACTTCTCCACATCACCAATATGTATGGGTCATATAAGAAACACTCTTTTACACTCCCAATAAGTGAGGATGACATAACTAATCATTTATAGGACAGTATACCCTACAACTCCTAAACATTAAGGTGTATCTTAGTGATGAGGATCATTACGTAACACTTTCTATAATCCACCAACAACAATGTTGCATGTGTCTTCTTAAATAGTGCATCAACCATGACATTCCCATTCTTAGGGATATACTCCATCTCAAAATGAAATGAATGTAAGAAATAAACTCACCTCCTCTTATAAATTTTCATGTAATACCCTAATAATTTAAAAGAAAACTGTGTTTGGTAGAATATATAACACGGAACACCATGTTTTAAAAACCCATGAAATATTATTATTTTATAACCATTATAACCTAGTTATTGAATTAAAAATATAAGTAATAAAATTATTAATTATATATATTTTATAATCAATAAATTTTTTTGATAAATTCATAGAAAATAATCACTCAATTTTTTGTAATACCATTTTATTCTTTAAAATAGGTTTTCTTCAAATGTGACCTAAATTGATTTTTGTGAGAGAATATTATAATGAATTTATAGAACTATAAAAAATTATTTTATTTAATTAACATCATTATTTAAATAAACATATCCTAAATATATTAGAATAAATATTTGATAATGTTTGGAAAAATAGTTACTTTTCATTGACAAGTGAAAAACATAGATCTTTAAAATACTATCATTTATTTTCATTAAATTAAGTTATTTAATAGTCCCATTATATTTTTAATTTTTTCATAAAGTTACATATGATTCCTTTTATTTATAATAATATATTTTATTAAATTTAAATAAATAATATTCACGATTCTAATATAAGATAATTTTTATTATTAAAAAACATTTTTCTAAAAAGTATTTTTTTTCTTCATTTATATTAAAATTGATTTTAAGAACTTACAGGGAGTGAGTCATGGAAAATTTAAACCATTTTTTTAATTAATAGGTTCAAATTTGGTAAATAGGTCCCAATTAATATTTTTCATTATGAATATTAACTTTGGTAAATATTTGTTCCCATTATAAGTATAAAATGGGTAAAACGATGTTAAAACCATGAGATAAGGTCTAAAAATCTACTGACAGCTTGACTCTATTTAATTTGATGAAATAAATTAGAACAAAAATACCAAATTCTAATATATATCATTTTCTTACATTTTTCCTTTAAAATGAAATTTATATTATTTTATGTAAATAAAAATACAAAATAATACTCTCATAAATTTAATATATCTAAAGTTATTACATAAAAAATAACACTAGATAAGTTTGGTTATAAATATGTATTTGTAAAATTATTTAATTTTTTATCGTTGTTATTTATTTTGAATTTTTAGTGATGAAATCACTACCTTTCATGCTTACCCAATTTCGACACAATGCTTATGTGGGTAGTAGAAAACTAATATAAATGTGATTGAAATCTATAAATTTAATGTTTTTTGGTGATTTATAGTGATGAATTAATTTATATATATAAATAACATATTAGGGATTTTTTATAGGTTTAAATTTGAATTAAATTACTATATTCATGTCTTTAATGTTAAATTAAATGAATAATATCTAAAATTATATTAATGATAGTTTTTGATAAATAATATTTTATTATATAATTTAATGTTCATAATAACCATGTTAGAGAAAAATTAGGATGATTAATGATCTAAAATTTCCTCACTTGTCTATTGATGAGCTAATTTGTATCTTATATGTAATATAACAACCCATTGTGATTAAAAAACTAATTACCTAATTTATGGTTACATAAAGTTAACAAATGGGTTAAACCGAATTATAGGGTATAAAATGCCACCAAAACCACTATAAATATCACTTTATGAATATATTTTGACATTTTCCACTTTTTTATTGAATTTATAACCATTTGGTTTCATTTGTCTTGATAATTACTTAATTATAATGTAATTTTTTTAGATATTTCATGTGTTCCCATCCCCTACCCAAAAAAAGGAAACTCCTTATACATTTTAATTCCACCAAATTTAGTCATATATATCTAAAAAACAATTAAAATATCTAATAAACTCCCATATCCATGAATTATTGGTTCTGGTATTATTGACATACCATTATAAGGGTCTTTATGAAGGGATCTGAAATAGGCCTATCAAATAAGAGATAATCATCTTACACAGCCTCATTCAATTTATTTCTTCTTAAAAATAATCAAAATATGATGTATTAAAACTAAAATAAAATCTTCATTATCGTAAATAATATAAAATTTTACTATGATTATGTTACTACCATTATCCACCATTGTTTCTATCAAATGGGATGTAAATTTATCGCTTCTATGTATGTGTGTACATGTGTACTATCACCTCCACATATCGATACAATTCATATTCCATCACCATAATTCATGGATGGGTATTATGATGGGTTCATAGTTTATATATGTTACTTGGAATATAATTATATTTATGTAATTATAATAACATATCTACCTTCTTACCTTCCTATTCATTATAAAATAGTAACATCGCTCATGTGTATGTGTGCACCACCACCTCCACAAAGCGATGTGAATCATTTTTCATTTCTAATTTAAATGGATTGTAATAAGGGTTGGTTAAATTAATATATATTATATATATGTTATAATAATTATTTTATAAATCTGAATTATTATTTACCATTCTTTAATTCTCTTCACCAAAAAGTTTAAACAACATTCATGCGTATGTACGACCTATCATCTCCAAGAACAGTGCAATTCATTTTTCTATAAATATCGTTAATAGATGAATATATATATATATATATATAATTAATATATATTATTTATATATAATTATTTACATTATAGATTTGATGGATCCGTGATCAATGTACATGGACCAAAACTACCAAACTGAAATTCTAATGACAAAAGAAACAGTTAATACTCAGAAACGATGATTAAATAAGGAATTGTGGATAAATAGATGTTGAGATGTTATAATTAGATCATATGTTATATAGTAAATAGTTATATAATTATTTTATAGAACTAAAAAAATATTAAATTTATTATAAAGGATTCAATACTACTTTTTATGCAACTCAAACTTATCTTAAGACATTTTCATCTCAATTTTATTTATGCAAGACACATGTAACTTTCACCAATTTTTTATATTATGTGGTGTATATTATTCCCATTAATTTATTTTATGATGAATTTAATGAAAATTATTGGGATTTACAAATCCATATAATGTGTTCTCATTCATGTGGGTTTTATTCAAATATTACCAAAGCATTAAATGTTCATTATCTCAATATTGTTTTGTTGAGACATGCTCGATATTATGCACCAATTTATGATTATTAGTTATATATATTGAGTCATTGAAAAAATATATCATGAATATAATTACTATAATGATATTTAATATTTCATTTGAATTTATTCTTTAATGAGGTTTCTGATTCAAATGTTACAAATTTGGCTAGGGTTTTATGTTACCATATCATTGTTTATAGATATTGTTTATGATTATGTTTTAAATGATGAACTTTTATAAGGTATATCTCAATAAAACTCATTAATTTTTTTATCTAATGATTATTTCTAGATATAATACATTTTAAATTAATTTCCTCATTAATTATATTTCCTAAGGAATAGTGTCAATGAATAACCCTAAAATTTAGGTAATCATTTCTCATTAAGAAATTTTTCATACACATAGATAGATGACCATAATTTTTATGTTTTGACACCCATAGTGTCACTATTTGAAATATATTTTATGTAATGTTTTTAGTTTTTTTCTAAACTATCTTGTGTAAAAAAATTACTTATTTGAATGAATTTAATTATTACACATTTTATTTTCTCCCTTTTGAAAATAATATATAATCCATGCATTTCAAAAGATTAAATTATACTAGTAGGTGCATAGTTTGTTTATGGTTTACTAATCCATTCCCAAAACCCTAAAATATTTTCAAACACAACTAACATTTTTGTTTTAAATAGGATTTATGTGTTTCTTGGAAACATTTTCATCTCATTACTTTTTTTACCAACCAAGTTCTTTCCAACATTCATTATCTATCATTTATTACTCCTCCATTATTGATAATCCATTTATGTTTCATAATCATCTAGGGTTATTAAATCTAAAACACCACCTCTATTTCCCATCATAATCTTTCTCCCATTTCATTATTCTCTATATCCATGGTGTACTAGGGTTTCCTCGTGGTATGAATTTATTTTTAGGTTTCCTAATTTTTTGATTCTAAGTAACTATCTGAGGGGTTATCATTCTTCCTTGTGGTGGAATATTACTTCGAGACTACGTTTACGTTTAATCTTGTATGTTTCTCCATTCAATATCATTAAAATTTTAAACCATGAGGTATTTCATTCTTAGATGATATGTTTTAAGGATATAAAAGTTGTATTATTTATATATTATGATTCTATGATTAATATATGAGGTTTTTACATTAATTTTCACTTGAAAAAAATAGTATCCCTCTTGTCTAGATGTTTAAAACCTATTTTCATGCAAACTATTAACACTATGTTTTTATAAAAATGAAATTTTATGTATCTCATAATTTAGTTATGGAATATTACATTCAATTATTTACTACACTTTTTAATTACTTAACAACATATTTTATTGATGTTTTTAAAACAGATAGTTCATTTTAGCCTCTTGAATGGGTTAATTTCATTATTGAATTAAACTTGTGTTGATTTTGTTCTAAAATGAATAATGGGGTTTTGGTTGGATTTAAATTATTATATTTGAAGAATATAATTAAATAATTAAAATATTATATCACTATGTGTGTACTTGACATGATTTACCAATTTTAGATATTTTATATAAACCTCTTTATCATTATTATTTACAATTTAAAATGTTATAATTATATTATAACATATTGATGGATTTAATTTTGATAATTTTTATTTTTAATATATGTATATTATTTTTAAAATAAGTTTTTTCATTGATATGTGATTGGAGGTGAGCGTGAGATTGATTTTTTATTGATTAATGCTTCAAGTTTTTGTATTGTGATATATATATTTTTATTTCTCACCTCTATTTATATATCATGGGAATAAAGGGATATCTAGGTAGGAAATCATGGTATGATTACATCACTGGGAGTGATAAGATTATACCTAATGTCCCCTAAGTTAGGAATTTTATGTATAAAGGTAATTTCACCTCTTTGTCGTACTAAGAGGTTAAAACTGAGTTTTTAGGTTATTGGATTTCATTTAGAATTCAAATTCAATAGATTCCACTACTATGTTATCCTCAATTTTCTCTAAGGGTATGGGGTGTTGCAATGATAGTTATGATTTTATTATAGTATTATAATTGGGTTTTGATTACCTTTTTTAAACAATACTTAAATTTTATATTTATTTATTCTTACATTGGTTATACCTGATAAGGCATGGTTTATGTAATGTTTTTAAAAGTTGTTTTCTTTATTATGTGTGGAAATTTTTTTTTTAATATAGTGATGAATAATTTAAAATTATATTTATGTTTATAATATTAGAGTATATTTTGGTAGTGTTTTAAATTAAAGGCATTATTTTCTTTAGTAAATTTTTTTATGAATATAATTAACATGATTATTTAAGAATCCATTTAATTTAATGATTTTCTAAATATGTATGTTTTCACGTTAATGTTTAAGAATAATTTTATCATATATTAAATGAAACACATAATCTTAATACTGAAAAGTGGGTTTTTTCAAATATGAAAAAATATACAAATTTAGGGAATATGTTGATTTATTGAAGAAATTTTATGAAATTTGATTGATTATAGAGGTAATAAACTAATTTCATACATGTATTTTAAATTATAATGAAATTTATTTATTTTCAAGGGATATGTATAGAAAATGGGGTGGATACATAAAAATATTTATTTCTCACACACAATATACAAAGACATAGTGTTCACATAAACATTGATGACATGAAATGAATTTAGAGTTTAGGAACCAATTAGATTTAGTAGTTATCCTTATCATGGTATGGTTTTTCAGTGGTTATAGGTGAATCATATATTTTATTCATCTATATTTTGGTTCTTAGGGTGGAACATTGGTCATTTGAAAATTCCGTATATTGTTAATATTCCTTTTATAAGTTATTCCATTTTGGGATTTCATTCCTGTTATATGTTTTTATAATGTCACTTATGTGTACATTTTACCATTATGAATTTGGAAGTGATTTACTTATGCTAAATATATATGATTATAGTTTTATTTTTTTAAGTATATACGTCTTGTTTGGTTAATATTATTTATGAGAACTACTTATTTAAAACATTTTTTCTTCCTAAATATGGGGAATATATCACAAACTTCTAGGTGGGAATCTATTTATTATTAATATTTTATTAAAAATATAGTTCTTAATTTTTTATCATTGATTTTGTGATACTAGCTTTCAGATTATGGTGATTATAAATGTGACATGGGACTTATTGTGAACCAGATCGAGTACTACTTTAGGGTATTATAGATTGGTTCATTGTAAAATAATTTCATAGACTTATTTTTTATAATATTTGGGTTTCATGGCTGATAAAATATATAAAGAAAATCTCAATAAGTAGTAGTGGGTAAGTGTTTGACCAATATTTTTAATATTAAAAAATGATTTAATAGGTATTGTTGGGATGTTTAGGTCTTGAATTGAGTAATTTAATTAATTATTCCCAAGAAATGTAATCTTTATTTGTGTATTGATTTTTTAAATTGATTTTTATTAGTTAATTTTGTAAACTGTATTAATTTATGTGAAATGGGAGAAAATACATGGCCATATGTTCTATGTGCATGATTTTATAAACTATGTGTATACCATGAAACTAGTTTTTTTCAATATCCATTAGACATCATATTGTATGCACACAGTTTTCTAAAAAATGTTGCTAAATCATTCATTATTGTAATATTTTTTAAAACATTGGATCTTTTCATTCCTTATGGTTTTCAATTATTTTTTAATTAATGATTCATTTTTAGATAATAATTTTGGGTTTTGATGTTTATTTGAACTAGCTAAGTTAAGGTGCTAGGTAATACTTATTTGGAATAATCTTTAAAAGTTGAATTATAAATATTTTTATGTGTTTTCAATTGTTTCTAATTCAAATGTGATGTTTTCATAATAAAGTATATATTAATAAAAAATTAATTTTATAGGAAATATTGGGATTTTATTATAGAGTTTTATAGCACTAATTTAATATATTTTTATTATTTTAAATATTAATTTTTAATTTATTCATAGAGTGAGATTGAAAATGGTTTGAATAAACATATAGTGGTTTCATGGTTACATTGTTGTCTTATAATGGAGATTTTATAAATTATCTTGATTATTTTTTTGATGTGAGAGGGGTTTTATCATATGGTATAAATAACTTTTAAGTGTATTTTGAATGGTTTTATAAATTAAATTTCATGTTTTTATTATTAAATTTATTTATTTAAAAAGTGAGATTTTCATATATTATATATTGATTTTAATTTAGGATTTCCTTATGTAAAATATTTTGAAAGACAAATTGTAGATCATACTATAATATTAATGGTATTGTATTGATATTTTGGAATAATTGTACCTATTTATATATTTAACATTGTTTAATTTTAAATTTTCTAGTCTGTATTGATTATATTTCCTGATTCCAATTATTTTAAAGTATTCCCCCAATAAGTACACATGGATCCTTGAGAGGGAATTATGAGTGATTCCCCATAAGTGGACCCTCAAATTGTTTAATGTCTATCTAGGTTGATTGTCCCATCTATTCTTTTTATAGATCATAGAATTCATCCTTCCCTTACACAACCTAGAGTCTGTATTTAAGTGTTTTAGGATTTTCTTACTCCTATCATTCATGGGATGAATGGATCCACTGAATCCGAATAATATTTAGAGAATATTAAGTTGATATTATTACTCATTAATATTATACTATTTTTTATGATCATGTTTTCACATTAATGCATGAATGTATAAGTTGGATGTGTTGGAAGTCCATCATTTAGACTAAGACACCACAAGACCATTAATGGGAAGGTTTTATGGTGGTTATTATTCAAAAATACATCACTAATAAAGTGAATGTTTCAAGGTAAATAATTTTTTTAAACCTAAATAGAGAGGCCATTCATAATTTGCATATTCTCATCATTTTTTTGATCTAACATCATATTTCCATGAGATATTATTTGATGAAACTATTAGAGCGTCATTCTTGAAATAGTGTATCACCCTAGTCATCATTCAATGGTATCATTTTGTCCCTAAACTATTATATAGATGTGGTGAATTAGGAAATTAGAGTTGGGGTAATCATGGAAGGAGTGTCGAGGATAATTGAAGTTTCCATTATACTTGGTGGTGGTTTAGGTAATTATAATATTTAAAATAGGATTGAAATTTAGTAAATTAAGATGGAAAATTATATTAAGAGGCCAACCCTTTTATCCTCACAAAAATATACCCATTGTAAATCATTGGCATTATATAAGTATAATAATACAATTCATAAGAAACATTCATTCTAGGAAGACCCTAAAGCCTATCAATGATGTGGTTATTTGGGGAATCTATAAAGATTATAGAGATGATGTTGAGATAAAATATGAAGAGATAAAACTAATATCTCATAGGATCCCAAGGATTAAACTACTAAATATGATGTACTTGAAATGAAAATTCTATGTAATCCCAGATATGGTATTTCTTTTTGGAATAATATTATCTATTTATACATTTATTTTAGGTGATGTTCTCTCTTGGTAATAAAAATTTCTGTTAACTAAAATTGTTAAATTTATTAAATCATGTTATTTAAAACACTCTTCCATAATGTTACAAAATAGTTAATTGAATTTTTCATTAAGTCTTTGAAAAATGGATAGTTTTATTAACATTTTTTCAAGTAATTTCATACCTTGTTGGTGAAGAAAATATCTAGTGAGGCATCAACTATGTCACATTCTCTTATATTATTTCTTTGGGGTGAAGTAAATTGTTTTTATAGTTAGTGTATTAGAGGAATCTGTATATTGTGGGAGAACACTAGAGTATAATCTTCTTATGATAATGGAATTAAGGTTCTCAAATTATAGTGTATGTCTTCCCCTCTACAGTAACAAACAACAGAGTGATAATTGTTTTTTAAAATGGGATATTCATCTATTTTGATCATGAAATTCCACGAGTTTCTGTAATAATAGTCTAATATAAAGTAGAGGGGATCGATAAAAATTTTATATTTTTAGTTGTCCCTGGGTATAATCTTTTCAGCCCTAACCCATGCCCACCCATATGATGATATGAGTCTATTTACCATTTTGTCTATTTAGTCTAATTAATAATGAGTCTTATATAGTCCACTTGAGAAGAATGGTAAATGTTGGAATTTCACATAACGACAATAACCCCTCACGTAGTTGGGTTGTATAGTTAGATAAATCTTTCACAAATTATGCTTTTCCCTCTTTTTCAATCAACATATTTTACCATGGTCACTCACATAGTTTTGGAAAATCATTCACCAAATGTTCACACTCCTTGTAAAAATGTTCCTCCTTTTCACAATTTTCATGGGATGGTTCACGGTTTCTGTTAACGGTTTACAAACCATTAACCTCTGTAAAATCCTAAAAAACATTTAAAACCCCATTGAAACCTTCAAAAAAAAAGGCCAAACATTTTTTTTTAAACGAGACCAATTCAATGAATAGACTCTTAGTGATTGAAATAAAAATTACAACAATCGAAAGGTGGGTATTTTACATTTGACTCTTTGAAAAAGAGACATTAAATCAATAGTAAGGGTGTTTGAAAAAATTCATACATCTCCATTCAACTAAATTGATTATCCTAATAACTTATGCTTACAAACTTTTGAAAATACCCTATTTTCCATGAATAAATCCAATGACATCGCAATTGTGGTCTCTAAAAGCAGCCGAAAATCCTGCATGTCGGGTATTTCCTCTAGAAAAACCATCTGAATTGCATTTAATCCAACCCAATAATGGAGATTTATATAAAAACTTAATATTTCACAAAGGATTAGGGAAGTGACCTTGTATTTTAAAGCACTGTAAAAATGGTAATTCGTGGATCGATTTATAGTAGTGTACATTCTGCAATGTGCTAGTATTCTGAATAGCATCTAATATGTTCAAAAAGGACGAATGAAGGTTGAAGGAAATATGATCATGTATGGATTTGTTCCTTCCATTATATAGGACATTTATAATATCCATTTAGTCTAATGTAAAGATATTATTAAGATACTACAACTTTGAGATGCTAAAATAGACATTAAGGTGATCAATTATAAAAGAAGATTGTGGCGGGTGAATCTGAAAATCATTAAACATAGAATTCCAATGTGAGGAGGTACTCTGTTATCATAAGAAGAGGTGGTTCATGTCCTCTATATATTGATTAAAGAGGAAAAATCTTGAGTATAGTTATATTCAAAACCTTTTAAGGTTGACATCAATAAGAATATTTGAGAATGATATTCTCTATAATAGTGTGAATCAAGATGGAAAATCCATTTTATTTAGATATCTAATCTAATTGGTTATTCCCTATGTCTTATTACTTTAAAAGAGATTTGATTCAATAAAGTCATTCATATATGGTTCCCAAACTAGAAAATATTCTTACTTCACAAAATCACAATTATAAATTGTTGATCTAACATCATCTGAGAGAGAATCAAGTTAGGATAATTGGTCTTTCATTGTGATGCTGATGTTTTTCACCGGATCAGAGGAGTTGAACATGTTAATCAAAGGTGTGCCTCTCCAATTTCCTTTTCATAATCTAAGATATTAGTTTTAATTTTCCAACTAGTGATATTGGAAAGGTATATTTTCAAAACTAGATTTAAAACCCAGACAGATAGAGGATTAAATATAGGATGAATTTATAGCCTTGAATCATTCAAGGAATCTTTATCGTAGAAATCTCGTGGAATCATATTTTTTATTTAAAATTCTCTAGATAAATTTATCTCAAAGTTAATGATTTAATAGGGGATTATTTTTTATTCCAAGACCCCAAAGGTCATGTGGTTTGAAAAATTTCTTACAAGGTACCATGAAAACCTTCCCTTCCATAATGCTATCGCACCAAAAAAAATTAACTAGAGAGGGATTATTTCTTTTCAGAAAATAGGAATGAAATATATAAACTATGAAGGTGTAAACAAACATAGAGACCACCACAAGAATGAAAATATAACCTATTTCTAACATTGAGAGAAATTTTCCTTTCCAAGAGGATAAAGTTCTTCTAACATGGATCATAATGTTAGTGATGTTGGAACCATGATTTGATCCCTAGAAAAAAAGTACATATACATAAATTAAAGTGAGGGAACCCTTTCAAATTCCTAAATCATTAATCATGCTCACTTTCCTACTGTAAGATATGTTTTTACAAAAAAAATATGAACGATTTTCTCCAACTGATCACTTTCCCCAAAATCATTTTCTAATAAAAAATATATTTTTTTATTTTTATTATGTTTCTTTTTTCACCCTGAGTAAAAATAATGATATCATCATCATAAAAATATTAGAGGGGGAATAGTTACCTCTTCTATCCCTAATTTTTTTATGTTCACAAATCTCAACCATATAAAGTAGAAGCCTACAATTATAGTCCTCTGTGATAGAAAATATAATGTAATATAAGCCTATCCTTGTCTAACCCCCTCTTGATCAAGTGAAATATCCTTCTGAAGATCCATTTATAAAGATTGGTATGTGAGAAAATACAAGAATAGAATTAATCAAATAAATAAACCTCATGTAAAATCCAGAAGAGGACAAAATGTTTCCAATAAAACTCTAATCCATTGTATGAAAATCTTTATTGATGTCAATCCTTAATGAAATTTTACACCTAGTGGCCTTCTTGAGTAAATTCACACATTCTAAATTTGTGATATAGAAGTCTTGGATGTTTCTACCTTTGATGAATCCAAATTGGTTCCAGAAAATAATTTTACCTAATACTCTATAAATCTTGTTAGCAATAATTTTTTTAATAACTTTATGGATTTTATTGATAAGAGAAAATGGATGAAACTAAGTAATGTCATTGGAATTTTCCACATTTTGAATTAGGGAGAGAAATTGTGCATTGATGACTCATGTAATTTTTTGATTGGTTTTGTATTTTGTAAAACTAAATAGTCATGTTTTGAGTAAGGATTTTAGGATAGGGATTTTGGTATTGGTGTGGATGTTAGTGTATCCATTCATTAGGATTATCACTACATACTTTTTAACTCGACATACTGGTTGCATGGATCCATGGTACATTAATCTTATAATATTGGGTGGTTAACAATCCTTATTGAGTCGTATCCCCATTTATTAATTACTATTGACTGTGGTATGTCTTGATATATTTAAATATGTATCTATTATGACTGACAATTATGATTTCAAGATAGTTTCATGATGATGACTAGTTAAGCGATGAGGTCTTAGTTTAGGGACCCATACATTGGGTGTTTGATATATGAAGGCATGCATAATAACCCCTTCTTATTGAGCACAGGATTATTCTAGAAAAAATTTATAATGATTTGTGTAGTCTTAGAATTATCTGTGGGTTCTAATGTTAGAGACCACTAAGGTTTCACAATAAGACAAATCCCCATGCAGCGGAGGATTGGATCGAGGTGGTGGTCTAAGTTTTCTAACTTGTTGGGATGCTAACTAAATTTATTAATGTACTAGTGACTAGTCTCCATCATGGGGAATCATTTGGCTTCAGTGGTAGTAGTGGATGAAATTTTTGTTCCTTTTTTCCTTTATGAGTTGCTGAAATAGAGATCTCCTTGGGTTTTTGGTAAGCCATATCACACCTTCATGAGTGGTAGATGAAGAGAAAAAAACCTTTGGTGTAATGATTCTTCTTAGGTAGGACCCCTCTCAATAGTGATCCTCATGATAAAAACACTCCAGGGTGATGATGTGAGTCATTTGAGCCATGTGTTGGTGGTGTTAGTGTGGCTTCAAACATGAAGGGAAGAGGGAATCCTTCCTATTCAACACACATTCATATAATATGATCCAAATCCATGAAGGGATGTTAGGTTCACCCATTGATGATAGTGAAGAGGTGAGGTTTGTGAGTCCCATTGAATTTTTTATTTTGGGTTATGTTGATTTGAAAATATATCAGGGTGGGACCTAGTTAAGAAGGATAGGTAGGTAAGGGAAATGATTTATTTATGCAGTAGAGTCTTGTGACCCTAAGGCTTCAGGTGTCATTAGGGTATAACTTGTGTTTTTAATAGTCTATTTGTAAATTTTGGAATGAATTTGAAGGACACTTTTTATATGGACATATCCCCTCTCCAAGTCTTACTGATACCAATTGTTCCTATCAGCTCTACCCGTATGTTCAAAGAATCCTATAGAGATTATTGGTGATCACATAGTTTTTTAAAATTATATCATGAATCAATGAGAAGAGGGATTATTTTAATGAATAATCCTATAACTAGAGCTGAGTCCCTACTATATTTTCTATAGTATGAATTGGTTTCCTATAGTCTATTCCTAGATGGATTTTTAAAGTGAGGTTTGTGGTGTACCCATTCTAGTGGGACAAAATTAATCCTTCTTGGGTAAGGAATATTCCCAAGAAGTGAAGGATGAGCATATGTGTGGAGGATGCAACTAATTAATTATTAGTTGGATAGTTTGACCCCTGAAGCAATGCATACGATGAGATTTCAGTTTTGGTGATGTTGTATGGGTAAAAATATGTTTTATCTGATCATTTTCCAAGATTATCTCCCCATATATTGATTGTTTCTTGTATGGAATTCCACTTGGGATTGACTGTTATCCATACTAGAATATCATATGACCATATGTAGCTATGAGATATGAAGGTGTAGTTGGGAAGTCTATAGGGAAGTGGATTTTTAGACATAGTTTTCCCACATGGGGAGCCCTATGTTTTCCACCTAAGAGGAAGATGGGACCATAAAGATGGTTTTGATCATTATTTGATCATACCTACTTTATGGGAAGATCTCATAGAGTTAGTTATGGATTCTGGAGGATAATGGTGTAATTATCCAAGATTTCATCCACATTGACCACCATCACATAGAAAGGGGAAAATATTTATCTGGACAAACCCGTGTTAGAAATTCATCAAGGTTCTGAGGCTAAGGTTTACCACTAATTTGGTGTTGAGACAACTGACAGAAGGCATTGGTTGTGTAGTGTTTTTTATTCCTCTTTAACAGGGTTGGGTTGTCTATTTATGTATAGGTAGGTAGTGATTATAAACGGGTTGAAGAAGTTGATACCACATATGTAAAACTATGTGACTCATGACCCATATTTTTTAATTTTATTCTTATCTCTAAGGATGTGAAGGTGCTATATTTTAGGAAATCATTTTTTTTGTTTAATTAAAACACCAAAGTCTTAGGTATATCTTCAATCAAAAAGTTTTGATCCTAATATAGAGGCATTGGTTGCGTTTCTTAATATAATATGACTTCATGATAGTCTATAATCCTGCGAAGGGAAACATTGTGCATATTTACAGAGCAAGAAGTATGACATCCACCTAGTAGGGGAGGCATTAGAGTAGTTGGATTCATTTTTTCTAACCATAGTATAGGATTGAATTGTCATTTTTATTTATTCGGTGGTGGTGAATCCTCTAATTCTTCAACAGATGAGATACTATCATCTATGAGATAATGACTATAAGGACATACATTATTATAGGTACTCATGAAATTAACCAATTTGATTCAATTAATAAGAGGGACGCATCATTCTTTTATATGGATGGATGGTGGTTTTGATCATGTTTCATGGGGATGTGATGAGGGAGTTTCACACTCCCCCCATGGAAATACATCTATATGTGGAAAATATTTATAGGGACCTCTAGCAGGAGAATTGGTGGGATGGTATGAGGTAGTGTGTAGATGATTTCATCTCTCAATGTCTCATATTTCAACTAGTAAAGTCTGAGAACCATATTCTAAAATGATTAAAATAGACTCTTGAGATACAAAAGAGGAAATGTGATATAATTTTTACATACATTATGACAAGGATTCTGTTAATAGTGAGAGGACACAATTCCATCTTTTTTATTGTTGACTTACTCACCACGTTAACACACTTTCTTTTCCTAATGGAGCAGATCTCGGTGGAAAGTTTGGAAAAAATTTACATGTGGTAGATCAACTAGATTCGTGGAGTACCCTTGATAATTGTCTCTCATATTGATGCTTGGTTTATTTCAAAAATTTTAATAGGATTGTAGGATGATATCATGAAATATATGATTATGTTTATAGGGTTTCACCCCTATATAGATGAGTAGACTGAGTATACTATCCAATCATTGAAAAATAAGTTTAAAGACTTCAATTTGGACTTTGTAAAATGATTGGAGATCCACTTTCAATTTTAATATTATTCTTATAATAATATATATCACTCTATTGTATTATTGATCCTTTTTTAGGACTAGTAATGGATACTTTTCATTTGAACCTTAATTTGGACAAAGATTAGTGATACATCCCAATTTTGTAAAGAGATAGTGAAAGTAATGGTGGAGAAGGTTCAGGTGATCTTCTAATGTATGAGGACAGCCAAGAGAAGACACAATTATGAAACAAATTGATTTCTTAGGCTCTTGGAGTTCATGAAAGGAGACCATTTTTTTTAGATTCTCTCAATGTTTTTTATTGAGGAGAATTGGACAAGGTGGAAAGATACACCCAAGGTTCTTTGGGCTATTTGAGATTCTTTAGTTGGTTGGTGAGGTTTGTTACCTCTTACCCATATCCCAAAGTTCGAAAGGGTGCATTAAATATTCCATTTTTCACAATTGAGGATATGTGTGCATGACACTATAAATGATATTTACTAGGGTGAGCTGGACATCGAGGATAGAGAAACCTTTGCAGAGTACCTAGTGGTGATCAAGGAATGTAAGGATAAGAGCCTACATGGACAAACTTCCCTTGGTGTGTGTGATGTGGAAGCATAGGATCTTATTGGAGAGGTCTTGGGAGGTGGAGAGTTAAATACTAACTCGATATGCACAACTTTTTTATAGCTTGTTTTTTTGGGGGTGGGAATATATGGAGGGGAGAAATAGTGACTCTAGTATTGATAGAATAGTCCTTTAATATTTATATGTATACATATATATTTTTTCAAGAGTCCCCGCTATTTTTGGGAGTATTGAGAACTTAGAAATAATATGTTATGAATATTAATATATTTTAACGCATGCAGAAAAATTATTTCATAGTTTCCATTTTTCCATTTTTTAATACATTAAATAGAAAATATGATAAAATGGTTCATTATATAATTTGGGGTTCACCCTATGAATTACCAATGGTTTGTTACAGCTATATGTATAGTTCAAGCAGTTGTTTAAAAGTAAATTCAATTATAAGAAATAATTAAATTTTTTATTATATATTAAATTAACTAAATTGAAACATTTATAAATATTTGAATATTAAATTTCTATAGGGTTAGCTGCATAACCCTAGGAGCTTTTGATATTGGGATTGGGAGTTCATCATTTTAAGATAGAGATCAGAGAACAACAAGTCATCAGGTTAAGGTGTATTAAGTGTAAATGAATGTAGTAGGTCATCTCCATCGCTAGAGAATGTGTTCTTCACCAAAGATAAATCCTATATTGAGGTAGATATTATCATTTATTATTTCTTCTATTTTGATGACACAATTTATACCTGATTCTTATCTTATTTTCTAGATATATGATTTATTATTATTTCTATGATCCCCACCTAAAATAGGCTAGTAGGTGGTATCATGCACGGATAATGCATAACATAAGTGGGATGTCTTAGTATAAGTACCTTTATTCACACACACACAAATTCTCTATTTTATTATGAAGACTAATAATATAGATTATTTAATATCTATAATAAAAACAGGCATGAAATAACCACTAGGGAATATATAAGAGTATAAAAGTATAAACCATAGTGTAAAAATGGGGAAAAATCATGCCCGATGAGAAATTAAGTCTCAACATCATAGTAACTAGAATAATGGAAAACTGGGAGGCCTAACTCCAAATATACTATTCTGACCACTATATGTGTTCTAGGCACCCATGTATCAGTATAATCCACTGATGTCATTTCTTAACTATTCATCATCATCGTAAGATATGACATGTGATGGTAAATACAATATAGGGGTGAGTATATACATACCTAGTAGGATGCCCTAAAAACCATAACGGGAGAAATAGATAGATACATCAAAATCTAGCTTAACCCAAAATAGGAGGTAAAAACCCCAATCATTAATATATACTCTCAAAAATAAACCCAAATGGGAGATAAAACATGCTCTCTGTCTTTGTATCCTGACTAATAAAGATGATACATCTAGTATCTCTATGTTTGTATCCTCAATGCTCATCATCTTGTACAGATGAACCAACATTCATGTGGAGGGATCACTACTTTTCACTACAGATCATAGTTGAGGGAGCACTATCTCTGGTCAAGGAATCTCATGTAACCATTCATGAATAACCTACTGAGGACCCACAAATCACCACTACACCACACCCTGAGGGGGATCAATCACTAATAGTGGAATGTTTCTCCATTTTGATTGGTGAATTCAACTCATTTGTTAGGTTACTTTCACCCTAAAATGATAGGGGTAGCAGTCAGTGGATAGATAGTATACATGCACCCCAGTGCATCAGGGGATGACACTCAAATCATGGAGTACTCACTCCCTAGTATGATATGGGGGTTCCACATGGTAGGTATAGATATAGGACCTACAAACAAGTGTATTAAGGGGGTGTTATTCATATGAGGTAAAACCATAAGCTCACCACTTTTTTATATAGTCTTGGGGGGACAATGTATTGTAGAGGACCCATGCCATAATTTTCACGACCCGTCCCCTAGGGCCCGTGTCCTGACTACCCCAAGATTGCCTTCCATAGGCCAAGGGCTGGAGACTGGCACCAGAAAGGAATATCCCTAAAACTGAGAAGGCATTGCCTTTTTAACCTGAAAACTTGCACAATTCTAGCACACATTAAGATACAAGCACAAAGTAAACTATATAGTAATAGAGTTGGTACAGTAAGTAAAGGGGGATGGAATACAATCCCATCTGGAATGTAAAATTAAAACTAAAAACAACTCATGTGAACACCTGCCAAGGATCCTACCTGAAGGGTAGGTATAGCTCTCGAATGGTCATCTCTACGGTACGTCTCATCCAATGATCCACCACTAAGAAGACTCCAGTCCGGGCACCCTCAGTCTCGATCAATGTTGTTCGATGTCTGCACAAGACAAAACAACGTTCGGGAATAGCCCGTAGAGGGGTGAGTATAACAATACTCAGTAAGGACCCCAAGACCCTCGTAGGTCTCCCAGAGTTCCACAAAGGAAATACCACAAAGAAAGACCCCAATCTCAAAGCATGAAGCAATAGACATCAATGCTACTTAGTTATATTCCTATACATATACCTAAGTTATCATGGAATATTCATCTCATAAATGAGGGAAGAATACCACAAAGATAACACTATGAAGGTAGATGTACCGCATAGGTAACACCACGAAGCTAGAAGTACCACATAGGTAACACCATGAAGACATCACCGTGAAGGTAGAAGTACCACATAGGTAACACCATGTAGATAGAAGTACCACTTAGGTAACACCAAAAATATATAAGACTCAGCTCATAACTAGGTATAACTTAAGTACAGAAGTACAAATTATTAGTCGTAAGCTAGATCATCTTATTCTGTTATGAAACACTACTGCTGACCCACATAGGATCAGTATGCACTGACCCACACAGGATCGTTGAGCACTGGCCCACAGAGGATCTGATAGAAGCTGACCCACACAGGATTGATAGGTGCTGACCCACACCAGATCGTTGTTCTTTCTTCATGTTACATCCAGTCCTAGGATTCTTCGCACCCGGTGCACATGAGTTTCATAGAATCTATCCCTCAAGATATCAATAATATCTCTACTTCAACTAATCTATATAAAGTATTAACCCAAAGGTCCTCCATTTCTTAAGGGTTCCAACACGACAGACAGTGCGTCAATCGGATGCCTGGTCTGTGAGTTATAAGTGTTTTAGTTTCGGGGGCCTGGTTGGATTTGGGATCGATCCAACACATTTGTAATCCAAAAGTATAAAAAACCCAAGTGAAGTATACCAAAAGTACCGTCTCTCTCCAAGGATCCCAGCACCGTAGACGGTTTGTCAAACGGATCCCCGGTTCTCAAGATATGGCCAAAAAGGTGTATCAGGGTCTAGATGGGCTTGGGTTCGGCCCGACCCGGTCGGACCGACCCGGCCTCGGTCGACCCGAACTAGTTTTGGTCGAACCATCTTGGTCCGGGTCTGTTCTATCCCTCTAAGGGGCAGCCCACTCAGCATAGCCCGCTCGATGCGGCCCGCTCGGGGCGGCCCGCTCGGTTGGGTGCGGTCCGCCCGACTGGTTGCGGTCTGCCCGACTAGGTGCGGCCTACCGTGGTGGGGGACACCTTTACCGCCACCTAGGGGAAAGGATCCCCCCTCCCTCGGATTCCCGAATGACTCAAGGGATGTTCGGTTCTGTCCAACCCAGCGACACCATGTGGCGTCGCCTGCTGGCACGCGGGACCCACCGGAGCGGGTCCTTCTCGGCGTGATGCGGCCGGCCGGGGATCCAGCTGGCTCCCCCTTCCAATGGTGCTAGTGTGAACAATTTCTGCCTCCATGACCAGCCGAGTTCTGGTTTCCCTCCAGGTGCACCGCCGCTACTCAGCAGCCATGGCATCCTCCTCGAATGGTGGCGCGGACGCGCACCGCCCCAGTTCCGCACGGCCGGCC
Source organism: Viscum album (assembly GCA_963277665.1). Classification (NCBI taxonomy): domain Eukaryota; kingdom Viridiplantae; phylum Streptophyta; class Magnoliopsida; order Santalales; family Viscaceae; genus Viscum; species Viscum album. Next base: position 2,022,225,308 of record OY728121.1, on the reverse strand, counting down.
GGCGTTCCAGCCGCCACCCTCCTCAGCAGCTGTCGATGGGCCGCTACCTCCTTTGGTAGTGCGGTTGCGCTATTTCCACTATCGCAACCGGCCGGTGTGCCGGCCGCTGCCTGTACCGTGCTGGCGTCGGTCACCGATGACGTGGTCGGGTTCCGCTCAACCCGATGTTCCGCTCGTGAAGAACACATAAATCCACGAGGTAGTAGAGGGATTGAGCCATGTTTGTTTGGCCCATTCCATACGCGTTAGTTCAATAATAAGTAGCTCAAGAATATTGAATCAACGTATAATTAAGTAATGAAGAAAAATTAAGAGCATCCCTTCCTAGTTTCTTCGTTGGATAACTCTCGTGATTGGAGGTGGTGTCGGTGTTCGTCATCCCCGCAACAAGCCACCAATGATGCCGCTCGAACGACGACCCTCCAACATTTCATGTTGTATTCGTTCTTTTTGAGGAGCCTCAAGATCCTCCTCTTCCTTTCGCCAACAGAAAACCCACCTCTAATCCCCTCAAGAAGAGTTAATATCACTCTTATTTAAAAGGTTGATTCGTTAATTTAGAATTAATGAATCCTATTAATAAAAGAAATTTTTTGTTACACATTTTGTGTAAATGGGAATTTAATGCCCAACATTAAATTTCTGACCTACCTCATGTGGTCCCCACTACCATAATTTCAAAGGAGAGGTGGTAGGATACATTTTTAAAATAAATTATATTTATTTTATTTAATCCTCTATGAAAAATGCAAAAATCAACTTATTATCTTGACTTAATTCAGTCGAGGTGAAGGTCAATTTAAGCGAATATCGACACTACGAGTTCAATGAGGTCCTTGATTTTTAATTCCGAGCACCAGTTCAAAAGTTAGAAAACATCACCCACACGTTTACTAAACGTACCCAAAAAAAGGTTCAGAATTTCATTCTAGGAACACCGGGTCTCGGAATCACGCATCGCTAATTTGTGCAGACTCATAATAATTACATATAATTAAAAAAACATACATGGAAAATATGGGTCTTTACATTCTCCCCACCTCAGGGATTTTCATCCCCGAAAGCCACAACACAAACTAGGGAAACAGATGGGGGTACTGAGCACGAATCTGAGCCTACCTCTCCCATGTCCTCTCATAGAGGTTCTCGTGTTTCCAATGTACATTCACCAGAGGTATCGATCACCCATGAAGGACTCTCTCCTATCTATCCTCAATCTCCACTAGAACCTCCAAAAACATCACCCCATCGTCAATGTCCAGCTCGCCCCAGTAAATGATGTGCGAAGGATCATGTACGTATCTCCTCAGCTGGGATACATGGAAAACGTCGTGCACCTGGTGAAACTGAGGGGGAAGAGCTAGGAGGTATGCCACCTCGCCAACTCTATTGAGGACCTAGGAGGGTCTGATAAACCATTGAGATAACTTGCTGCCCCAGCCAAATCTCTACAAACCTTATCGAGGTGCGACCCATAAGAAGACATGATCACCATCCTTGAACTTGAGAGGTCTCCATCTCATGTCAGCATTAGACTTCTGCTTTCTTTGTGCAGTCTACATCCTCTCCTGGATGATATGCACCTTCCCATGGTAGCCCGTACCATCTATGGTCCAATGAGTAATTACTCACCTGGGTCAGTTCAGCACAGAGGTTATCAGCAAGGTCGATATTATAATGCCTCAAATGGTTCCATACCGATGGTTAAGTGATAGTTGTTGTTTTATGCGAACTCTACCAAGGGCAGGTGATCCTCCCAACTATTGCCGAAATCAAGGATGCAAGAACACAACATGTCCTCAAGGGTCTGAATGGTCTGCTCTGTCTGACCATCCATCGGAGGATGAAAGACGGTGCTCAATCAAAGTTGAGTCCCGAATGCCTCCTGCAACCCCTTCCATATTTGGGAAGTAAAATGTGCATCAATATTGGAGACAATCGTCGAAGTCACTCCATGAATCCGTACAATCTCTCATACATAGAGGCATCCCAAGACATCTTTTGATCCCTACTCTCTGATAGGTAGGAAGTGGGACAACATTATGATTTGATCAACGATCACCCATATAGAATCATTACCCCTGGACGTGCGTGGAATTCCAGTCACAAGGTCCATGGAAATTCCATCCCACTTCCACTCTATCACCTCTAGTGGCTGAACTAAGCCTGCTAGAACCTGATGCTCTGCCTTCACTTATTGGAAAGTGATGCATCATGAGACAAACTCTGCAACTACTTTCTTCATTCTCGGACACCAATGCTAACGTCGAAGGTCCTGATACATCTTTGCCACTCCAGGATGTACCGCTAGAGAGAACGTATAGAAATACTTCAACACTTCCTCTCATAGCGCCACCAGTACCATAGTACGTCCTCTAAAGAGGATGATGTTCTCCCCACCTTTAGAAAATCCATCAGGTTCATGTCTTGTGGATAACTGAGCTCATAAAGCCTCGAAGTCAGTGTTCCCAAGATACACCTCCCTGGCTCACTAAAGGAGTGGGGGAGTGACTTTCAGAGACTGAAGATAAGTTCCTCCATCTTGATCCATGTAGGATATCCGCAAAACGGCTAGCTGCTCTGTCGCCTCACTCAAGAACTGTATACCAGATCTCCTAATAAGTGCATCTGCTACAACGTTCCCCTTCCCAGGAGTATAGACTATCTCTAAGTCATGGTCTTGGAGGAACTCAAGCCAATCCCGATGTCTTAGGTTTAGGTCCTTCTGAGAGAAGATATAACTAAGACTCTTGTGATTAGAGTAGACTGTAAAATTTCTGCCCATCAAGTAATGTCACCACATCTTCAAGGTGAAAACCACTGCTGCTAACTCCAGGTCATGGGTATAGTAGTTCTTCTCATGTTGTCTCATCTGTTGAGAACCATACGCGATCACTACTCTCTCTTGCATTAGGACACATCTGAGCCCAGTCCCTAATGCGTCGCAGTAGACTACGTACCCAACGCCCTCCTCCGGTAGCCTCAAGATGGGGAAACTTTTCAGTCTCTACCTCATCTCCTGGAAGCTCTGCTGGCATCTCTACGACCACACAAAGGGTTGAACCTTCTTCATCAACGCTGATAAGGGTGCCGAAACTCTGAAAAATTCAAGCAAAAACCTCTGGTAGTAACCAGCCAAACCCAGGAAACTCTGCACCAACATCACACTCTTGGGTGGCTCCCAAGAAAGCATAACCTCAATCTTCACTGAATCCACTGCAACTCCATCCTCCGAGATGACGTGTCCCTGAAAGTGTACCTCTTGGATCCAGAATTGTCACTTCGATAGCTTACCATAAAGCTGGTTCTCTCATAGTGTTTCTAGAACTATCTGTAGATGATAGGTATGCTCCTCCTCTATAGCTGAGTGTATTAGGATTTTGTCGATGAAGACTACCACAAAGAGATCGAGGTATGGCTGTAAGATTCTATTCATGAGTCCCATGAACACTGTTGGGGCGTTGGTCACACCAAATGGTATAACCAAGAACTAATAGTGGTCATACCGACATATTAAGGTTGTCTTCTGTACATCCTCATCTTGTACCCTGAGCTGGTGATAGCCCGATCTCAGGTCTATCTTCGAAAACCACTGTTCTCCCTTTAGTTGATCAAAAAGATCATCAATCCTCGGTAATGGGTACTTGTTCTTCATGGTCACTTGGTCTAGGTACCGATAGTCCACACAGAGTCTCAAACTCCCATCCACCTTCTTGGTGATCAAAATCGAGGCTGCCCAAGGAGAAACACTCGGCCTAATGAACCTCTTTCTCTGCAAGTCCTCCAGCTGTACTCGCAGCTCTCTAAGGTCCACGGAAGCCATCTGATATGCTGGTGTAGATATCAGTTTCATATTAGGGTACAAGTCGATGTAAAATTCCACCTCTCTGTGAGGAGGTAGACCCAAAACATCATCAGGTACAACATCAGCGTACTTGTCTACCACTACAGGATAGCTTGGACTCTCAACATCAACCGCCCCAAGGGTAAGGCTATCCAACTGATGTGTGATCAGCTGCACCCTCCTCTGGGTAAGTCCATCCTATGTTGAAAAGGTTCCCTCTTTCTGGTGAAGGAAAATTTGGTCCCATCCACGTGGACACACCGCAATTTGTGCCTAATATAGTAGATCTGATCATGGACTGTAGATAACCAATCCATACCCAAGATGACATCGTAAGGCATCAATGCTACTACTAGAAGATCCCAGCCGAAGCTCTCACCTCCTAGAGTAATCTCACACTGCCAGCACCAGTTTGTAATCATCGAATCCTATCCCATAAGTGTCTCTAGTCGTAAAGATCAAGACAATGGCTCCACCAAAATCTCTAAGCACCGAACACGGGTATTGGAAATAAAATAGTGACTGGCACATGTGTCTATAAGTACTGCAGCTAAGTTGGAGTAGACACAGATCATACCTTGAATCATCTTCAGAGCATCGTGGTCGTAGGCCTCAGCTGCCTAAATCTGAGATCATCCCATTCCACCTACTCCTTGTGGCCAGGGTGGACAACCTAGAGGTGGTGGCGGTAGAGCCTTGAATCTCCACCCACCGCCTGTTGCACGGTCAGATCATCTACCACGTCTTCCTGCTGCCGGTGGACCTCCTTGATCGAATCATCACCACTGCCTAGGCAGTCCTTCGGTCGTCTTCCGATCGTTCGCACGGCGGGTCTGGCAGTCACGAGCCATGTAACCATGCCCGTCGCATGAGTAACACTGCCTACTCCTCACATGTCCTACTCTATCTTGAGAGCCCCGCACAACTGAACCTATATTCTGCGGTCATCCACTTGTAGGTTTGGTCCTCTTGGACCTCTACTTCATCTATCTTCTACCAGCTATAGATGACTCTACTACGTGTTTTCTGGTGGTGGGTCTCACCGTTAGTGACTGGTCAACAAGGAATCTCTCCACCAAGAGTTCTCTATCTAACACCCCTTCATGCGTCGGGATACTGATAGAAATCATCAAAGCTCTAATCCCACGTCTGATCCCCTGCTCAATAGTCTAGTCCCTAAAGAAATTGTACCACACCATGTCAGTGGAGTAGCGCAAGAGGTCAGTGAACCTCTCTGAATACTGAGCCACGATCCTGATTCCCTACTACAAGTGGAGAAGCTCCAATATACGCACAGAGAATAAGGTCGTTGGGATGAACCCAACCCTAAAAAGGCTATCAAAGTATGCCTAGATGAGAGTCACCTCATCATGAACCTAGAGAATCAAGCTCCACCATCTGCCTGTTGCTGCCTAAAGAAGACTAGCGGAAAGGATCACCATGAGATCAGATGGTGTCCCAACCAGTCAAAAAACTCTAACCACAGCCTCCAGCCAGTCCTCAACCACTTGTGGATACGTCTCTTCCCAGAACCTCGGTGGCCTCTTATACTAGAACTCATGCAACACGCTCAAGCGACGTGCACCCTCTACTACTGGGGCTGGTGGCATCAGCTGCCCAATAGGTAGTGGTGTTGTTTGTACACCACCCGATGGTATAGCTGCCGAAAGGGGTCCCTGCACTGAAGCCTCATCACTCAGTGGGCTATCATCGCATACTCTACCCTGAACCCTGGATGGCTATCTATGTGGAGGCATTATAAAAAGAAATAGGTACACCAGGTCAATAAGTTATAACTGGCGAGCTGACTCAAAGATATCACAATGAAAAAATTTCAAAAACACATACGTAATCAGTGTTTTTGTGCACTGAGTCGGTAGTTATAGGTCAGGGTCCTGGTGTTTGGATATGTCAGCTGCTACACCAACACTGGATTCCCAAAACTGATTACCACACTTATTACACATTTTTTAAGGTGGTGCCTTAGTCAAAGACCAAGGCACAATTTATTGCTCAAAAGGAAAAGGAGTTACAAAAGTCTGAAAGATGGAACCTTATTACAGTCCTTATCATAAAAATAGAGTGATTCATCGGGTAACTCATCTATCCAGGTAATATCCTGGTTGACCCCCTTATTGGAAAGACTATTAGATACCATGTTCGCTTCACGGAACACATGTGTGGAAATGTAGTTGAGTTCCATGAGCAAAGCAAGACATTTCATCCATCGAGAGGTAAGCGGCCATGCAAGGTGCAACACTCCTTTCCAGATAGCTTGGAAAAAAGTGGTTGAATCACATTCAATCCACAGCTGGTTCCAACCCTTTTTCTTGGAAAAATCAACTACATGTATCACTCCCAACATTTTGGCTTCCAAGGCCGAGGCCGTACCACATCTAACGAAGAAGCAGCCAAGGTATCTGCCAAGATAATCTCTAAATATAACTGCACCCTACCGGACCCGGGTTTCCTCTAGAGGTTCCGTCAACATTAACTTTGATCCATCCTGGATGTAGAGCCTTCTAGAAGACCTCAAAGGTGCGTTGAGGTTGCCTATAATATCCTTTTATATGTAGATGTCTAAGGATCTCAAAATCACCAACAGAGTTGTCACAATGATCCTTCTGAAGAGAAGCAGCATCCTTGATGTCAATGAGAATACGCATTTTACCTGTATTGAGACTGTATGAGCAATTATTATGAATAAAATTACTTCTATCATACCAGATCACATGCAGGAGTTCCACCACCGCAGTCAGAAAATGATTCTTGACTAGCTTAAAAGAGTCCCAATTAACACAATGTTGCAATTGAGAGATGATATTATCGGGAGGAGACCATATGCAACCAAAAATGTCAACTGTGTAATTCCGAATAGTTTCAGCTGTAGCACAAGACAAGAACAAATGATTAGCATCCTCGTGGTGTTGATTGCACAGATGACATCTCGAGCAAAGAGGAATCCCAAATGATTGAAGGAACACTTCTGTTGGGACCCTATTATAGAAAACACGCCAAATATGAGTGAATCTCGAGGGATTAATCCAAGGTTTGTTAAAAGCATTAAACCAAACAATGTTAGAGACAGAGTTGATGAAATTGTTTTTATAAAAGTTTTTGGAATCAAGGATTCCATTAAAAGGTAGGTTCCCAAATGAGGAAATCATCCGTGTTAGAAAAATAGTAATTGTCAATGATGTGACTGATTTGATTTGGGAGGGAGATGTTATGGGAGTTAACAACATCCCTAATAGTGTAGTTGGTGTTTCCCGAGGTAGTGGTGGATGTCAGTAAGGAGATTAAGGGGGCACCAGTCCAGTTTTCCATCCAGAAGTTCAAAGTGGAATAAGCACTAACCATCCATCTAGATTTGTTCATGATGTTAAGGAAAGAATGTCTAATGGATGGACCGATGGAATAATTAATATAACCCATGTTACCATTTTGAAGTCAGGTAACAAATCTTCTCTTAAGAAAGTCCAAAGAGACAGAGGAGTTATGAATCATATTCAAAGTCAGCTTTTCCTGAAGAGATTCATTGAAGAGTTTAAGATTCTTAATACTAAGGCCACCCTTGTCCAGAGGTTTAAAACAAGTGACCCAAGGTATGGTGACAAGTTTCCTTTCAACCATACTACCAGACCAAACAAATTTTTTTATGCAGACGTTGATTTTCCTGAGAAGACTGGTAGGCCAGTTGTAAACAATCATCGAACAAACCATCTTGGAAACAATAGTAGACTTAACAAGACAAACACTGCCAGCCATCGAAAGAGATTTGCCCTTCCAAGATGAGAGTTTCTTAGTGATTTGATCCAAAATTTTGTGAAAATATCTGGATTTTGGTCTACCCCAAAAGAGGGGAACACCCAGGTATGTGAAGGAGAAGGAGACTTCTTTGATTTCTAAATAATTAGTTATGTGAGTTTTTCAGCTGGGGGAAATGTTCTTCCCAAAGAAAACAATAGATTTTCTCCAACTGATCGCTTGGCCAGAAATATCTTCATAATGATCTAGGGAACTTTTGAGGTTTTGAATGTTCTTTTTATCACCTTTTAAGAACAAAATAATATCATCAACATATAAAAGATGGGAAGGAACGTTTAAGTTTCTAGAAGCCTGAATGGGATTTATCTTGTTTTGAGTCACTAGGCTCGTGAGAAGTCTACTAAAGTAATCTTCAGCAATGGAAAAAAGGATGGCAGAAAGCGGATCACCTTGAATAACCCCCTTGGTGCATTTAAAGAGGCCTTTAAGGGACCCATTGACCAGCACTGAAATGGATGCCAAATTGAATAAGGTACACATCATGGTAATAAAAGAATAATTAAACCCAAAACATTTGAGAACCTTTAAAATAAAACTCCAATCCATGGCATCAAAATATTTCCTGATGTCATGTTTAATGGCCACACTTCCACCTCTAGTGACTTTATTCAACATATTGGTACATTCTGAAGAAAGATAGATACAATCTTGAATAGTTCTACCCTTGATAAAGCCAAATTGATTCCAAGAAACAATTTTATTAGAGATGGAGGTGAGTCTGTTAGAAAGGAGTTTGGTAATGATTTTATATATTGTGTTAATGAGAGCAATAGGCCAGAAGAGGTGAATCTCATCGGCATTGTCCACTTTAGGAATAAGAGTAAGAAATTGAGCATTTATCCCATGAGGAAGAAAACCATTGGAGAAAAAGGATATAACCAGTTTACAAACATCCACATGGATGAGATCCTAGTAATGTTGAAAGAAACCATTGTTGAACCATCAGGTCCCGGGGCACTATCAGGGTTGAGACTGAAAACAGTGTCCTTGATTTCATGATCCATAGGTATGCTTAAGAGATGATCATTGTCCTCAACAGTTACCATATTAGGAATGATGTCAGGAAGGAGCTCCTTACAAACCTCTAGACCATTGAATAAATTATGTAAGTAATCAACAACATGATTAGCAATTGCATCCTCAGTGTCAAGAAGAATGTCATCAACTCTAAGAAAGGAAAGGGGCCTACATATTTTCCTAATTATTTGGAGAGAGTTGTAGAATTTAGTATTTATATCACCATATGAAATCCATTTGGTTTTAAAAATTTGCTTTCGCATATTATCTTTGAGATTCGAAAGAGAGTTAAGCTTCAAAGAGGTAGTAATTTCAGCTTGGGGGTCAAGAGAAAAATCAGAGCAGGTATTGGAGCTTTGAATGCGAATGAGTTCATTTTCCAAAGAGGAGATGTCTGTATCAAGATGTTTTGTTTTAGAAAAGCACCAACCCTTAAGATATTATTTTAGAAGTTTTAGCTTATAAATGCAAGAAAAATCATCATTTTGATATCACATGCCATCCCAGAAAACTTTTATCATGTTGGTAGAGTCTAGGTCCGCAGCCCAAGCATTGTTAAATTTAAAAGGAATAAGATATTTTAAGCCCTTGGAGAAGAGGCTTACAAGAATGGGGTGATTATTAGAGTTAATCTTGGGAAGGGTAATGCTAGAAATGGATTCCCATTTATCAAGGGCAACATAATTTGTGAAGGACCTGTCAAGTTTACTAGCCATTACCCTATTGAGGCACTTTCTATACCAAGTATACTTAGCACCAGTGAGATTGATTTCAATAAGGTCACAATCCTCAATGGATACTTTAAATTCTCTAGTTGAGATAGTAGAGTGTGAAGGTCCAATATTTTCACTTGGAAGAAGAATGGCATTAAAGTCACCAAGCACAAGCCTAGGATTCTGCATAGATCTAGAGAAGGAAAAGAGGTCACTCCAAAGGGATCTTTGCTCTTGATATCTATTCTTAGCATAGATCATAGTGCCGAAATTATGAACACCAACAGAGGAAAAATCACAGGTAAACATTTGATGAGAAGTTTGGACAACATTAAAAGATTGTAAGGATGAGTGATAAAAAGATCAAAAGGGTTTCAGTAGAATTTCCTTCCTTGTAGGCACCAAGGAAATTATAACCAAAAGAGCACAAGTGTAAATATATCGCAGAGAAATTAATTTTAGGCTCATTAATAGAAAATATGTTTTGTTTATGGGTCAAAATAAATCTCTTAAGCACAATAAAGGTGTCAGAGTTGTCTATACCCTAACAATTCCGAAATAAACAATTCATTTGAACCCGCATTTGGAGTTAGAACTCCCTTTTTTTCTCGACCCGAGCCCTTCTTCCTTACTGACCTTCCAGGTTCATGAGAGGTTGTTATGCTAGATTTCCTTCCCTGTTTATTCTTAGCAGAAGCAGCAGAGGCGTTAGATTCATTTTTATCATCATCACCTTGATTTTTCTCCAATGAGATTGTGGGCCTATGCGGGGTCACTGGACAATCTTTTGGAGGAAAATCAGGTGTGAGAGTATAAGGGGTGCTTGAGGAGACAGTCACAGTGTCTATTGAGCCCACTGCCATTGTCTGCTCAATTAAACATGTCACCTTGGGGGTGTTTAACCTATCATTGGTAGACTACCCTTGCTCTGAAATTTCCTTATTAGTTTTATTAAAAAAAATCCTCGATTTCAGATTCAAAGAAGTATCATTTAAGATATTTGTAGGCTGAGCAGGATGGTCAGGGACATTTAAAGGATCAGCAACCTTGGTCGTGGGCAGAGAACCCACTGCACTAGAAATTTCTTTATCAACAACCTTGGGAGTGGGATGAGTACTCACTGCACTAATGCAGACCTTATCAACAGCCGTGTCAGTGGGCTGTGAACCCACTGCACTAATAAAATCAGTTTCAATAGCCTTGGCATCAGGCTGAGAACCTACTGCAGTAATAACAACCGAATCAACAGGGAAAATGGAGGTTGAAGAAATAACTGCAATCACATCCATGTTCGTTATACCTCCATCAGTAGGCACAACCACTTCAATACAAGCCCCAGCCTGATGCCAATCACACAAAGAGGCCTGATGGCATGAGTCCGGGTGATCAAGCTCATCCATCGACTGCTCGAGAATGGTCTGAACCATCGACTCGACCTCATCCCTTAGAGAGATATCGGTATCTTCTAATTCTTCCTCCTCCACCAGATCCGACCAATTAACACCAGAGGTTTATATCGATTAAGGTAGTTTCTTAACCCATTTCTCAGTGTTTTTCAAGGGAGTTTCATTCTTATTAGAGGAGGTAGCCTGATATTTCTTCTTCCTTCGAACTTGAGTCCAGTCGTCATCTCTAGGCGTCTCCTCCTGAATGTTCACTTGGTTCTTCATCATGTGGCAGTTCACGAGAGAATGGCCCAAAAATTTTCACAATTCACAGAAAGGTGGCCTATGTTCAAATTCAAACTGTACCTCGGCTTTATATTCGTTATCATTGAAGGCCACCGTGTCTGGCATCTTGTGTTCCAAATTGACCTCTACCAGCACCCGCGCGTACAACCTGAGCTCATCCTTTAGCGTACGATGATCGATCTTCAGCGGGGTGCCGATGCAAGAGGAAATATCATTTAGGATTTTAGGGTTCCATAAGAATAAGTTCAACCCATGTATACGTACCTAGATTTGCGCCGTTGTATTTCGATGGGTGTGCGAGTTGAATGCGAAATCCCATTCGGAGAGGCGGAGCAACCCTGGTTTCAGCTGGACATTTCCAAGATTCCAGACTTGATCGACCTCATCCTGCGAGCTAAGAATGATATAAAAATATCCCCGACCAATAGGAACAGCTCCTGTGAACACCCTCCAAGGATCCTACCTGAAGGGTATGTACAGCTCTCGAATGGTCATCTCTGCAGTACGTCTCGTCAAATGGTCCACCTCCGAGCAGCCTCCAGTCCTAGTGTCCTCAACCTCGATCAATGTTGTCCGTCATCTTCACAAGACACAGTAAGGTGCAGGCATATCCCGTGCATGGGTGAGTATAAAAATACTCATTAGGGACCCCGAGACCCTTGTAGGTCTCCCAGATTTCCACAAAGGAAATACCAGAGAGCAAGACCCTAATCTCACAGCACAAAGCAATAGACATCAACTCTACTTAGGTATATTCCCATAAATATACCTAAGTTATCATGGCATACTCATTTCATATATGAGGGAAGAATACCAAAAAGGTAACACCACGAAGGTCGAAGTAGCACATAGGTAACACCATGAAGCTAGAAGTACCAAACAGGTAAAACCACAAAGACATCACCACGAAAGTAGAAGTACCACACAGGTAACACCACGTAGATAGAATTACCACTAAGGTAACAACACAAATATAGAATACTAATATCACAACCAAGTATAACTTAGGTATAAAAGTATAGATTGTTATTCGTAAGCAGTATCATCTTATTCTATTATGAAACACTGCTGTTGACCCACACAGGATCGAAAGGTACTAACCCCCACTGACCCACAGTATATTGGTATGTGATGACCCACACAGGATCGGTATGTGCTAACCCACACATGATCTGATAGAAGTTGACCCACATAGGATCGATAGGTGCCGACCCACATAGGATCGTTGTTCTTTCTTCACATTACAGCCAGTCAAAGGATTCTTCACACCTGGTGCACTCAAGTTCCGTAGAATCTTCCCCTCAAGATATCGATCATAACTCCACCACCAATAAGCTTTAGAAAGGAGTAACCCAATTTTTTGTCATGTCATAAGGGTTCCAACGTGACCGACAGTGCGTCAAACAAAAGTCCGGTCTATGAGTTATAATTGTTTTAGTTCTATGGGCCTGGTTGGATTCAGGTTCAACCCAACCTGGTTGTACTCCAAATGTCTCCAAAACTCAATTGGAGTATACCAAAAGGACCATCTCGCTTCAAGGATCTTAGCACCAAAGACAGTTTGTCAAACGGATGCATGGTTCTCAAGATATGGCCAAAAAGTTGTATCTGGGTCTAGATGCTCTCAGATCTGGTCCAACCCGGCCTGGGCCGACCCGACCCAGTTTGGGTCGACCCGAATGGGTGAGACCGTGACGGGATCGGCCCGCTAGGCCGCAGTTTGGCCCGACCTGCTAAGTGGCGGCCCACTAGGCTTGGTGCTGTCCACGTGACTTGGTGCAGTCCGCCTGGCTGGGTGCGGTCCGCCCAATAGGGTACAGTCCGCCGTGGTAGGGCCCACCCTAGCCGCCACACAGGGGGGAAGGCGCCCCCCCCCCCCCCCTGAATTCACGAACAGAACATGGGTCGTTCGGTGCTGGACAACCTGACAGCTCCACGTGGCACCGCCTGTTGGCACGCGGGACACGTTGAAGCGGGTCTTTCCCGGCGTTACGCGGACGGCCAGGGAACCGGATGACCCTCCCCTTCCAGAGGTGTCGGCGTGCGCCGATGATACCTCTATGGTAGGCCAGGTGTCGGTCTCCCTCTAGGTGCACCACTGCGGCTGATTAACCACTACCTCCTCCTCGACCGGTGGTGCAGATGTGTGCCGCCCCGGTTCCACGCGGCCGGTCGGCGTGCTGGCCACCACCCTCCTCTGCCATGGTTGACGGGCTGCGACCTCTTTCGGCAGTGTGGTTGCACCGCCTCCACTATCATGGTTGGCCTGTGTGTCGGCCGCCACCTGTACCCTATCGGCGTCAGTCATCGGTGACGTGGTCGGGTTCCTCTCAACCCGACAATCCACCAGCGAAGAACACATCTATCCATGAGGTAATAGAGGTATCGGGCCGTGTTTGTTTGGCCTGCACCCTCCGTGTTAGTTCGATAACAAGCAGCTCAAAAAGATTGAATCAATATAAAATAAAGTAATGAAGAACAATCAAAAGCAACCCTACCTCGTTTGTTCATCGGAGAATGCCCGCGATTGGAGGTGGTGTTGTTGTTCGTCGTTCCCACAAAAAGCCACCAACGACGGTGCTCGAACGACGACCCTCCAACCTTGCTTGGTGGATCGGTTCTTCATCAGGATCCTCAAGATCCTGCACTCCCTTTTTCCAATTAAAAACCCACCTCTAATCCCCTCAAGAAGAGTTAATATAACTCTTAGTTAAAAGGATGATTCATTAATATATAATTAATGAATCCTATTAATTAAAGGAATTTTTGGTTACACATTTTGTGTAATCAAGCATTTAATGCCCAGAATTAAATGTCTTGCGTCCCTAATGTGATCACTGATACTAGAATTTCAAAGGATATGTGAGTGGATTCATTTTTAAAATAAATTATATTTATTTTATTTAATCCTCTACGAAAAACGAAAAAACAAACTTCTTCTCTCGGCCTACTGTAGTCGATGTGAAGGTCTCCATAAGTGAATATCACCACTCCAAGTTCAACGGTGTCCTCAGTTTTCAATTTTGAGCACTAGTTCAAAATTTACAAAATACAACTCATGTGTTTACTGAATGTACCCAAAAAAAGTTCAGAATTTCATTTCAGGCACATCGGGCCTCGGAATCACATGCCACTAATTTTCACAGACTCATAATAATTCCATATAATTAAAAAAACATGGAAAATTTAAGTCATTACAATAATAGTATGTCAGGTGGTACCACTCAAATAGTGCAAAGAGAATAGGGGACCCACTCTTTATTTTTGCAAGGGGTTTCCAACCCCAACCTCTCTCTGATTATCATTCCCAATCATTTTTACTTGCCCAACATTACCTAATATTTTATTACTCACTAAAACATCATTTTATATATCAAAATCCATTAAAAATGATACAATCATTTTCTATGTGGAATAATTCTCAGTATAGGCTACTCACAGTTAAAAATCCTATCATATAATAATGATATATGAAAGGTGTATGTTCTTGAGAAATTTATATTGTTTGTACTTGAGGTCACATGTTGTGTAACCTTTCCTATACACATGAGAGATTCCTAACCAGAACACGTTGTGGATGGCCATGTATTAGTACACTTCGTGTAATGGTACTGAATGGTGTGTCTCAAAAACCCTGGGCTTTCACGTGTTCTCCTAGTTGTGCTCGTGTACATCTTATTGCAACAGTGTACTTCGTCCCATAGTTGTGTACCTGGTCTTGTCCAAGTATTGGTTCATTCCAATATGCTCCTTATTATTCCTATGTTCCTAGACATTCCCATGACCTTCTTTATCTGAAGTACATGCCGATCCACCAACACTAGTCTGCATATTGTGTTGGTTCCATTCATGGCTTGTGATACTTAACTTCGTTATGAAACCCTAGATTCCATAGCATAGTGATTACACGACATGTTTTTGGGGAATATAAAATATGTTATCAATTTTATTATAGAAACATAAGGATGTATTCATGCATCATTATCACACTACCACCATCATTTTTTTCTACCTCCAAACACACTGGGTGTTCTGAATCAGGGGCCATCCCTACCTGATCTGTCGTCAATTGCTAGATTCCAACCACCTAAAACCCACATAGCTTGTTCCCATCACCCCAAAAAATATCCTATTGACACTCATGATCTCAAATATAAAGAGGCCTCACCACCATACCATAATATTCCAAGATCTATCCTTAAAATTTCCAATTCATTCTTCTTTCATGAAACAACCATGAATCTGAGGGTATGATTGTGCTTGAACCTTCCCCATAAAATTTTGAACTGAAACCATGGGCCAGTGAAAATGAATGCATTGAACGAAAGGGGTAATTCACATAAGAAAATTGATTCCATTTTTCTCTAATAATTCTGGTCAAATTATCAGGAAATCATGTTATTTAGGTTGATATTAAGAAAAAAGGAATACTTATATCAGATAAAAATAACCAATAAATTGTGTGTCTCATGTGATGAACAATAAATCATAGGTCAAGATAATCAGATAATAATCAATATTCAATAATTTTATTAAATGTTAGGATATAAAAAATGACGACCCCAATCTAGATTTAGGATCAATCATCGGTAGAGATCATGTTTTCCAGTGAAAGAGAATAAATGATGCATATGCGACCTCTCGATCCACCTCTATATGATTGCTCATTATTCTCTAATCTCAAGCCTCCAACGATGGATGTCCAAACCTCCTATAAAAAACACCTAGGGTTCTATGGCTAAGACTTCCAAAATTTCCAAATGAGATATTTATAGTGGACTTAATTTAGGCTATAAAAAATTAAATAAATAAATTTAATTATTTATTTTAATTGAACACCCTTGAAAATGGATTCCTCAACCAGAAGATTGATGTTGACTAACTTTAGGTCATGCTTAGGATAACCCCCACATTTAAAAATCAACTATGGTCTTGGATATTCCATTTGTGGTCCTAGACAATGGTGAAATCAAAAATAAAGAAACAATGTGTGTGTTTGAATTAAATTAAATTAATATTTTTAATATATTAATTATGTTGTTCCAATACACCTAAACATCATGATGATGTAGGGAATAAATCCAAATATATGTATCTAAATATCAAAAGGAATAATTCATCAATATCAAAGTCACTGCATTATCTTCTCCTTTAAGTGTTTTTACCTAAATAGTTAAATCTACACAAAAAGGTGGGGGTACAGATCCAACATCTGACTCTCTTACACCCCAGATATTTTATTCATTCTCTCCTTCTAGCACAAAACATTAAATAAGGGAATTCTATCAACATATGGGAATCTCCCACCAATCCTTGATCATCTTTAGGTAATATGAAAAGGTGACTCCATCCTAATGTCTATCTCATCCCAATAAATATCATGTTAAAGGTCATGCGTGTATCTTCCCTATAGTGACACATGGAATATTTCATGCACCAAGTCATACTATGGGTTATGGATTGGTGGTAAGAAAACTCACCAACCCTCCATAGGATCTCGAACATCCTGATGAACATTGGAGACAGCTTACACCTAACAAATCTCTGCAATTCATGTCATTGGGAGACTCTCATTAAAACATGGCCTCCATGGATGAACTCCAAGGGCCTATGATATCGATCTATGTAAGATTTATATCTACCCTATGAGATCCACATATGCTCATGGATCACTTGAACCTTATCTATCATTTAATTCATGATATCATTCCGAACTAGTGATGTATCACCAATATCTATGTAGCATAAGGGAGACCATCATAGTCACCTGTATTGGGCCTTGAATGGTTCTATTGGGATATTAAAGTGATATCTTTTTATAATAAATCTCTTTAAATGGTAAGATATTGTCCCAGCTTCATCCGATGACCAACATGCAATATATCATTATATGATCCAACACTGAGATTGTTTTCATGGTCTTCTCATCTTTCTAGGGGTGAAATGATGTACTCATACTCAACTGGTTCCTGAATACCTCACACAATATTCACCACAACCATGATGTGAGCCAAGCATCATGGTCTGAGACAATCATCGAGGGTACCCCACAAACCCGGATGATCTCCCACACATACACATTCCCCAAACTCTCCTCTAATCTCTTCTCCATGATAGAAATGAAGTGTTCTCACTTGTTAAGTCCATCCAAAATCTCCATGATTTCTTCATTAACTCTCTTTATCGATGGAATCTAAGTCAAAAATTACTAATACATGCTTTTCCATTTCCACTTTGGGATCTCAAGAGGTTGTGTCAGACCTTCTATAACATGTTTCTCTACCTTTTCTCACTAACATCTAAGACACCGATATATGAACACTGATACATTCTAGCTCATTCCGTCCTAAAAAATATACCACTAAAGGTTCTTGAAAATAATTTCTACACAAAGATGTAAATCTTGGAGGATGTGTGAAACTCCCACATCACCTCCTTATAAAAATGTGATTGAGACAATCTTATATCCCTGGAAATGGATGATGTGTTCCCCTAATTTAGATAATCTATCTAATGAAACTCTTAATGATATTTGGTCATGAAGAACCTCATAGTCAATATCTCCCAGTTGAGACTCTCACACGCACACTGAATATTCATAGGATTCACAACCCTAGACTAAAGAAAAACTACACCCCTCTCATCCACTAAGGTTATCTGCAACGATTCCAACTACATAGATGCCTCCTCCACCAGGTAGGTAGGTGAAGTCTTTTTAAGGGAATATGCCACTACATATACCTTCCCATGAGTATAGACTATCAAAAATTCATACTCATGAAGTAACTCCAACCAATAGCTCTGTATTTGGATCAAATCTGTCTGGGTGATGTTTTTCCACTGACTCTGGTGGTCTGAGTAAACAAAAAAAACTCTATCCCAGAAGATAGTTCTTCCATATCCTTAGATCTAAGTCTAACGATAAAAAATATAGGTCATGAGTTTCATAGTTCTACTCATTGGTTATATGTTTCCTCAACCCATATGTGATCATTGCTTGCCTCTACATCAACACACTACCAAGACCTGATCAATAGACATCACAAAACACTACATACTCAAATTTTCCATATGGACATATAAACATAGAAGATCTAGTAAAACTCGACATAATCTACATAAAGGCACATTAACACTGATCAGTCAAGATAAAAAGGCATCCCTATATATGTTAAGGTAGTGAAAGAAGATGCAATCCTATAGAGGTCCTATATGAACCTCCTGAATCCAGAACTGGCTCTGAAAAAGTTTCCCATAAAGTTGGGACTCCTGTATAATTCATTAGAAAATCATCAATCTCTCATTCATCTATTAGGAGAATAGAAAAAAATCATCTAATTTGGGAAAAATGTGACTAAAAATACACTGGTCTACAAGCTCCCCAACTACACCATCATCTATCATATATTCATGGGGGCATTTGATATGCTAGCATGAGTATCAGTTCATCCTAAGTGTAAGTCCATATAGGAAAGATACTCTAGACTAGGAGGTAATCCAACAACATCCTCGGATAAAACATCCTCATACAACTTCCAACATTGTTAGAAATGAAAGCTCATAGCATCTGCCGCTCCGAAGGTTATACTACCCAATTGATAAGGAATCATCTATATCCTCATGCACATGATCTCATCCTGCTACTCTGAAGATTCAATCTTATATAAGAAGAATAAATTTTATCCCTCTAGTATGGTTACACTACAACCTTAACATGCATAATCCATATAGGAAAATATATTATGAAATTATTACATATCGTGGAAGATATCCTAGGTCCTCAGAGTTATCTATAGAATGATTCAATGAGAGGATCACTCTCTTCATAGGGTTAGGTCACACTATCAAAACAAATGTATGATCACTAATCCTCTCTATTAGATTCTTAGAACATAATGTTCGAGCTAAGAGGCTCTTCTAGTATCACTAAGCCTCAGATAGAGGTTTTATCCATGTAAATAGCATCTTCCTCCCATATAAAAAAAACTACAACTGGAGATGAGAGGTTTTATTTCATACCCTGATCACATTTGAAGCATCATGGTCACAATACTATATGGCTTGATACTATCATTCCCATTTCAAATCTATCCCCTTTAAATAGTGAACACTCTCACACCTTAACACATCAAATCGACCACAAACACACAGTTATAAGAGACTCATCCATGAAACCTTGTTAGTATCCACTTTTGGTAGCACTAAAATACCCATAGGACTTTCAATCAAGTCACTAGAATTAATTTCTATGTGGAATGTTTTCCTCTACCTTAAATTCATGAATCCATTCTAAAATCACTAACAAAAGGCTCTACCAAATCCCAATAATGTGTTGGAGAGGTCTTGTTGTAAGGTCCACCATCGATAGGGGAAATACCAAAGAAAAATCCTCACACAAAAAGTTCATTTTATTCCTATAACATCCGAGAAGGGTGGTAAGGCCCACCACAAAATATAGTCGATCTCCTTCTCTACTACTCATGAATCACAAATAAGAATGAATTCAAGGGATAATAACGGTTATTAGTTTGGAACAAGGTTGGAATTGGGTTTAGAGAACTATGTGAGTTCCCAAGGTAAACAATGTGTAGTAAAATTGAGGGAAAATAATGATTGACACATAGTTTTGCTAACCATGTGAGGTAACCATTCCAGTGGTTTGATAAAGACAATATCATCCAAAGATTGGTGCACAATTTCCAAATCGTGTAGCCTAACCAGGAAGCGTATATTCGAAACCCATAAATTAGTGTATCTAATCAAAATTAATAACATTAACCATTTTTAATCCTCTACTCTCTCATTATCATGAATTCATTTTCTCCATAGCCTTGAGAGATGATTCCTTTATCTAGAAGTGATTCTTAGGCGAATCAAAGAACATTGGAGGTCCAGATTATTCATTATTTCATCATTATCCATCATTCATCTTAGATCTTTTCTTTCTCGCTCTCATGGACCTCTCAATATAGTTTTTTATAGATGGTTCTATGCCCGTGGATGGGAATATTGATGATATATCCTTGAATATATGGAAGGAATGGTGATCCAATCCTTAGTCTAGAGGAACATAGTAATTGTAATTTATTTTCACCAACTGTTGGGAGGTAGGTGGCATCTATATCATCTCCACATGACAATGAACTAGAAGTATTACATTTTTTTAAGTGATTTTCTTGAAATTTTTGTAAAATTCATGTGTAATTCATGATGGTAACTGATTTTGAGTTATGGTTATGAAAATGTGGAAATTTTATTGTTGTAGGAAAATTCTATTCGGTGATAATTTTAAAATGAAGATTTTTAAATTTTGGTTTTTTTTCACATGTGGAAAATTATAGTTGATGTCCTTTAAAGAAATAAATATTTTATCTATGATATTTTTGAATGGAATTTTGTATTGGTAACCATGTTATAACTTAGTGGATCTATGAGAGATCACTCATGAGTATGGAATTGTCACCTAGGAACACATGGTCTTATGTGTGAAGACATCGGTATGGGTAAGGAAAATAATTGATGATGGTTTTACACTTTTTAAATTGTTTACTCCATTTTTGTTAATAGTTTTGATATAATTTTTTTTCTTATTTAATTATATAAAATGTGATAACCTAATATTTTACAATCGACATGTGATGGGAAGTATTTGGGGAAATAATAGTGAGTTTATACTCACCCCCTTCTTTGGGACTTTAGTGAATTTTTATACGTCGTCTATCAAGAAACGAGTAAAGAAATAGTATCTCATTTATTTAGTGATTCTTCTTGATGCCATAAGAATTTTATGTGGGGATGGATCATGGATATGGTTTAGATTTTCTAGTCTTGATGTCATGAGTCTTTGTCATCATTTGGATTATTTCCTTTAGTTTTCTTCTTGAACTCTAATATTGTTGAATTATTTGGTTATGTTTGAGTTTTATTATATACTCATTCATCATATAATGAATTGGGTTTTTATAGTTTATTTTTTCTATGTATTTATCTTTAAAAATGTAAAATAATACCCCAATTGTTTTTTAGGTCCTTGGAATTCATAGACATCCTTTGGTATCTTTTGGATTTACCCTAATGAAAGTAACACCTATGCCTCTTCTTAATCCAATGAGGAGGGGAAAGGTGTTACAAATGGCATCAGCTTATTTGGTCCTTGAGATGGAAATAGTATAATTCTTTAATTTTGGTGGTAGCAAGGGTATAGGATCATTAGAACATGAAATTTATAGCTTAAAAGATATAGCTAACATTTTTATGATGAACATCATGTTACAATGGTTTTTAGGGGAATATATGTTTTAAGACACTTATAAGTCATGTTTCCTCATCGTCATAGTTATGAAAAATGAGAATTGGAAGTTATTCATTGATAATAAGACATACCAGTAGGTATTCAATATTAATCATGATTTAAATGGTTTATGAAATTATGACAAAGTGTTGGTTTTTTAAAATAATTTAACTTTTTTTATTGGAAAAAGAGTGGTTGTATTATTTTCAAATATGATTAAAATTTTTAAAATGGTCAGATTTTGGAAATGGATGATTATGATATGTGTTGATGTTTTACATTTTAATTTTTAAAGCTTTAGTTTCTATTGATTGTTGACTAAATTGTGTTTATTATAGTTATGGATAATAATAATGGATATACGTCATAGGAATCAACTAGAAGAGGCTTCTGAAAATGTGTTTTCAGATAATCCATAAGCGAATCAACTGGTAGTCCAAATTATTGTACAAGAGTTTCATTATGTTGGTAGGGTTAATCTGAATAATTAGCCTCAACATGTGGACCATTAATTTTTATTCCAAAAGAATAATCCACCATTCTTTTTGGGTTATTTGAAGAAGAAAAATGAAGATGTTTCAATGAATATGATGAACCAAATCTTCAATTTCTCTTAGACTCTTATAGTGTTGAATGTAAATTTGGAAACGTATACACTAGAGGAATCAGTAATAAAATATTGGGATATAGTTTATGATGCTAATGATTACCAAGGCATGGCATGGTATGATTTTTAAGAATTTATTAAATATAAATTCTATCCTCACACTTTTCAAATCCTGAGATCAATAAATATATTTATCTTGAAGCAGGGGAATCTCTCAATAATAGAGTATGTAGTTAAACTATTGAGTTTAGTAATCCTTTCCAAATAAGTTCCAAAATGTGAATCCATAATGGCACACATTTTTTAGTCGATGTTATTATCTAATATTCATTCAAATATTTTTTTTCTTTGTATTACAGACGATAAATAAATGGTCAATAGTGTGATGGTGGTAGAAAGAGATATCTCAAAAAATATGTTTGGAGGAAGCATGTTTTTCGCAATGACAATAGGTGGTAACTCCAATGATAGAAATAAGAGAAATAGTGAAATTTGCTTATGGAGTGGTGGGACACCTCAGAATCAATCCATGTAATTAGTAAATAGTCCTCCTCAATTGAAATGTAATCTGACATGTTTTTAATGTGGTTCATTCAATCATATGAATCAAGATTGATGACACCACCAATCACAGTCACATTTGAAAACAGATGGGACATCTTTATGGTTATTTTCATAGTTCTCCAAGTTAGGTTCTAGAGACACATATCATTCTTCCTAAACATTGAATTCATCGATGGGATTAGTACTACAAAATAATTCTCATCATGAGAACTGAGAAATACAAGATGATTCTATGAACACCATTACTCCTCAACCAATGTAATCTTCACATGGTATTAAAGAGAATTGAAAAATGAGTAAGAAGTAGTATGGAGTTGGTAAAGTGATCATGGGTGATTAATTAGGTCCTTTGATGGTGAGAGGCACAATTATTTTGAATTGTAATCTTATACAAGTGTTGTTTTATATGAGCACATTCCACTTTTTTATTATTATGTTTTAATCTTATGGGTTCACATGTCGAGGTGATATCATCTGTTATAAAAAATTAATATCCTCATGGACAAATATAGTGTCAAGACTTTATGTGTAAATATTTTTCAATAACTATCAATGAGTTCAAGTTTCTATAGTATTTATCTTTTCTTGAGATGGATTTATATGACTTGTTTTTCGGTATCAATTGGTTAACATTGTTCAAGGACCACATCACCTACTATTAAATAAATGTTAGTTTAGCATCTATTAACAACATCAATCATCTCATTAGATGAGATTTAGGTGTAAAAGAAAGTTGAGAAGGACACTTAGAACCAGTGGTTGGAACCATCACTTGTCAGTTGAAATTTCTTACCTTGTCCTCTATACGTGATATTGGAATAGATATTTTATAACTATCATTGACTAATTTTTTGAGGTTTTTTCTGAACTGTAATGACCCAAACAATTATGAGAAAAAATTCCCTTTCTATTAATGTCTTATAGATATAGAAAACACATGCACTCTTTTTTTATTTATTATTGGGTTTAAATAACTTTTAAGTATCATTACCGTTGATAATATAGAAGTTAAACATTGATCACATGACTAGTATAAATATAGGGTTTTAACAAATCCCTTTGACATTAACAAAGTTAGTGATGGCCTCAACCAGTAGGATCGTACCCTATAAAGCCCATTTATCAGAGCTTGTGAGGGAGATTTCATTTCTGTTTTTTCCCCTAGACCAATCCCAAGCTGAGATCCTATAACATAAGAATTAGAAAAACTGTTTGTGGGAGAATTTCAAGCTCATCGAGATCACGGCCCAAACCATGTTAACCAAACGGGCCAAGGAAAGTCCAACCATCACACAACTTACTCTTAGGGCGTATGCTGGTGTAATAAAGTGATATGTAACAAGACCCTATCATAATTATTATGTTCGTTATTTTTTATAGAATATTGAATATATACTTTCATTTTAGTATTTTTACTTTGTAAATGATTTTTAAAGCACAAATAGTATTTTTGGTTAATATTCTAATTCAATTAAGAAAATTATTTTGATAAAAAAAATGATTTTTAAATTAAATAATATTGTAATAAAATATTATTATTAAATTAATTTTATTAAATATAAATGATTTTATAATTTTTATGATGTCAATTGAAATTTTTATTAAGGTTTGAAACTTTTATTGTTAAAACCCGTCAATTTTCAGTAAATGACGGTTATCGTTTTTTAAATTGAAAATTCACATATTTAGAAGAAAAAAAATTAGATAAAATTAATATTATTTTTGGAATCAGGATGTTGAAATTATCCAACGGTGAATTTTTCCTAATTTTCTGAGACAGTCTAATTTTTAGGTAAAAATAAAATATGTGTTTTATGACATTGTAATGACCCCAAAATGATGTAATAAATACTATAATGGGTATTAGTGTCCCAATATATGTTTTCCCATTAAAATAATATGATTTTATATTTTTTCCTTACTGTATAAATCCTTTCTGAATCCTCCACAATGTATAGTATATTTTATGATTTTAAATTTATTTCTTTAATAATATGACTCACCTCTACATAATCAAGGCTAGTATATTAATATGTTCATCCATTGGACTTATAAAATAATTTTTCCACTCCTCTTTTCAAAAAACCATGGGAAAAACCATTTTAAGGTTTGTGGTTTTGAATATTTTAGTGTGTACTATCCAAAACCTAAATAATAAAAAAATATCCCTACATTCCTATATAAACCCACCCAAGAACCAATTATTATTCACTAAAACTCATTTAATCTCATCCTCACTCTGCTCTCCACTCCCTATAGTCCTCCCAAGGCGCCCCCAAGCTCCCAAGAAGGCTCTCCCAAGCCTTTGGGATCACACATCCAAGGGATCATCACCTTTCTCTATTCCTTTCAATTCAAGAAACATGTTCAAAATTAGTCATTTTAATTTCAATTTGTTATATTTTAATCCTTTTATCATCAATTCTATACTTCCAATTTGATTTTATTTCAATAATTGATCACTTATCCTCTCCCATTTAGACCATTACCTATTCTGTTACTATGCAGAAATTCCGTAAGGGATTTCTCTCTTCTCATTTCCATTTCAAGCACTTCATTTGTATTATTCATCTCCACTTCCTTTTCATATATTGGGATATTATTATACATGATCCCCACACTGTAAATTTCATTTATAAATGATTATAGACCCATTTCCCTCTCATCTACCTATTTTATTAATTTCCATATGACGTTGTTATGCTGCCGAAATTGCACCAGGATTTTCCATGCCAAAATCATCATGTATTGAATATCATACACATTCCTCTATCAAAGGTATTCACCATTATGCAGATATACTTATTTATTGGGGAATTACTTGTGTGTATTCCATATTCTTTGATTGTGGAATAAATGATGATGTTGAATGAATCCATGTTATGTGATTTATGTGAAGTTATCTAGTCAGGATCTAAGTATCACTGAGAGGGGAAGGGGGTGAATCAGTGATATATTTTCTTTTTATGTTTCCTTTCAAATGAAACAACCTTCCTTTCCTGTTAATGATCTCATCCCCTAATGAACACAATCCAAACACACATCCACAATAACACAAGAATTTACAAGGTTCATTACTCAATGAGTAGCTAGTCCTTGGGATGGTACGGAGATAATCTTGTACCACACAATCCACTAAAGAGATAACCCTTTAATATGGAATACAACGAGTAAGATATGTCATTTCACTCGTGTAGTACTTGGGAGATAATCCTGAAGTGTGTGTGCGCCCCCTTATCACTAATAGGGTAATGCAATATCTATGTGCTTCTTGAGAAACTTTCAAAAATCTGATCTTTGAAAACAACTCTTCTCTTTCCTATCCAGAAGCTGATAGGAACTACCTGGATTCTGTAATAATACTTATACAAATACCCCAGTAATATCCTGATCCACTTGAAATCACTTCTCACTTAATTTGGGTACTCAAATCTTCATCTCATAGGGCACCTTTGCATAGCTCATTCACAAAGCTCCCAACTTCGCAGAGCACTCTAGTTCATAGAGCTCTCTAGTTCGCAGAGCTCACTAGATCGTAGAGCTCATTATTTCACTGAGTACAGATTGGTTTTTTCAAAGTTCACTTCTTTCGCAAAACTAAATGGCTCGTCGGGATTCTCCTTTCTTTCACGGAGCTTACTGCCTTCGTAGATATTGCTTTCTCCACAATCCTTCTTCGCAATTCAAGATCTCTAAAATTCTCGTTAAGTCTCTCTACTCTTCTCAAGGGGAAGGAGGCTGATTTATAGGCGTTTCCCATTGAATCCAGAACCTTCTAGCCACATCAGCTCCATGTCAGCACCAAATCCAAGAGCTTCGAAATTTCCACCGAAATTTTATCTGTTTCGTGAAGGTCCATATCTGTTTTCTGAATCACAAACCTCTTCGTAATCGTAGAGTGTTCTGTCAAATCCTTTGCACCGCCGTGATGCTCCTTATTCCTTTGTATCGTCGTAATTCTCTTCACCTTCATTGCTGCAATGCTCACCCGTGAAGCACCATTTCTTCTACCATTCGCAAATCTCGTCATACTCGTAGAGATCACCGTAAAAATCCATTAAACCTTTCTGATTCACTCTTCATAAAGTAAATCTTTGCAAAATTTATGAATTTTCCTAGTTTTCATGAGATCTTTAAGGTAATACATTTTTTAAAATGCTTTCCAAACTCCAAATTTTGGACCCAAAAAAATTGGAAAACATTGGAAAACTATGTCATCTTAGACACCTGCTTCTTTAAGACCAACCATGCTCATTGAAAACGGCTTTTCATCCTATTTCCTTCATAAAGAATTCATCACAAGTTATCCAACCGACTTATGATCTTTTTGAAATATAGATCACCAATGCATCATCAGATTTATCGTGGAAAGTATTGTAACTTTCCTGTCTTTCCTAGCACAGTTATACAAAGTGAAGTGATTTTCTTTCTTCCCAAACATTCTTGACAACAAAAGACAATATTCCATGCATCCAAAAACTTCATCAGCCAACTTGGTCCCAACACTATGTGGCACACTTAAGCATGCGATTGAAATGATTATGAAGGGTGTACCCTGATAGCACTCCAATGTATTGGGTAATGTTTAGTATCATGATACATCATGTTGGGATGTGGGTTTACCTGATTCCTTTTAGGAAATTTTTGCACCATGTTGTGACAAGGGTTTACTTGATTCCTTTATGTTTATGATGTAATGTTTTAAGTTGTTTACACATTTCCATGTTATGATAATCATGCAATATCATGCCTTTATGATCATTTTTCTCTTACGCTCCATTGATATGCATATTGACTAACATGTATTGTATTATTCATGTTATTCCTTGTTTACTCCCTTACTAGGCATTATAGCTCACCATTACTTATTTTTGTCCTCAGGTTATCTCATGAAATGTTATGTACGAATGAATATTTTGGTCGTGTAAAATAAGTTATCAATAAAGATGTTGTATTTTGTGTTTTAAGTTGTTATGTGATGTTCTTAATCCCCAAAGATAGTAGACCCCAATCTTCTAGGTTGTATTAAGTGAAATTTCATGAAATAAATCATTTTTAAATGTTCAATAAAAAGCATGATTTTTATAGTTGGTATCAGATGATAGGTTTAATTATTTTTGGGATTAGGATTAGAAAACCCTAGTGAAAGCCTTAGGGATAAGACTATGTATAAGAAAAGAATCCCTAAATTTTGGTGATTATAGATTAAGTGGTTTATCAAGAAAATATATCCATTTCTAGATACAAACAAGTATAGGTGGCTCTGGAACAGATGTATCTAGGGATAAAACCCAGAATCACCTCTTTGAGCTAGAATTGAAGAGGGACGGGTGCATGACAACGGGCCTTGCTGCACTCTTGGTTCGACACTCCCAGGGTATATGCTTCGGTAAATTTATAAGATTAATAGGAACCATTATTAAGAGAACAAGAAAAACCCATTAGATTATAAGTTAGGAAATATATCATTGATAACATAGATTGAAGCCTAGAAATTTATAAGTTAATGAGATAAATGTAATTTATAAGTTATCCCTTTTGTCATTGGAATCCCATTTATGTGTTTCATATTTTAAAATACATACACCTAATATTCATTTTATTCTAGCTAATGGATGATAATAGGAGGAATCTGGTTAACAACAAAAGTGAAAGGAAATGTGATGACCACCAAAATGAGATTCCCAATCTGATGGGAGCTCAAGGACACATCGTGATTGTGCCAAAGAAGCTGTCAAAAATCATGATTACCAATTGGTACTTTATTGAATGCCTAAAAGAGTTAAGGAAATGAAATATAACATCTCTTGAAAGTCCGTATGATAAAGGTGATAATGGAAAGAAGACGCAATTTCCTTCATGAAACTTTTGTGGAAAGAGGCACCAAGTGAAATGTCACAAAGGGATTATGATATTCTTTATGTGTAGAATGGTAGGGCACAAAGTATCCAATTCCCATGAAAAAATAGATAATGTAATGAATAGAAAAAAAGTTCCATATAAGGCATCATACACAGCTCTATGTCATAATTGTGGAGAAGCTGAGAATTATCCAAGATGATGCTCTATTGCAAGGGAAGAGAAGCATGATGGGCATAAAAAATCTTCATAATCAAGAGAGCACATAAAGTACTATGCTAAGATGGATAATTATGAATGAATTACAAGTAACCACTAATTCAAAGTAGTGTATGTCATAATATATTTCAATTCATATCCTATTAGTATATCTTTATGGTTTCTATGAACATTGATTCCCCACCTAAAATGTTATTAAATCATTAGGTAAAACTTCTATAAGTGTTGTATCACATGTTATAGTTTTTGGGAATGTTCTTCTTGAAAATATTATAAGTCCCCTTTGATGGAATTTGAGGAAAAATTAAAAATTCATTTCATACCCCTCAAGGCAGTTGAAAATTCATGAGCAAAACTATCTCATGCATGATCTAGAGTTGGCATTTGTGATCTTTGCGTTGAAAATATAACGACATTATCTCTTTGGGGAAAAGTGTGAAATATATACGGATCAAAAAAGTCTCAAATATATATTCAAACAGATAGAGATGAATATGTGCCAATGAAGATGGTTAAAGCTCGTCAAGGATAATGACTTCTCAATCCATTACCACCCTGGAAAAGTGAACAAGGTGGCAGATGATCTAAGTAGAAAGGACTCAACTATTATATCATTGATGAAATTTAATAAGGATCCAATCTTTTAGATTTGATGAAGATGGATATGAGAATCATAAATAATGGAATAGCATCAATCCTTTCACAAATGATTTCTCAACCTTCTATTTTGAAATGGTTAAAAGATGATCAAAAAGATGATGTGAGAATTCAGAATAAAGTACAAGCTATCAAAAAATGGAAATCCTTAGAGTTTATGTTAATGAAGAAGGAATTATGAGATTTGGGTCAAGACTATGTGTTCCATAAAATTATGATATAAAGAAAGAACTTTTGGATGATGCACATGGTTTGAATTTCTTCATTCACCCAGAAAACACAAACATGTATCTAGATTTCCGAGAGCATTATCGGTGGGATAACATGAAGAAGGAGATCACTAAGTATGCATCAAAGTGCCTAGTATGTCAGCAACTGAAGGCTAGGATGCATAATTCTAAGGGGATCATGCAACCATTACCCATACCAACATGGAAATGGGAAAATATCACCATGAACTTTGTCACCGGACATCTGAAGATATCCAAAGAAAATAATGATATCTAGGTTATTGTGGATCGACTTACTAAGACTTCACACTTCATTACAAATTAAGAGGATTTCTCATTGGATCAACTAACATTGATATACATCAGGGAAGTGGTAAGGCTGCATGGTATACCACTATCGATTGTATCCAATCGAGATCCAAGATTCACCTCTAAGTTTTTGAAAAGTCTTCAACATGCTCTGAATACTGAGCTAAACTTCTGTATGACTTATCACCCTCAAATTAATGGCCAATCTGAGCGCACTATCCAAACACTTGAGGATATGTTGAAGGAAAGCTCAATGAACTTCAAAGGAGGATGAAATCAACATCTTTCTCTGATTGAGTTCCCTTAGAACAACATTTTCAACATAGGCATCCAAATGGCTCATTATCAAGCCCTTTATGGGAAAATGTGCAGAATACCAACATGTTAGGATGAAGTTAGGGAGAGAAAACTTCTAGGTCAACAAATGGTCGAAGAAATGGTGGATAAGGTTTAGATCATCCAACAACACATCAAAGCTGCTCAAAGTCGACAAAAGAGCTATGCTGACAACCATAGACGAGACATAGAGTTTTATGTTGGAGATATCCTTCTTGTATGACCAAATTGACATCCACAAGAAGGGACTTAAATGGATTCTCCACCATCCTTCCCACCACATTCAAATCATTGATGAAAGATCTATCCTCCAAACATATGTTAGGAGGAATAGCACGCTTC
Source organism: Viscum album (assembly GCA_963277665.1). Lineage (NCBI taxonomy): Eukaryota > Viridiplantae > Streptophyta > Magnoliopsida > Santalales > Viscaceae > Viscum > Viscum album. Next base: position 2,022,194,801 of record OY728121.1, on the reverse strand, counting down.
TACTCTTTGATACAAGCTTGAAAAAATGCAGTATTCCTATCACCATCCTTTAGCTACTTTTTTTGGATCTTTCCCGAGAAAAACATTCTTGTTCGTGAAACAATTATTCTAATTTCCTATTCTTGTTAGTGAGTTTAATGAATATATCACCATCCTATCCCTCCTTGATATTGTATTTGGCTAGCTCAATCTTATGTTCCACCAATTTAACATCCTGGAATCTGTGGGGTTGATTTATGATCAATTCTTGGAGGCCCCCTCTCATTCGTCTGAGTTTTTTATGTAGGAAAATCCATGAAGTGTCCAACATCTGTTTACTCCATGAAGCATGAACCATTTCATGGTAATTCGGAATCTTTTTCCACTATTTATAGAAAAAAGGGGTGTGAGTCAAGGTCTCAATAGAGATAATACAAATGAGAATAGTAGAATGGTCTAAAATGGAACAAACTAAATTTAGAACAATTGTGTTAGTGAATTTAGTGAAAGCATGATAATTAGCTAAGCAATGATCGAGACTACACCACAAATGACATCCACCCTTCTGGTTACTGCACCTGGTAAATATATCTCTGGCAAAATCAAGGTCCATTGGGCCCTGTCAAGCATGAAAGACGAGAATCCATGCAAATCCATACTGTTATGAGCACCCCCAACCTTTTTTCCGATGGGTCTACAATGACATTAAAGTCCCCTCCAATCAACCAATCCTTTTCTCTAGATCGAAATATTCAAGATCCCTCCACAGCGGGTCCGTCGACCTCAAGTCGCACTTGGCATAGATAAAATAAATGAACCACGAGGAGTCTCCATAACCAACCATCACCGTGATGTATTGGTCAAATGTTGAGATACGATCCACAAACATTGAATTTCTCTAAAAAATAAAGATATGGTGATTTGAAGGTTCACCATGAATGAAGTCACACAAGCCCATCTTGCTAGAAAAATCACCAATCTTAGAGTAGTTTTGTTTGGGTTCATCAATGTACACAATATAATACTTATTCCTGGATATTTTAGTAGATAGAACATCTATTTTACCTCATACCACCAGACCATGAGTGTTCCATACAAGGAAATCATAAAAATATGTTGTAGTTGGATTTGGACATAGGCGAAGCACGACTCTTAGAATGATTAGCTGGAAAGGGGGTGCCTCTCTTGGTTCTGGATCTCGTGCAAACTCCACTCGAGACCGAAGGATAGAACGATGGAAGAGATGCATCCTCAAGAACATAAGATAATTCATTATACGAGTTAGAAATATGAACCAGAGAAGTGGTAGACGAGACTGTTTCACGAGTGCGACCGACCCATATACCGTCCCTCTGTTAATTTGAAACCACACATATTCCTTCAACAGCAACAATGTTAGTATTTTTAGTGGATTTCCCTAATGGAACCCGACTAGTGGCTGTAGATATAGATGAATTTCTCAGAGGAACCGGAAGACTCTCCAGCTGGGATGAATCCTCATCTGCATCCAGTGAAAACATTCTAGCAAGAAGAATCGGCAGAGGCTTCACCGCATACAGTAAATCATTGTTCCTTGTGATGGAGGGAGGGAAAAGGACGCAAGTGGGCTCTGAGAAATGAAAGCCGGAAGAGACATCACAAACACCAGCCGTCCTGAAGTGAATTAGATCCAAACAAGGATGGTCCACCCTGATGGAATGAACATGAACAATGGAAGACAAAGAAACTAGATCTGGGGTAGATGGGGATGCATTGTCACTCGTGAACCAACTATCTTCAGTCGATTGATTGATGTAGTGACACCAGGATTCGACGAGTGAATAACATCATTGGTCCCAGCCGACTATGTCTGACATCTATTCGAGCTGAAATGATAGCATCTACAACACATATAAATTGAATTCCCTTGGATATGACATCCCATACAAAATAGAGGGACTGACAAATAAACCATATATTGATTCCAGTCCTTCAAACCCTTTACCTGAGGAGATCTCCAACCCACAGCGCTAAAATGGAGTGATATTTGCGCCAAAATAACATATATACAGTGAAATATTCTCCAATGAAACACTATCTTTCATGCTATTATTTTTATATGATGAAAATAAATACAAAATTGAAGCCAAATACACAGGAAAAAAAGGAAACAGTCGATAGCGCTGCAACAGTGCAGGGCCAAATATAGCGCTGGACTGTGCAGCAGCGCTATTTTGACACTGGTTTTAGCGCGATGGGTTGGAGAAGATTGGGTACTGCATTTTAGCATGGGTTGGAGATGGTCTGAAGAAGGATCTTCGTAGGAAGAGGATGAGCGAGATCAAGATCGATGCAGATCTAACCCATTGCTAATTCTTCATGCTGGAGAGTTCTGTCATATGCAGAGGAAGAATCTGAGGGCACTCCCAATACCACAAAATAAGCTGAGGTTCTGGGTCAGAAGAGGAAACCCTGGAAAAGAAATCCATACCACCACCCACAAATATTCTCGACCCAAATGAGAGTCTATCAACCATTGAAGCAAGTGGAAGTGCCAACGACCGAAGGATCTGGGACTGAAACTCCAAACCTTGACAAAATTATCAAAAGATGCTAAGACCATGTAGAAGGATCTTTTGTTCAATTCCCAAACTCTATCCGGTCCTGATATATTGCTGGATTAAATAGAATTTTTAAAAAACCTAACAGGTGGTTTTTCCAACCCAAACCGAGAAACCAACTTCCATTTGAGATGCACCGAATCTGCTGAGAAGTCATGGGCTGAGAAGGAAAGGATCAAAAAATCATCAACCGAGGAGGTCCGAGGGACCACATGAACCTTAAAAAATGGCATTCTTTCTATTGGAAAATGAGGGAGAGATCAAAATAGAACCTACTTAAAAGAAAGAAAGGCCCATGGATCTGAATAGGGCAACATTGGTCGTGAATGCAGAGAAGCATGACCAACCGAGACTGATAAGGTATTAGGAGCCGGAAAACTCGACATTCTGGGATCGAAGGCTTCCGGATGACCAGATTCAATGATCGAAAGATTTTGAAAGCACAGCAGCATGTACATGGCGTTATTTCCTTTTTCTCTCTCTCTCTATCTTTCCTAAACCTCATGACTCTCTATCATAACTAATCTCTTCGATATCAACTACACATTTTCCCTAATGTCTTGAATAATAAATTTTAAAACCAAGGACTCTACCCAGAATAACATAGATCTACAAGACTTCCCAAAAAACACTTCATAGGTAAGAATCATTATTGGGGCTTGCTAATTTCTATAGGAATATTCAACTAATGGAAAATTCTTTTCCCAATAACCTCTTAAATCAAGTGCACATGCTCGAAGCATATCCTCAATAATTTGGATAGATCTCTCTTTATTTATATCCGGATGTTTTGATATTCCATTCGGAATTTAAATTGGTAACACATTACCTCTTGTAAACCTATCCAAATCCTAAATGTGATCCTTGGGTCTTATTCTGAAACAATTTTAGCAGGAACTCAATGAAGGCTTACAACCTCTTGGACATAAAAGTGCATGATCTATTCCACCTTCGTTGTCTCTTTGATGGGGAAGGAATGAACTGATTTTTTGATTAAATAAATGATCACCCAAATCAAATCCATCCCACTAAGACTACATGGAAAACAAATGATGAAATCCATAGATAGTTAATCCCACTTCCATAGCAGAATGGGAAAGGGTTTCCACAAAACATCATGTCTTTGGTGCTCCAACCTTATTATCTGACAAGTCAGTCACTTTGACACAAATTCTACAATCAACCATGTCATCCCCAGACATCAATACAATCATTTCAAATTAGTATACAACATGGCAGTCCCATGTTTTTTGGACCAACAATACCGGTGTGAATTTCCCATCTATTTCTACCTTAGAGATAAGGGAACTGCCAACCTTCCTCAAAAACAAAAAAGAACTAACGGGAGACTGAGACCACTCAACTGAGGTCTCCCAAAAATTTATGATTTCTATAAATTGTTAAAACTCAGTGTTAGGTACCTGCTCAAGTTAAAATCACTCATCAAATTATGATACAAACTTTATCATTGTCATATACACCTTCCCACCATAATTTTGCACTCCCCATATCATCTTATCAAACTAACTCATTAGTGACCTCTCATCTATTAATTCCATCAAGGCTTGTGTTGATAATTTCCTTCCCAACACATTGAAGAACAGTTTTCATTTCCAAGTGTATATTTATTAGAAAAATAAAATATCTGAAGATACTCATCCCATCATCTCCATCACATGTTCACATATCTCTAACTAAAAATATACTTCAAGCTTTTATGATCAAAATATATTGTAAACTACTCTCCAAAGAGATAGTGAATCCACATTTTAGGTGCATACATAAATTCCCCCAAATCAATACAATGTGTTGGGTAGTTATTCTCAAGCAGTAATAATTGGTGAGTTATATAGGCCACCACCTATTTCCCCTCCATCAAGACACACCCCAAATCCATACCAAAAGAATCGTAGAAAACCTCATAACCCGAACAAAATTCCAGAAAAATAAAAACTAGAAATGAAGTTAAACTCAATTTCAGTTCCTCAAATGATATCTATCATTTTTAATCATACTAAAGCTTCACAAACATATGATTCAAATATGTCAATAGAGATGAGAGAACTGAGAAGTCCTGAACAAACATCCAGTAGTAACCATCTTACCCCATAAAGCTTCAAATTCCAAACACATTTCTAGGAATCTATCAAGACATATAGACTTGTATCATTTTAGGATACACAAATATGTCCCTATTAGATACAAAATTCCCCAAAAACATCACTTTCTAGATCAAAAATTCTCATTTGGTATTCTTACCATAAAAATAAGGTTTTCCAATGTTTCAATGAATGGTATCCACACAATCCATGTGTTCCACCTCTGGCATGGAGTAAACCAAAATATAATCCATGAACACAACCATGAATGATTCTAAGAACTGATGAAATATTTGGTACATTAATCCCATAAATACCATAGGAGAATTAGTAAGACCAAATGGCATAAACCGAAACTCAAAATTCACATAATGGATCCTAAAATAGTATAATTTATGACCTCTTCTCGAACACTAAACTGGTGGTACCCAAACTGATGGTAAATATTTGAAGTCTAACGAGTCCATATTAGTTGATTAATTTGATAATCAATACTTGAAAAAATTTAGTTATTCTTAATGGTCACCTGTTTTATCTTTTGATAATCTATGCAAGGTTTGATGATCCAATCCACATTTATAGCAAAGAGGACTGGTGAAGCCATCATGAAATTCTAGGATGAATGAATCCCATATCCATAAGAAATTCACGATGGATATTAAATTCATCAAATCATAAGGTGTTATGAAAAAAGGTTTCATAGAAATGGAATTGTACCAGGTGGTAATTCAAATATAAAATCAACCTCTCTATGTAGTGGTAAACCAAAAACATTCATCAAGGAAGACCTCAATGATCACAAACACCACCAATGGTAGAGGTCCACTCAAACAGGGATAAAACAAGTATAGGAAAATCTACAAAAAATGAAATTAGATTATCCAGGCTTAAGGAACAACCTTCCCCACACTCCTAGACAAAGAATCCCACTCACCTTGAAATACATGAGTCACTCCACCAAAAGAAGAAAATAAATTTGATGATGATAATAGTTGATCTAGGACTTAAGAATGATCATCCAAACCATTCCAATAATAAAGGTGAAGATATCATGATCATGAATAAAAAAATTCTACACCACATCAAAGTCATCTATCGTCACCCGACATGAGGGACATTTGAACCATTGCTCATACCTCTTTCCAAAAGGCATGGAATGATACAACAAAAACTTCATAAGATATAAATGTAAATAAAACATGTTAAATAACATTGATGATATAAAATAATGATTTTAACTAGTGTTAAATAAATATAGTACCATAGAGGATGAAATAAATACCAAAACTCTAATAGTAGCTGAACCAGGTTCAAATCCGTCTGGTTCATAATGTATCTTAGAAGCTAACTCAGATTTAATAGAGAAATGAACACCCCCTTAACATGAGAATAAGACCCACCACCCATGGAAGAAATAGATTGAACCTATGAAACATTTGAGAGAGTGGATCCATCCTTTCTACCTTGGGATAACCTTCCAAAAAATGCCTTAGATGGTCATATTTTCCATAATGACAAAAAGTCTTGGGAGCCTTCAAAAAAATTGTTGTGTTATGACCAAGTATTCCACAACAATATAAAACAACATGCTGGTGTCCTAATGTAGTCTGTGAAATTGGTCCTAAAGAAATCAGGCTACATTTTCACTACCTTTTCTATTTATAAGGTCCACCCTAACCAATGAACACACAAACTGAAGCTCTATAGATATTTTTTATCACAATAATGTCTTCCACATCCATAGCCACATTATCAACCAACTCCAAAAAAATTATTGAGGCTCATGAGAACCATTATTGGACAAATATGATCCCTCATCTCCATCTCAAACCTGAAATAATTACGGTAGTCATTTGTGACATGATATGGTGCCAAGTGAGCTAACTCTGCAAAGTGGGAGGAATACTCCAGAATGGTATGCTCCACATGCTCTATGGTTTGAAAATCTGGGGTCATTTCCACATGTAATGTCTCAGGATAAAAATAATGGTGGGAGACATTCTTGATTGAAGCCCAGGTGAGATCCTCATGAATATTTTATAGAAAACTAGAGTCCCGTTATCTCCTCTCAGATCCTTCAAGTATGTACATGAAAACACACACCTTTGAGTCCTTAGGAGTCTTCAAAAAGTTAAATATCCTCTATATACACTCAATAAACACCTCATTTTATTGGGTTCTTTTGTAACCTTGGATAATGGGTGGATTCTAATTAGTGAATCCTTATCCACAGTCCACCACTTTTTCAAGGTTTTAGACACCATCTTGACCTAGAATAGAAGTAGTGTATATTATATCATCCACTAATGAAGGGGCCACCAAATAATTTTATTATGGAACATGTCTTGTAGCATTGTCACTTGGTCTTTGAAGATATCTTCTACAAGTAATTATCTAATAAACATAAATCAATAATGTGTCAGCTTTAAAGAAAGTTTCAATGTAAAAAAACTTCAATGATCTATATTTATGCCGTTATATAAGAAGAGTTTAAATAATTATGATGTATTTATATGAAATAAAATAGATTTATAAAGGATTATAACAATTTAAATTAACCCCTTACCAGTTTATTCCAAATCCCTTAAAAACCAAGTCCACAGATTGGTAAAAAAATTCACCACCCATGGTAACTCTAGTTTAGACATATAAGTGTGATGTCCAAACAACCTTTTGTACTCACTACCTGAATCATAACGTTCCTAAATACTATCTACCCGTGACAATAAACTGAATAAAAGAAGTTTCATAACAATTCAGGATGGGTATTCCCCCTAATACCATTCTCTAAAAAACCAACCCTGGTCAATAGGACAATTCACCCTAGTTCGTCATCCTCATAGATATGTGCAAAAAATAATTAAAAGTCTCATGTATAATTAAAGATAAAATATATCATAATTTGGAGGAAAAGAATAAATATCCATGAGACATAAAAAACCAATCCACACTAGATAAACCTAAAAATTAAAACATTATGAGACTAACAATTCTATATGTGACCTACCAACACCTATAGAACATACTTTAAAGATGAAAATTAAAATAAGAGAAAACTACATTCTACATAATACCTCTCCCTTTAATTAATTTCTGTAAAACAACAACAACAACCACCCAAAAGAATTAGTGTGTGAGAAAAATGCCGAATATGTTTTCAATAATGAATCTATAAAATTATAATATCAATAATGAATTATCTCAAGGAAAAAAATAAATCTATTTAACAATCAAATTTCATAAATAAAAACATTTTTATAAAACATCCATTTCTTTTCATAGAAACATAACATATTCACCAATTATAGTAATATGTTATCTATGAAATAAAATAGGTAAGAATATGTAAAAACCAACCATCTATATTTCTTAAGAAATGAAGGGGAGAAAAATACCATGAAAATAACATCATGTGATAAACCAATAATAAATTAAAAAGTACACCATTTAGGATCTAACCTATGGAAATAAGGGATATAAATGAAAGGAATTCCCTAATATAATAATATGGTGTATCCAATAGGTATAACCTCTAGTGGAATTATAGACACTACAGTGACACGTAAACTATAGTGAAATTACACACAGTAAAGTGAAAAGTCTATTTCCCAAAACACCCTAGGTTTACCCATTATGATATATTAAAAAAAATATTTAAAATCCAAGATCAGAATTTATAAAATAGTTTCATATCAATGAAATTATTCTACCATGATTAAATACCCATTTTTGAATAAAAACGACCATTGAATAATTCATCAAACACATAGTGTGTAAAATATATATTTAAAGAAAAATCCCATTAAAAATGAATATTTTCCTATAAAACTACCCCAACCACTAATCCATAATTTTCATGGAATAACGAAAGGTATCTTATAAGAACATAATACAATTCATGTGTTTGATCCTTTTTATAGAGACACATGCCTTAAAAGAGTGGTAAAACCAATCTCCTTTGAAAATTGAGATTGGGGAAGAGTAGATTATTTCATAATCATCTTAGATCCAGAATAAATAACATCAATCCTCCATCAAAACCATTTTATCTAGTATACACAGACCAACTGGGTTCTAATGAGACAACAGGAGATGGTATCTAGAAAATATTTACAATGAAGAAGGGAAACTAGATAAAAAATATTACATGCCTCAAATAGATCCATCAAGAGAGATGTAATTACATCATGAATCCAAGGGTGGAATCCTCTAGAGTGATGGAGGGTGATTAGGTTGAGAAAAAATGATATCAGGAGGAGACTATGTATAAAAAAAATCAACAGTAGATGGGTAATTTTTGAACCATTAAAGGCTCGGAGGGCCCGACATGGTTAGTTCTCAGGGTTAGCCTAACCATGCACCAAACAGGAGTGGATACAATCTCTTTAAATGAAAATATTCATAGTCTTTCTGAATAAGACATGCGCTTTTCGAAAACCATGCTCAAACCATGTTACACCCCAGTAAAATCACTCATCCCCGCACAATTTACTTGGTGGGATTCATATTTATTTTATCCATGATCAAACAATGAAAAGAATATCTACAATCTTAATGATACATACCATGTGGTTAGAACATTCCATGTTCCTACTATGCTACATACCCATCTTCTTATAAAATACTCATTTTTGACCACAATTTTTGGGAACCCTCTATAAAGACTTCAAAGAAAATACAAGGTTAAATTAAAGCATACTTATGATCTAGTGAGAGTTATATTTATATCTCTATAATGATTTGGAAAATATTGAAAACATAAGAGATAAATATGTTATACATGAACCTTATTACATGTTCAAAACGTTATGTGTGGACCTGGTTTCATTTATAATGGTTTATGTGTGGACCTGGTTTCATGTATATAAATTTATGCATTTTCCGAGTTTCATGTTCATAATTTTTTTAAATACACAAGGTTCCATGTCCCTAAGTTTATAAAAATACCTGATTTCATTTCTTTAATTTATTGAGTGAAATTTTTACTATTTAAACATGTTCAAAATATTATATGTTTATGATTATTCCCCATTCTTATGTTCATGATATGATTTCAAGGCTCGTGATAAATTATTGAATATTACAAACTCTTATAATTTTTTTCTTTTATTATGGAAATTAATTATACAATGAATCATGATTAAAAATATTTACTTGATTGGTTATAACATTCATAAGTAGTGAACATATTCTTATACCCTTTTCCCCTTATGATATTTGATAGATATCTCATATTTTTTCCCTTATTGATAATTTAAGAATGTAAATTCTTAGGATTAAATTTTCTTCTGGTTATGACGAAATGTTTTTATTAGGGTATTATTAGGAATAGTACTACGAATGATAAAATTTTTGGTATATTCTGATGATATTTTATGAAATAAGATGTTTATGAATATAATATCTATATAAAATAAAAATATATGGTTATTTGTTGTGTATTATTGTGTTATTTATAGAATAATAATCCAAAATTATGTTATATTAATTTATTTTACAATTAAGTGGCCTCATAATTTTCATGTGAATTTTTAATTTAATAGGGTGTTTTACACTAGTGGGGTTTTCATTAATGTTTTTCTCAATCAAAAAGGGGTTTTGTTTTTGAGACACCCTTTAAAGGAGGATGTTATTGACTATAAAAATGTTTTTTTGGTTAAAAAATGTTTTCAAGGAAGGTATTGGGTTTCAATTGAATTTGAATGTTATTTATAAATTTTATTTCTATAGTGTATCTTCCATATATCTATAGTTTGTATTTTCATCCCATGCTTATTTTTATTATATTTTTCAACACCTAATAAATAGAATTTACATTTCATTTTTTATTCCATAAAATTTAAGCCACATCATTTAATAGGCCTTTTTTATGATTTTTCTATTTATGGGAAATGCAATGATAATTATTATATAATTAATAGTGATTTTGATGGGATATGAAAGTGTATTTTTCTTTAGAGGGAGATAATAGTGAGATGTGATTTAATGTTTTTTCAATATCAATACATGTTTTTATTGATTGATTACTAATATCCGCATATACATGATTGGATTATTTGGATCCTTAGGTACTAAGAGAGTGTCATATACCAATGCAATCTTTTTTATATAACACATTTTCTATTTTACCCTAGTTTTATGGTCTTATATGGGTAGTTGTGAGCTTGAAAATGAGGCTTATTTTGATTATTAGAGTGGATTGTGTATTTTTTTGGGACAAAAAATAGGCCAACTAATGGACCCAAATGTTTTAATATCTTGGAATATCTACCTTTAATACCTATTGAGTTTCACATGTCTCTTGATTTTTATATATTATTATATCTTGGGAATTTTTTCCTTATGTTTGATTTGATCCTATTTTTCTGTTGGATTATATAAAACCATTTCACTATTGTTATTTATTTTCTTTCAACTTCATTCTCATATGGTTCCAAATTCATTGTAACATTATTTCTTTTAAGATATGGTTTATGCTTTATATAGGTTGTTTAATGTTGGAGGTTTGAGGAATATTTTAATACAATAAATGTTTTTTAGAAAAAATGTTTCGTTTTTATAAATGTGGTAGTTTTAAATAATTATTTGATAGTAGTATCTCTTAAAGAAAACCTTTGTTTTTATTATAAATTTGAAGTTGATTTTGAACGAGGTATTTTAAATGGAAATAAAGGTTTGCTTCTTTTCACTTATTAACTCTCATGAAAAACCCTACTTTAAAAATAAATTTCTAAACTATAATATTTTAAAATTCATTTATATGTAATTTCATAGAATACTTAGGGAGATACTACTAGGAATTAATATGTCACATCCTATATAAACTAATGGTTGTATATAACTCTTATGTTTTTTAGGAGCCACATTTTCACCTATATTTTATTTTATTTTGGTTTTTTATGGTATTTGGTGATATATCATGGACCAAATGAAGTTGGTTTTTATTTATTTTGAGTTTTTTTCATTATTTATATTGGGATGTAGTGTGTATTTTATCCAAGTAATTTTTTTTCACTTTGGGATCTACAAATTTATAAAATTATGTATGAATGTTTACTTTTTTCATGTTTAGTTTTATTTTTTTATAACTACATATTTTATAAGTATGATAGTCAAATTTTTAGATGTACTATGCCAAATTATTAGTATATTTCCAATACTTTCCATCTATTTTTGATGGATAAAATTTTATTAAACATGTATTCCTTAATTACAATTTAATAGTATCATACCAATAGGGTCTTGGAAGTCCTTTAGACTATAGTGGAGGTCCCATGTTGGTGAAGTCATAGGCCATCTTGAGCTATTTTTTTTATCATTTACATCTATGTACTTTTCATACCGAAAATATAGTAAGTGAAGCTGCATGTAAATTAAGGAAAAATGCTTGGATTTAGAATAAATAATCAATAGAAAACCACCATTGATGTCTCAACATAATAATAAATAAACAATTGTATGTGAGTTCATGTATACTCATTTATATAAATATAATAAAATAGATTTACTAGATCCTATAAACCATTTAATAGAAAAAACAAATAATAATTCAATTTATAGATCGGTATCATCTAAAATTAATAACTCTCTATAATTGTAGGGAATATAACTATACATATATGCTTCGATCCTATAAATACAAATATTTTAAATCCTAGTTAGGGAAACCATGATTCCAAATCCCAAATTTCCTAATATAATACATTTAAGGTATGATACTCATCATAAGGGATACGGAATAATGTATCCTATTGTAAAATAAATCATACTACCTTCTCCTTTTGGATAGGGGAGATGGGTATAAAAGAGTTAGGCCACATTTGATCAAATACCATTTATTGTTATCCATATGATTTGAACCTTATTATAGTTCACATAACAACATTACATCACTTTTTTCATGCATATTACATATCAAGGGGGTATCCATGATCAAGACATCGTACTAGCTATATCCGTCAACATTTTCAATACAACAAAGCCAAAAAAATCTCAATATATTAAATTTACACTCATTATTGGGTATAAATAACTCATTAGGACATCTAAAAACACAATATGACAATGAAATAGAATGTTGGTGGGAATATCTATAACTATTTTTTTATTGTACAATGATAGTATACCCTAAAACTAAACATGGGTTGAAAATAAACAAATTCATGGAGAACCAAGACCATGGGAAACCTATAAATGTTTTAAATTCCATCCAAACATTGAAGAGTAAATAGAACAATATATACGTTAACTCATTATAATAATAATCCTCATAATTCCTAGTACATGAAAAAACATAAATGAAATCCATACTAATAATTTCCTAAAAAATTCACCATATAAGACATGTGAAAAAACTAATCTACACTAGAGGTGATCAAATGAATAATTAAGTATGACACTGGATATAGCCAGTGTGTACTTATTAATTTCCACGGAGAACATAAAGGGTGACGAAGATACCATATTAATACATTCAACTTAGGTGGTATGAGTTCTTTTTCTAATAAGACCTTTATTTTAAAAATCATTTTATGAAAAATAGTTCATGTACTGGAAAAATATATTTTATTCCAATTTATGTCCAAAGTAGGTTTTAGGAAAATAACTATTTTCAAATAATGGAAAAATTGTTTGAATAAAAACTAATTTATAAAATAAATCACTTACTTAAAACCTAAAAAAACAATACATTATCTCAAAATAAATGAAAACTTTTACCAATGATATGTATAGATGATTGGGTTATAATTCATTAGAATTATTTTAGAAGGAAGTGATGTAATTATTAAAACATTTTCAAAGGTTTGAATTATTATTCCTCAATTAAACATTGTCACAACATCAATGACTTTGATTAAAATATCAAATCATGTGTTTGTGAAAAAAATCATGGAAACCTCACTTAAATATTATAGAAACCATTCTGCATTTTGAAAATAAATCATGATATTTAGGTTTCTAAATGAATGCTTATAAGCTACATAGGATCACGTGACCATCACAATATCTTATCATTGGAATATAAATCAAGAATACATGCTTAATTACCTCAACTATGTTCGTGTGAATGAATATACATGACTAATAAATCAGTCATGGAAAATAAATACATTATAATGTACTAAATTAAACATAAATTCATGTAAGTATATGATAGATAATTAATAAAAATAATGTATTTAAAACATATTTAATTATATATATTCATGATGTATATTAAAATAAAAAACTAATACATTACTAAAATCATATTTCCCAGGTTTTGAAAACATTTTTTAAAATAACTCATGTTTAAAAAAATATTAAATGGATGAATATAAAATTCTTACATAGAATCTTTAACATGATTCAAAAAATATAAACGAAAGTCACTCACCCAAAAATAATAAAATAAATGTTAAAATTTTATAATAAATTTACAAAAAAAGTGGTTTTAATGTTATTGTAATAATATATAAATTTAAAAGAATCCTTGATATGAACAACCATAACTATTGAAATGATTTCCAAATTCAATGAAATTAAATAAATCTACTAAAAATTATTGAACCTATTTTGATCACCATTTAAATCTAATTAAAAATTATTATAAATACATGACAATGTATCCTCAATGAAAATCTTGGAGAAAAACCAAAAGATATATCCATGATAAAAGCAATCAAAATACAAAACTAAAACATCATAAAAATCTCACAACATTACCTAAAATTCATAAAAACCATAGAATAAATCAAACTTCAATCTCCATCCATTAAAAATATGGTGAATGATGTATAAATTTCTTTAAATCAACACATATAACTAAAATAATAATATAAACCATTAATATGAATGAATTATACTATTCTCTAATGTAACTCATTATTGAATCCATAGACAAAGTAATAAAATTATAATAAAAGAGTGGGTAGGGGGAATAAGACTTACCATTGATTTGGAATGAAAATCACATTTTAACCACCCTATAATCAAGAAGTAAAAGGATGGAATTATTGATACCTAGAGGTTAAATGGATATCCTCTCAACTAGACTTATATGAATGATTTGGTGGGAAGTAAAAGTAGAATCAAATGGGTTTAGATAAAATTGTAAAAAGTGAAACATTTAATAGAGTAGAATTAAAAACTACTAGTTACCCTATATGGGGACATTGGGTGAATGGTGTCACATTCAGACACCCCCACTTCAACCTCACTCGCTAAGTTCCCAATTATCCTACAAGATACCTGTTGTCACCTTTAGTTTAAAATAATAGTTGAAAACACTTGGTGACCTTATCCTGAATCCCAAAATACAATAATGGAAAACCATTAGTATAATACCATGAAATTCATCCTCAAAATTAATAATACATGATAGTGTAATAAAATAAAGCATAACACTTAATTAAAAACCATAAATTCAAATGATCACACCTTTTGATTACTAAAATATATAATTTAAAAAAAATACTAATTATTTATTCTATATAAGTTTGAAATGAAACATTTTATGCGGCCCATGTAACTCACTAGTTATTATACACTCCCAAAAAAGGGGTTTCAAAAGGATCATTAATGACACTAATACAAAACTGACATTTAGTAGGCATTTAGTAGTGCAAAAGAAAGTAATGATAAATTTAACCTTTTATGAGGACTTCAATTTTAGCGCTGATAAAGAAAACCATTATCAGTGCTTTAATTTTAGCACCGATAAAGGGAATCCCTTATCAACGCTTTATTTTTATCACTCATAAAGGGTATCCTTTATCAATAATTTGTTTTTAGTACTGATAAATGGTATGCTTTATCAGTTATTTATGTTTAGTGTTGATAAATAATTATTTCATCAATGAATTTTTAGCGCTTCGAATTTGAAATAATTAAAAAAATAAAAAATAAAAAACATGATTATTAAACAAACATTATTAATTAAATAATTATTTAATAAAATGAATTGATTTATTATACATTATTAAATATTAATCATTTTATTAATTATATAATTATGATAATTAATGTTATTAAATTTTATATTTTAAATATATAGATATATATATTAATGTATATAAATATCATAATATATTACAAAATATTTATGTGATTTACATTAAATTTTCATATATTTATTGAATAATAGTATATAATTAAAAATTAATATGAATTAAAAATATTTACTAATTACATAGTACTTGATGTACATATAATTGAATTTCGTTTTATGTTTCAATTTAATATAGATCAAATGTGTGTTATATTGATTTCATATATATGTATAATTAATGCATTTTTATATACAATATGCACACACAAAAAACTTATCTATTTTTTCAATATTGTTAAATTGTACCTATATATTCTTAATTTATTCAATTTCACTCATTTTTTACATATATACATGCAATCAAAATTAGATATCCATTAATAATGTCAAAAATATATATTTTTAAAAAATATTTATAAATAAATATATTTATAAATGTACATTCAATATATTCATATAATTATATAATTATAATTATATATATATATATATATATATTTTAAAAGTATTTTTATAATGAAAAATAAATAATTATGTATATTTAAATATTTATTGAATTTATAATAAATTTACTTAAATGATGAATATATTTACAATATTTATATTTTTATATATTTATTATATATATATGTGTATAATTATATAAATATATATAATGATATAAGTAATAATTTCATAAAATATTTATATAATTATAAATAAATAATTATAAAATTATAATAAATATATTTAAAAAGGAATATATTTACAATATTTATATTTATATAAATTTATTAAGAATTTATAAATATTTACTATTTTTTATTCATAATTATAATTATAAATCATTTAACAACACTTCAGTAATAAGCGCTTATAAAAGAATCTTTATCAATACTTTTTTCTCACTGATAAATATGAGGATTTATCCATGCTAAAAAAGCACCGATAAATTAACATTTATCAATGCTTATTGGTAAGCACTGATAAATGTGTCTTGATCTTTTTTAAAACCCCTAACAATTTGAGAACCTATCGTGATATAGAATCTTTTTGCAGAAGACACCTACTATTGGTACTCCTCCTCAATAAATCGATGGTCGAATCACACTACTCAACTGCCTCCAAACATCTCGTCCGACATCCAATGAGGGTCTCATATTTTCTTCAACCTAGCAAGGTAGGCCTTCAAATTTTCTTTGTGTGTTTTTTATTTCATTTTTGATTTCTTCTTCTACAATTTTTTTATGATCTATTTTTTATGATTTTTTTGTGATCCATTGTTTAGGGAATGATTTGTGTTCCATTGTCTTTATTGACTACTAATATATGATCTGTTGGTTTATATCTGACACTAAACCGTGAATTTAATCATTGATGTTTTACTGCAATGTATTATATATTCTTACTAAATAATTTTTTCCTCTATTGGTTATATGTATCATAAGATCTAGTTCCTCTTATAATTCACTATGGTCCGTAGTTTTCATTTGGTTAAAATTAAAAGGGGTCATCCCTAGTTAAGCACATGAGGTTTTATCATATCAAGCCTTCACTTTTCAAATCATTATGGGGCATTTAGTTCATGTTATGTTTGAATATCATGTTTTTATCTACTTGATATTTTTTACAGACTATAAGTGAGTAATTTTTTATACTAGCATGAGATGTATATGTGTATATATAGGTATTACATCATTTATTTCCATAGTTGTTTTTCTTACATGTATGCCTATATTGGGTAATGATGATTTTGGGTCTGTATGTCAATTGACCCCAAGGGCCGTGATAGAATTTTGTTCGACCTTTGGTACTAATTGTTTCTATTTGGGGGGGATAACCTCCCATTTATGGTTTTTTACATGCAAATTTTAAACCATCCATTAGTGACTTTGGGGTGTTTTAGAGGTCATAAGATGATCTAACCTAGTGTTTTTTGGGTAAATTAGGCTAGGGTCATTACATTATCCATCTTCCAGTTTTCACATATAATGTTTAGTGATAATATCAATTATTATATGCCTTTATCAACCTCCATTTTTCCAAACTAAAATAGACTTTCTTATTTTATTTGGAATATCTAGGTTCTCAGATAATCCAGTAGAAATGATTCATATTTCCCTTATTAGAATTGTCTGTAACTTTCACTTTTGATAATGTATATCTTATGTGTATTTATTTATATATCATATAAAATTAATCTTTTATAAACCCAATATGATGGATATAAACCAAAAATGGATGCATGATAATTGTTTAGAAAAGGAATATAAAGATGGAGTTAAAGAGTTTATCATGTTTTCAAGAGAGAATGCAGAATACCCATCTAAAACCCTCTCTTCATGTTTACATTGTTTTTATTCAAGAAACATTAGTCTAGAAGAGTTATAAGAACATTTTATTTGTTACTAAATAGATCAAATCTATAAATTTTGGACTAAACATAGGATAAAACTGAATTTAGACATCAATTTGGATGATACTATGGTTTATGAATCATTTGATATGAATACATTCGTAAAAGATGATGGAGATCACATGGAAGAAATGATGATGGTAATTGAAGATGTCCTTCATGATTGTCCAAAGTCATTTTAGAAATTAAATAGTTGTTACAAGATACCATTGTATACCAATTTTACTAAATACACAACATTTTTAGTTGTAATAAAGTTATATAATTTGAAAGCTAGCATTGAATGGAGTGACACCATCTTTACAAAACTTTTTGGTCTTCTAGAAGTCATGATACCAAAAAAAATGAACTATCATGTCAAACATATGATGCTAAAAGAATTTTTACATTCAATGGGAATGATCTCTAAAATAATACTTGCTTCTCCAAATGATTGCATATTGTTTCACAAGGACCATGAATCACTCATAAAATTACTTAAGTGTGCCACAGATCGATTCCAAAAAAAAATCTTGTATATCAAAATTTGTATAGTACTTTCCTATCATTATTCAGTTTAGAAGACTATAGAGATGTTAGGAAAACACAAGATAATTTACATGTTAGATAGATACAAAAATTAAATATGGGAACCTACGTCATCCAACAGATTCTCCTTAGTGGAAGAAAATTGATTATGACATTCCTAAATTTAGAGATGAGATGAGAAACATTCATCTTACATTATCTGCAGATGGAATAAATTATTTTGGTGTATATAGTAATATCATAGTACATGACCCATCATGTTGTTAAATTATAAATTTTCTCCATGGTTATTCATGATGTAAAAATAAACTATGTTTTCTCTGCTTATATATATACCAAAGTAACTAGGTAATGATATTGATGTTTATTTGGATCCTTTGATCGAATATCTGAAATTGATATGGGATACATGTGTTAAAATATATGATTCTCATAGAAGTGAATAATTCACATTGAGTTCCATGTTGTATGAAACGATAAAATGCTTCAACTTTTATGGAAATTTATTAGGTTATAACATTAAAGGAATGTTGGGTTATCCTATTTGTGAAAAACGCACATACTAAGTTTAGTTGAAACATTAATCTAAGACTGTGTTTCTAAGAAATAGAAATTTTTTACCTCAATGAAATAAATACTAATCCTAGAAGACAACATTTGATGGTAATATCGAACAAGGTACAACACCATCTCCAACAACGGGTGATCAATTGTAAAAAAAAGTAAAAAATATTAAAACTCTTTTCTGTAAACCATTTTTGAAAAACCATTAAAAAATAGGTTGAAAGAAGAGATCAATTTCCATTTAATTAATGTATTCGAATTGTTTGTATATCAGACATTTTATTGATGTCATTCATGTAGAAAAAAATGTATTTGATAATTTTATTGGCATATTACTAAATGTTCTTAAAAAAAGAAAGATTGAATCAAGGATAGGTTGGACTTAATTGAAATAGGGATAATAGAATAGTTAGAACTAGTGAAGGGTAAAAGGTATACTTTTCTTCCTCTAGAATTTTACACTCTATCCAGACAGGAAAAATTTCAATTTTTCCTTTTCCTTATGAGTGAAAAAGTTCTACAGGGGTATTCATCAAATATCAAGAATTTCACGTCAATGAGTTATTTGGTGTGACAATGGATAAAATCACACAACTTCCATGTTTTAATTAAAGATTTAATACATGTTGATTTTCATTGCATTCTTCCTCAAAATGTATGAAAAAAACTAACCAAAATATTCTTATTTTTCAAATCCATATGCAGTAAAGTTATAGACCTTGGGAAGTTTCATATAATGAATAAGAAGACTTCAATAATATTATGTGAATTAGAAATATTCTTACCACCACCATTCTTTGATATAATAGTCCACCTAATGGTTCACTTGGTCAGAGAGGTTCAAATATGTGGTCCTATCCATTATATATGGATATACCCCATTGAACAGTATATGAAAATTTTGAAATTGTATGTCAAGAATTGAAGTCGGCCAGAAAGTTGTATTACAAAGAAATATATTTTTGATGAAGCTATTGAATTCAGTACTGATTACCTATCATATGTTAAAATCAGTGGTCTCCCAAAGTCTCGCACAGTGAACACCTTATGGGAGAAGGGATTTTCATAAGAGATGTTGTTAAAATTACCTTAACATAGTGAGAGAAAGAAAATATTTACATATTACATAATAGTGAAGATGTTGGTCTATAAATTGAATCCCACAAATAAATTCATAGATATTTGAATCCATTAAGAGCTAAAAGATAGATATCGGATACACATAATCAACAGTTTATAGGACAGTTCAGAGATCAAATTTCTAATGAGTTATCTGAAAATCCATAGTCAATTGTCGAACGACTTCAATGGCTAGCCAGAGGACCAAATTAAAATTTCATATCTTACACTGGGATTTTAATCCATGGTTATATATTCTATACAAAATAAAACAATTACATCAATATGATGAAAAATAGTGGTGTTACGCTTGTGGATGAAGTGATGAACATATTTGGTTCCAAGGATTGAAAACCAATTTAGGAAAATATGTCATATTTTGGAATTATCTAATAGATATATGAGTTGTATTATACAACATTTCAAGAGACTATTTTCCAATGAAAATGGGTTGACAATATCAATGGATTAAAAGTTGATGAATTGGGATTTTTGAAGGTGAATTTCAATGTATAAGGGGAAAAGATAATCCATTCATAATAGCATCATAAGCAGAGAAAGTAATTTATGTCTCTGATCCCACAAACAAGAATTGATAAATTATCTTACTGGCGATAAAAAAATGTTGAGTCAGATGGAAATTCAATTGAGTATGACGCTTTCATTGGGACATCACAATCAGTTCATGTTGGTCCCATTGTAGAAAATGTCTTGTATGTTATAGGGGAACATAAATAGGGGATTTGGATTCTTGAAAGAGGAACCAAATACTTGAAATCATTAAAAAAATATAGAGAGTTCAATGTGAAGGTAAAAGTGTTTTTAATGTATTATGTTTTCCCTCATAATATTATATAATCTCTACTGAATTAATATAATCTAAGTTAAATGTTTGACTACACATGTATACAATGTCTTATACATATGATTATGCTACCAATCCCTCTGGAGAACAAACTATAATTAAGTAAACCCATTGGATAGATGAAAAGGTAATGTTATGATACACTTTCTCTATTTAACTAAAAAATTATATAATGGAATTTTGATTTAATTTTCATTATTCCTTACATAGTTAATTTATTTTATATTTTTTATCTCCATGTTTCATGCCTTTGAATGAAGAGAAATGAAGTTATCTCTTCTCATTCAACGATGTAATCTTAATGTTTTCACAGTAAAATCATTATCCATATAATTAATGTATTGTTTCATATTTATTTTTAATTTATTTCTTTTTATTATTACTCCCATAATAATTGTTTTCTTATACAAGAGTATTATTTTATTCAAGTTAGGGGTGCTATGTCAAACTTTCATACTCCTTCTCCCTTAAAATCCTTGAACCACTGTAGTGGTGCATTTATCACTTTCTTCTAAGTTACCCCCACTACCTTTGTAGGAAGAGGAACAATGTTGCCTCTTCTCAATTAAAAAGTTAATGTTGATGTTTTCACAGAAAAATCATTACCCAGGTAATTAATCTATTATTTCATATATATGTTTAATTTATTTCTTTTTATTATTACTCACATAATAATTTTTTTTCTTATACGGGTGGATTATTTTGTTCTAGTTGGGGGTTCTTTGTCCAACATTCTTGCTCCTTATCCCTTAAAATATTTTCATCACTATAGTGGTGCATTTATCACTTTTTTTCAAGTCACCTCCACTGCCTTTTCATGAGGAGGAACGACATTTCCTCTACTCAATTACATAGTTAATATTGATATTTTCACAGTAAAATCATTGCCCATGGAATTAATCTATTGTTTCATATATAGGAAATTTATTTCTTTCTAGTATTATGCATAAAATAATTTTTTTCTTATATAAGTGGATTATTTTTTTGAGTTGGGGCTGATCTGTCCAATTTTCTTGCTCCTTATCCCTTATAATCTTTTCAACCATCATGTGGTACATTTATAAATCTCATTCAAGTTACCTCCATTGGCTTTGACAGAAGAGAAATGATGCTAACTCTACTCAATTACAGAGGTAATCTTGGTGTTTTCACAGTAAAATAATTGTCCATATAATTAATGTATTGATTCATATGTATGTTTAATTTAATTATTTTTAGTATTACTCATATAATAATTTTTTTCCAATACAGGTGGGTTATTTTGTTTGAGTTTGGGTGATCTATCCATCTTTCGTCCCTTTCTATACCAAAACATCTATAGGCTTATTCTCTCACAAAACCTTTCACTCCTGTAGTGTTAACATGTATCACTTTCTTTCATGTTCCCTCAAATACACAATCACAGAGGTAATATCAATATTTGAACAGTAAAATAATTTTCCATATAATTAATGTATTATTTCATATTTATGTTTAATTTATTTCCTTTTAATATTACTCATAATAATTGTTTTCTTATACAGATGATTTTTTTAGTTGAGGTGGTTTGTTCGAAACTAATCATGCAATGTTTCCAGTTTGAAAAAAAATCAATGGAAATCATGGTAACATTGACAGGTAGGATTTTTTTTGAAGGAATGTAATAATTTTTATTTATGTAATAATATAAAACAATGTTTGAAATTTCTATAATATAGTATTTTTTCTGGTATTTGTATTATAAATTTCATTTCACTTAAATTATGTATTAGGAATTGCTTTTGTTGATATCAGACTTGTTTCTAGTGTTGTAGTGTGTTGTAACAGCATAAAATAGTATGACCCATTACCTATGATTTTAAAAGTTCTGATAAATAGGACCTTTATCATCACTTTTAAAAGTGATGATAAAAACTCATTTACCAACACTTCTAAGAGAACTGATAAAGGTTTCCTTTAGCAGTGCTAAATTAAAGCGTTGATAAATGGGTCTTTTATCTGTGATTTTAAAATTGCTGATAAAGGTCCTAATTATTAGTGATTTTTTAGCACTGATAAATGACTAATTTATCATGGATTTTTCAGTGCAGATAAAAGTCCTGGGATTTTAACATTTCTCATGTTATCAGTTCTTTTCTAGCACTGATAAAGGCTATTTCTAGTGTTGTTAAAGGAAACTTTGGTAGTAGTGTATGGTAAGAGAAGTTCATAATATTTATAAAATGTAACAATCATTCATAAATAATGGTTTATAATCATTGATTCATGAAATTATATTTTTGGAGGACCTTAATGGAATGAATCAGTAGTTTTATTTGGAAGGATCATAAATTAATGAATCTATATATATATATTGAAATGATGATTTTGGTTGGTGGGTTTGAAATATTCGTGGATATTTGATAATTATTTTATGGTTTGTTGATTTAATATGATCATGAATTTTTTTTTGTGATATATAAGGATTTTTTATAAACATGAAATTTTTAAAAAGTGCTTTGTGAAAATATTTGATAAACAATTTGACTTTACAGAATGATTTAAATATTTGTTCATGTAAATTTTCATTGTTTGTGTGTTTATGAAAATTTCTATATTTAGAAATGTTTTCAAAAAATATAAGCCTCTTCTATGGTAAATTAACAAACAATGGATTGTGAGTTAAGACAAGAAATGGTTGGAAGGTGATGGATCACAATAGGTCATATTAAAGTTTAGGGTTTTAGTTTAATGAAAAAACAAGAAACCAATTTTTTATATATTATAATACTATCTAATGATTATTTAAAATTAAATTAATATTCTATTTGATATCTTTAAATGAGTTAGTTTTTATAAAATGGTAATTTATAGTTTTTGACATCGAGGCTTCATGATGGCTAAGAATCTAGAGGTGGTACTCTTATTAGGGTTCCCTTTCTTTTTGTGGGACATAAGGTATTGTTCTTGGTCTACTGGCATTAGGACCATTGTGTCATATATTATGGGTCTCAGGCAACATGACTAGAATTTAATGTACTAGATTAGACTTCAGGCCGCTGACTATCAAGGTATGTTTCTCTGGGCCATTTGATTTTTGGGCATCCAAGTTATGTAAAGGATATCTATAATTATTTAAAATAGTATTTTTTTTTATAATTAAATGGGGATTGATCACAAACTATTGAAAAATTATATTTTCAATTTAATTTCTGAGAATATGGGTTTTCCAATAACTTCATGGAAACTATGACACTCTTTTATTTTTGAAAAAATTGGTGATACCATGTGGGGGTGAGCTAGAATTTTTTAATTTAAAAATAATTGAGTTTTATAAGAATATTTTTAAGGGTAAAATGTTATTTATGAGAAATAGATAGAGTTGAAGATGGTTTAATATTTAATATATAATATTTTTTTTAGAAAATATTTTTTATATCATTTATTTTGAATACTTTTTTTAAAATGCTTCTAATAAATAATTAATTTGAATAAAAGTAAATTTATATTAAATTTTTTGCAGTCTATTTTTTTATTTTTCTATCCATGGTTGTTTGTCTAAGTTTTTGAGAAAATCATACTATGTTTGAACTCACCTGTTACTTTTCTAATTGTGTGGTCATGTAGGCATGATTTATTGTGATGAAAATAAAATAGTTTTTTTTATTGGGGAATCAAATATCAACTTTGATGAAATTGAAGAAGGAGTCCATAAAATGGAAATGTTCCAATATTATTTACAATGAGATAAAATGTATTATATTTAGATTTTCATTTATGATTATATATTTTTTGTGTCCATTAAAAATTTTAATGATCTAAATAAAATATTTATATAGACTCCATGTTTTTTTTATGATTTTTGATTATTTTTATTAATGAAAATTTAATGATAAATGATTTCAATTATCCCTCAAAATATCTTTTGATTCTATAATGATCAAAGGAACTCATTTAAGGTCGTAATGTGATATTTTTTGAGTCTCTCAATTTGGGACATTAGGGTTGGAAATTATAAAATGGTATCAGATCATGGTTTTCAGTTGATTATTTTGAAATCACGTTGACTTTAAAAATATGATTATTTGAACATAAAATGTATCAATAAAAGATATAACTAAACTTTTATTTTGAAAAACCTACTGTTTCAATGATTTACAGTTAAATTAGTTGTTAATAATAGGCATACATGATATTATTCTTTATTCTATGTTTACCATGTGGGTCAAAACTACAAAAAAAATCATGATTTATGATATGATTTGTATGGAATTACATCACATTTACATTAATTTAATATAATTGTATTTTTATTTTATGAAAGTGGGTTTTTATTAACTTAATAACTTTTGGTTTTTCAAAAGTAAATTTCAAAATATTAATGTTTAAAAATTTCATGAATTGATATAATAAATATATGAATAATGGGGATATCCAATAAAATGTGTGAAGATGTTATATAGATATAGTATATAATATGAGTCTTGTGATATTTATCACTTCTCTAGATCCTCATTTAGTCAATTATATCATTTTTGGAATCCAAGGAATTGGTAGGGATGCAAGTATTTATATGATATGATTGAAAAATTATTCATAATAGTTTCTAAAGAAAATTATATATTAATTTCATGGTGATGTTGAGTTTTATAAAGTTTAGTAGTGGTTAGAAATGTATAATTTTAATATAAAGTTTTTTATTAATGCTTGAGGCATCAAATTTTAGATCAGATCTTATTTTCTAGAAGGATTGGTTGGGGAGTGGTGGGAATTAGTTATTTAATTGGGGAAAGATAAAAATCATGTCTAGAATGTTTTCTAGAAGATAACATTATCAATATTTTCCATAATAAATACATTTATATAGAGATCATATGTTTATAAAATATGAGAAAGGAAAAATATCTTTTATTGATAATATTTTTTTTTATATTTTGAAATATATATAAGATATTGTGATGAATAATAATTCTAAGGCCTAATGGTGTGATATATGATTGTGACATAAGTTATAGTTACGTATTATTCTATTAAAAGTATATATATATTGAGGTAATTTTTACACCATCATCAACATATATTGACATTTAGGACACTTAGAGGGTGAGTCCTTTTCTCTATAAACTAGAATGAAAAAGAAATTTTATTTTTATCACATAAAGGAAGATGGATATTTTTCAATTAATCCCAAAAAATCATCTTCTAATTTTTTTAGTTGAAGATTACATAACAATGTTTCTTGTTTTTTTTGAAGTGGATAATTTGATGTTTTTTCATTATTCCTTAGATTTTTTTTATAAATATAGGATATTGGGAAAGTTTAATAGTTATTATGGGTGATTCATATGGGTATACCGTATTTGAGAATTTGACAATGATTGATTATAAAATATTTTGGTTAATGGATCAATGATGAAAAAGTAAAGGAATCATTATAAAGTTGGTATAACTTATTTGGAAGAAAATTTGATGCCTCCTAGGATCTATTAAAATCTATTTTCTTATGATATTTCATCATTGGAGCTATAAACTAATGAAAAAAAACTATATTGTTTGCGGTACTACTTTGATTACTTTAATTACTATTTTAGTGTTACATAACAAGGGGGAATTGATTTAATTTCTCATTGGATATCGAGATTCTAAAATTTGATGATGTGTGGAGAGGATTAAATAGTTTATAAATACCAATACTCTAATAAGATAATGGATTATATAAGGGTTTACATATCAATCCTCACAATGAAATGGTTGGAATATTATAATCCTCCAAGGATGATTTATTATTCATAATGAAAATATATGGATGGATTATCATAATGAATTAGATGAGTATATTTTTCACTTATATAAATTACTATTTTAATAGTGATATATTAATGGTGTCAGTTGGGACCATCCTCAATTTCAAGGGAGAGTTAGATATTTATAAAAGTATGGTATGTCTAAATATTTGATAATTTGGATCTATATATTGTATGTTAGTGTTATTTGTACATAAATAAATAAAGTGTAATAAAAAACCTCTTCTTATTATAAAATTGGATATATATATATATATACTATTGTCTTGTCTATGTTTTTTTTATTAACACTAATAATGGATGTATAATTTTATATAGAAATTGTTTCTAGGATGATCCATATTTCATTACCACTAAATATTTTAAATCTAACAAAGCTATTGGCATTGAAAGTTCCACATTATATTCTACAGAAGAATGTATTGATTCAACAAATTATTTCATAATGTGAAGAGCCTGTTATATATACCAAGAAATACAACGCAAGTTTGATTTTTTGTAATTAAATTTAGATTCTAAATTTTGGTGATAGAAATGATTAAAAATATATTTCATCCAATTAGTGATATTTTTTTCTAATGAAAACTATCATGTTGGTTTTCTAGGATTCACATCATGTTTAGATATCATCAGTTAAGGAAAAATGTAGGGGATATCCAAAGTATGATATTTTTATATCGATGCGTCCTTTATAAATTTTTCTTTATTTCTTTTTGAGTAACTGACCCACCTTTTATGTTAATGGAATGGATATACATGGGTTTTTTTACAAATTTTCATATGAAATTATTGTGAAATTTCTAGATGATATTATGATATACAAAAGAATAAAAAAATATCAAGATATTTACTTAGAGATACTTATGATAAGAATAAAATAATATATTATTTATTCCACATAATAAAAATTTCATTTATTGATTGAAAAAGTAAAATTGTATGTCCTTAATGAGTATATAAAATGGGTTTTAGATTATTTTTCGAATGTTAAAGTGGTTCTTTCCAAATAAATTCATATTAATAAATTAAAATTAATAAATTCATGGGGTTTTTCTGTGTATTAAAAATTGTTTATAATGAAGTTTTTGAGTAGATTCTTCCCTAAAAACATTGACTAATAAAATAAGAATTTTTTAATGTATTTTGGATCATAATTAATCACATGTGGAAGTGAGTAAAATGATTCAATTACCTCTAGTTTTAATCATATTCTAATTAGGGAGTTCATATGAAGTGTATTATGGTGCATATTGATTGGTAATAATATTTTTTTAATACAAAAATTTATGTTTAATGAATACAGTCAAGGAAATTGACACCCCTTAAAAACAACTATCATTCAAATGTTTTGAGATAGATATTATTGTTCATACTTTGAAATCAAGGATACATTAACTTTTTTTAGAAATTGGTTTTATATACTTGGTGAATTAAGTAAATTTTATCACAATTTTATATAACTAAAGACAATGTATATGGGTAGAGTATCTTTAAAATTTTAATATTGGGATTATTCATACACTTTATAATGGTAATGTTTTTGACGTTGTTTTTTATAGGAAGACTCATACCCAAGTGATGATGGAAGCTCAAATGTAGTGGCATTTCACTTCTATAAATATTTCATATAAAAATTGGCCTATACCATATAATTTTGATATTTTTTCACCTATAGAAATGGTTTGACCAAACCATTGGTATTTTTTTCATTTTCAGCTACCTATACCAATGGTATAGTAAAACCATTATTATAGGTAAACCATTTTTTATGGTTAATAATAATAATAATAAATACAATGAAGGTAATAAATAAATATATATATTTTTATTTAAGAACATAAATGTGTTTGTAGAATATTGGTGAAATATTCTTAAATTAATGACAATGTCCTATGCCAAAATTATAGTGCTGAATATTTATTTAATAATATAGATATACCAATGGTTGGACCAAACCAATGACATATTATTTTTATTTTAAATTATCCATACTAACTATTCTCAAAATTTTAATATTTAATTCCAATTCCAATAGATTTGTTATGTAATTTTTATAGTTCTATCCGAACACAAAATCACATAATCTACCATTAAACCATTAGTATAGGCTATATTTATGGGTTGATGGCCTATAAAATTGGTTATAAATGGTTAGTATATCATTTTTATGTATTTTTATGATGATATTTATATATAAATTTTTTATCTAGATAGAATAAATAAGAAATGGCATGTTTCACGCTATACATAACATGAATCCAATTTTTATTGTTTAAATAAAATAAAATTGTTATTTAATAAAGAGTGTAAGATGAAAATGGATTCCATTTATAGTGGTGATACCACTGATGAATGGGTTTCTACACTAAATTATATGCATTATTTGTAACAAATATAAATGGTTCCAATGGAAATGAAGAATGAGATTTTGAAAACTATTTTCTATTCTAGAGATGCATCACATCTTAGAAATTCCATGATGTATGCTGAAATAAAACACCCTAATCTAATATATTGGGTTAAAGAAAGATTATATATAATTTTTTTTATTTATGGTTAATTTGATAATAATTGAATACTATTAATGCATTTGGGTTGGTTCCTGAGTGGTACACACCCTGTAATTTTGTAGTAGAGACCCAAGTTTAAATTTTGGAAGGGTATTATTTCTGAATATATTATATTAGTTATTTATTATGTATGTTTGTGGTATTATATAAGTGAAACTATTAACATGAATTGTGATTTAAATCCAATAAATTGGGCCTATGGTCTATAGGGCCTTCAAGACACCATTTGGTATTGTGGACATAGGTCCTTTATCCACAATCTAGGGACAAAAGATTAAATGGTGGGACTAAGAATATGGATCGACATGATAGGAAGGTGGGGTAGTGTGTTAATACATAGGCACAAACAAGTGGGTGGATTAAAAATAGGCATTCATGCATTATATTTTATCAACCAACCACACATCCCCATTGATTTATAATGAATAATATATAGGTTACATTATACATACTATCATCTAGTGTAAGCCAATCAGATGATGTGTCACAATAGGTAGGTGATGTGGTAGGGTGACACACAAGGAATCAATAGGCGAGAAACCCAAAAGATAGAGGGGTGTGTTGGAACCTATCATTTATACCTATGTCTAAAGATTTATTATTTATGTAGTGGTTCCATACCATAGTGCATTATAGGTAGAATGATTGATCAATACATGGAATTGGGGGTGGTGAGGAATTCATATGAGTGGAACAATTTGGTGTGTGATGGATGGGGGGACTAGGGATTTGACCAGTGATATGTCATTTTTCATACTGATCCATTTAGCATTTATTCCCCTTGAAAGGTATTTGGTCCCCTGAGAATTTAGGCCATGTAACTTCCTTTTACCAATGGGACATTGGGAAATCATATGTAATAAAATATATCTAGTGGGTTCCTTCCATTCCTAAAGGGGAGGTATGTGTCTTGACCCCCTAGGGTTATTGTATGGGTGTTTAATTAGATATCATGTAATCACCAATATTAATAATAATTAAATAAACATGTGATGAATTAAAATCAATATCATATGGGGTTATTGAGACCAATACCTATTTTAATATTATAATGTGAACATGTCACCAAGGATTTTGTAATTTTATTTCCACAATAACCATAGAACCATGATTGTTTTTGGGAAGTGGTAGGTGAAATTATGAAATTAGAATATTTCATTCCCATTCCAAAAAAAATTATTTTATTTTCTTGTTAAGTATTATATGTAGAAATTAATTAGAATTAATATAAATCAAAAATTTATTGTCAAAGATATATATCCTATAATTACTTATGGAATATTATAGTGGCACCTGAATGTTATTAGGATTTATTTGAGGGTGAGCATGACTTTATGACATTAAAATTTGCTAAATTGAAAGAAACTATTCATACCCTATAGTAAATTATTTAAAAAAGTTCAATATAACATTTTTATATAATGGTAGGATCATATATCTTAGGTATATTATGTTTATAATAATATTTATATGGATAAATAGGCAAGCCGCCCTTTGAATCATTACATGTTCGACCACATTAGTCCCCAGAATTTATGATTGAGGATTTTTTGAAGAATCTTATTAGGACTAGTATTTTGTAACCAATGATAAAGTAAGATAAATTATTTGAGAAACATATGATTTTAACTAAATATTTTAAAATGTAATATTTCATTCAATGAAAATTAAACTTGATGTTTAATAATGTAGAAACTATATTTTTTAATGTTTATCAATTGTTATGACACTAAATTAAATTGATGGGAGAATAATTGAGATGACTATACATGGGACTCTCTGAGAATGTGGAATAAACTGGTAAAGTACCTTATCAGTTGGAATTACAAAAACATTATATGAAAAATCATAATTTCTTCATAATATTTTAATTTAAGATCTATTTTTCTAATGATTTTTTTTTTGAATTGGGATGTTCTTAATCATGAACCTGATATTTCATATTTTGAATGTATGATTTTTATTATGGATTCAAGAAAAAATATTCTCCAAGTCCATGGTATACCCTTGGTGAAAGTTTTATAGAATCATTTTTAATTATAAGGGAGAATAGTGAGTGAAAATATAATATTTTCAAGGAGTGGTATAATAATTTCAATAATTAACATCCCTTATTACTTTTTATGAAAAAAATTTCATATAGTGGTGAGAATTTCTGTAGATATGATTTTGAGTTTATTTAATGAATTTTAATTTGATTGCATTTTATTTATTTAAGAATGGTTTACATGAAAATATGATTATAATTTTATTATTTTTATTTTTGAATCATTTTTCATTTCATGTGATTATGAGAATTAAATAATTATGTGACTTGTAGAATTTACATGTGAAATTAATTTAATGGATATAAATATTTACATGATATCTTAGATATTAATATGAAATTTGTATGATTAATTTTATAGAAATTTCATAACATTTCATTTGATTTTTTTAGGATTTATGAAATTTAGATGACTCTTAGAAGTTATAGATGTCTATAATTAATATTAACTAAAATGGGATCAATCATACTGTACGATATATCATTTTAATGGATAAAAATATTAATATGATTAATATCATAGGAAATTATATCTATATATCATTAATTTCATGTATATGGCCATATCATATTGTACTCTATATGATATGGCCTATGATATGTGATATCAAGTGAATGAACATTTCTACATCTTCCAAATGAGGTTCATTTTGTTATTATTCATTAATATTGATTAATATTTTCTTATTAAACGAAATATGATCATTGAAATTCTTTATTTAACATCTAAAAACAAATCAAAATAAATTATGTAAATAATGGATGTTTCTAAATTTTGGAAGATGATACATGTCCCCATTTATTGAATTAATGGAGTATATATAATGTAATGGATCCTCTTGTTTTGTGGGTGTCATGATTTTTTCAAGACAACAAAAAATTATCTTTATCCATGTTATCTATTTTTATTATAGGGTATGGTCATAGAAAACATTTTAAGATTAATGGGTCCTCTCCTAGTGTATGTTGTGTATAGTTTCCAGCTTACAACTTATAGAGGTGAGATTATATTATTTGCTTCTAATTTACCTATATATGACACACACTATCAAGATGAATCCTTATAGACATGAGGTATACCTATTTGTATTACATTCTTCATTATCATGTTGATTTTATTATAATTAATATGGGTGTTAATTAGGTTTCTTCTACTGTTATGAGAATGATATGTTGAAATAATTCCCATTAGTGATATGAGAGACACCTTCATTGTTGAATAATAATGATTTTATATATTTTTTTAAATTATATTTATATCATAATGTGATTGAGGATATACCTAAAAATATTATATGATGTGGATAAAGGATTTTCATTGGATCCATTTACATTGGTTTACAATATTTCAAATTGTAATATATAATTAAAGTGTTTTTAAAGAGATAGAGTATTACTAGATGAATTATAATCTATGATTCATCAAAACCCATGGTTTAACATGTTTTCATAATCTCTGATAAGAGTTATATTAGGATACAAATGATGTTAACAATTTCACATACTGTATTTTCATATTATAACTATGATATATGTGATATCACCCCATATGATTCAGTTCTAGAAACAATAAGATATCACATGTCATGAAATATGAAAAATCATTTAGTTATAAAATATATCATTTATCTTGATATGATCAAAATTTATGTTATATAACCCACTATATATCATAAAATAGGATATAATATAAAAATAAAAAATACTATATTTTACATAAAATTACTTATATTTAAAAATTATTTTTTAAATGATAGTGTTATCTATTATAAATGGAAATATTTTTTGATTAAATAAAATATTTATTTTAATTTTCATATATAATATTTAGAAAATAAATAAAATGTTTATTTATTTATTTATTACTTTTAATTATTCATTTATATAAAATGTTTATATAATTTAAAAAAAAATTCTGGTAAAATTTTTCTAAAAAATTTCTTATAAAATTTTAATGCAATAAATTAAATGATAGTTATGAAAAGAAAATATTTAGTTTAAATCAACCTTCACTTTTTTATTGTGTTACTAAAATAATTTTGGTAGCTTAACATAGTATATATATATATGTAGTTAGGTTTATATTGAAATTGAGGTATATCTTGAGTAAATAATAGTGGGAAGATGGACTTTGAGTCAGATTTCTCACTAGACTAGAGGAATATTCAATGTCTAGAATAGTTGGGGTTGGTTATATATCACTCCAGGATTACTCTTATAGAGATTGATATTTTCATTAATTATAAACCATTACCTGAATGGTTTTCATATAATATGTGAGCGAGATGCATTTGGATATGTGTAAATATACTTGGAATCTATATTTCGGTACGCAGTACAATCTGTGAGTTTTGTAAAGAGTTTAACATTAATATGGTTTGAATATATTTGATGTATGTAATAGATATTCTAAAAATAAATCATTTGATGAAAGTATACTTATGGAAATAAAAAATGTGATAATAATGATTTAGTAGGATGAAATATATTTAGATTTAATATTCATGTTACCTAAATTAAAATGGTGAGTCTAAGAAAACATATTAAATAAAATGTGTGACATTCCTTCTATAGAAAACACATTTTATGAACTCAATCATCCAACTATGTTGGTTCATTCTAAAAAAGGGTGCACAATGACCATCCAATAAAAGGAATGGTGGATCTCTCTATATTTATGAATTTGGTTACAATATCTCGATATGAACATTGGGTAACACATAGATAGGAAACCATAATAGTTAGGATACTATAGGAATATAGTGTAGTATTATCTATATTATATACATGAGAGAATAGTTGTCCACTGAACTATACAAGTTTCATATATAGTATGATTTTTAAAATGTAATACCTAAATAGATATTGTAATGATGGTAATGAAAAAGAAGGTTCACTACATTCTGAAATTTAGATCTTCTCCAACTAAAGTTAATGGTGCAAGAGGTCATCATTTTAGTGGGAGTACATTAATTTAACATCGTTAAAAAATTTATAAAAATGAGTTACTCTACCATGGATATATCTTTTGTATATGTTATTTCATGAATAATCATTATTATTTTTAGGTCTGTTAGTGGGAGTATATTCATTTAACATTATTAATAAATTGATATAAAATGAGATACTCAACCATTGATATATCATTTTTAATAAATTTTGACATGTATCATTGTTTCCATTTTATGTCCTCTCATAGGTATGACCGATAAAATAATTCTATATTGGTTTCTAAGGTGGATATGTGTTCTCAAAGTATAGAATTATGAGCATTGAGATGTGAATGTTTATGAAATTAATTTTTCAAACAATTATTCATGAGTTTTGGATACTTCATGTGTAGCACAAATTTTTTAAATTAAAAAGATTAATAAATATAAGGTATTTGAAGAATGGTGATGTAGATATATGTGATGGAAATTGAGCAAGAGTTTATATTTTAGTGGTGGGAATATATGATCTATGTCTACCAAAATTATAAGTTATAAATTTTAATACTATTACTATGTTGTATAAATAAATAGAAATTTTATTTATATATCTTTTTTGGAGAAGATGTGGTTTTCATTCCATATTAAAAAGATGATTTATTCTATATACATGAATGAAATGTTTTATGGTGTATGTTTTATGGTGAATGGATTATATATTCCATTAATAGATATTTTAATATATATCATTAAAAATAAAAATATCATGATTGATTCTAATAATGATCATAATTTATATTTCTACCTTTAAAATACAAATGAGAAAAACATTCAAAGAAACCAAATAGATGAATTTTTGGAAGAATGTAATTAGGAATAATTTGACACATGAAAATCCTATTTATTAATAAAAATGAAACAATAACCTTTTAATAAACAAATATGGGAGGTCCAATGGACTAGGATCTCATAAATAGTGATTTATATAGACCACTAATTAATTAATTAATTGGTGGGATTGGGTACTTTATAACAGTTACAATTGACTTCATTTGGTATGGTAATGTTATTTTGAAGAGAAATAAGATTGAAATTTTTTAAAAGTTTATAAAATTTCATAATGGAGATGAAAATAAATTGGGAAAATGTATTAAAATTCTACAATCAGATCATGGTTATTAATAAATAAGCCCAAAATTTACATATCATCTATGATAATTTGGAACTGTTACATAACTCAACCCAAATATCACAAAACTGTGGAATGGTGTATCTGATAAGAATAATTATACCCCTTTATAAATGGATCAATCTATGATGGGTCAGTGTGACCTTACTATATAAATTTGGGTATATTCATTAGAAACTATTATATTCAAGCTTATGATAATCACATATAATTAATTCATAAAGACACTATATGGGACATGGAGTGAGAAATTTCCAAATGTTATTTTTTTGATGATATAGTGTTTTCAATCACATGTTGTATGTTTTCATTATGATATGTTTGACAAAATATCATATAAATGATTATTTTTTGGTTTTACAATGGTAAAAAAAGGGATATTATTTCTATAATCATATTTAAAAAGTTTCATTTGACTTGATATGGTGTTTTACTTGTGAAGGATAAAATTAATTGAGGAGTTAGTATGAGGAATGATTAATTTAGAGATTTTCATTGATAATAAATTTGAGATGTACCTAAGATGGAATTTGAGTCGTTTCCCTAAAGTTTATTGGAATAATAGGTGAATTAGGATACATAATAACCTTTAATATATAGTGGGATTCATTGGGATATATAGTGGTATGGATTTCTCACGGAAAATTATTATGAATTAATGATCATACCTAAAAATGCTTTTACTTTTTGAGAAGTTATTGGGAGTTATGATTGCGAGAAATGAATAAATTCCATGAAATTCAAGATAGACTCCCTGTATACTAACCATGTTTGATACATAGTGGATTCACCTGAAGGGAAGATACACATAGTGTGGAAGTGGGGTTTTAAAAATAATACTAGCATGGATGATAGAGATATTACCTATAAATATCACATGATTAGAAAAGGGTTACAAAGAAATTATTTGTATAGAATATGAATAAATATTTCCCCCTATTGATGTGATGAAGTATATTTAGATATTTCCTACTATGAAAAATTATTATGATAATATAATATGTCATATGGATGAAAAAACCAATTTTGAAAATTATAAATTACTTAACATTTTTTATATGATATAGATTGATGGTTTTTAAGTTCCAAAGGAGTTTGGAATATTTATAAAGTTCAAAAAATCCATTTATGGATTTAATAATGATTATTTGGGTTTAATGTTTAGTTTGATGATTTAATCAAGTTGTTTGGTTCTATAAAAAACATGGATGATATTTGTGTATATAATAAGATTATTGGTAGCGTTTTGAAATTTCAACTATTGTATATGGATGAAATACATTTTATTGGGGATTATATTTCAATGTTATATTCAATAAAGGTGTTATTATGAAAATTATTCTTGGTGAAATACATAGGTGAATAATCCTACATACTGGGTATAAAATAAAATAAAAAAAGATAAAAAAATTATTTTATTGAATTAATCACATATACTATAAAAGGGAAAAATTGTAATATCATGGGGAACCACAATAATGGTAATTTACTAGTGTTTCAAAACACTAATCACAAGAATAATAATGATCACTTTTAAGATTCAGAAAGTACAGATTATATTCACCACACATAATCTATATGGTCAAACATGTCGTTGATGTTATTTACTCAAACAACTGTTTTATTGTTTGGAGTATGACCAGTAGATACCAATATAATATTGGTTACTGTCATTGTATTTTAAAAAAATATATATTTCTATACTTAAGAATAAATAATTATATATTTTTCATCTTTAGAGGTTTAGATGAACTAATTATAAAGGTTTGTAGTAATTATAGTTTCCAATATGAAAAATATGATAGATATACCAATATAGTTTCACATTTTTCCTCAATAGTTGGAATATTACATGAAAGAGATAAAAAATCTAACATATTGTATTAGAAGATAATGGAAGAATACATTACTACATATGTTGTGAAGGAAGATATTTGAAATAAGATGTTAGTTATTGATCATGGTGTTGTTCTTATTTTTTAGGGAGAAAGGAAGCATTGACAAAACAATAATGGACATGTTTCTCATTATAAAGAACCTTGGTCTCACCAAAGGATCAAAAACATCCTTTTCAAGTACTATATCATTCAAGAGATCATTGAAATTGGTGATGCACTGATTATTTGGGTGGATATAGAGGATATTAAAGATTATCCTTCAATAATAAAATTAAACTTGGAAAATAATGATCCTTTATATATCTATTTGTATTAGATACGTGATGGATTAGATGTAATTTTTCTAAATTGTATAATGGATTTATAACAAAGGAAGTCTCTCATTATCATTTAATCATGTAAGACTCATATTTTACATTATTTTTTAATGATTATATGCCCCCAAATTATGAATTTAATATATCCCTAATCAATGATCATCATAGAGTATTATCGATTATAATGACACATTAATATTACAATCAGTAAGATATTTTATGTGATACAATGAAAAGACTTAAGAGATAATAATTAGTGGCTTATTATCTGAAATGAATTGAAAAATTATATCATACTTAATTTCATAATGTCATTGATATACAATGGGGTGTATTCATATTAAGAATCCCCTTTTACAAAATTTATAAATAAAATTAACATGTAAACCTTCATAATTTTATTCCTCTCTTAGGTATACCTTGAGACTGATAAAATCAAGGGGTTCTTGGGTATGTTTCTAATCATTAAATTGGTTGCGTTCAACCATGATGGTATTTTCCCACTTGTATGATTAGAAAAAAAAATTCCTTTAATTGAGTAGTTTATAAAATTCATGTCCATTCTTATATAAGTTAAATGTGTAGTGATTATCTACTAGAATGATTATCATGTGATGTAATCATCATATATGATTAATATACTCCTATAATAAAAAATTTAAGAGTTGGACTATATTAGTTTGACATTTTACATGTATTTTGGTCACTCAATGTCATAGAAAAATGAATTATATTACTATAAATATGTTGTATATGATACATCTTATGGTGGAAAAGTTCATAAGAAGATATGGGAATGGTTGATCAAGAACACACAAGAACAATTCATTACATGAGTATAATTTGATGTTTTTCTAGAGGGAACCCAATTTAGAAATCTATTAATTAAGGAATCCATATTTTTTTCAATGCTAAAAATTACATTATGGTTACATAGTTAGGCCATAAAATAAAAAAATTATTTTGGATATTGTTATTGTTCTAATATGAATTGAGTTTTATAAATTGTATCTAAAGGGGTTTTTATAGATTTAAAAAGATCTGTAATGATTTGAAATAAAGTCAAATGGGATTTTAGAGATAGGGTAAGATTGATATATATTCACTAAAATTGTATCAATCATATTTTATGATTTATTTATATAACAACCCATAATATGTATATTATTAATATTAAAATAAATTATATAGTTATATTATTAACGACATAGAGATGCATGTGTCTTATGCTATGAAATATGATATGGTTCATGATAAGATATATCAGGTGCATAAACATTACCACAAATTATAAATAGATTTTATTTCAGTATAATTCATTGAGATGGATTATTAATTCCATGTTAATTGATATATGATCAAAAAGGTTTTCAACAGATCATATATAAAAAATGGGAATGAAATATCTAATTTATAGAGGCTTACAAATATTAGAAGATGATGTTAAACCTCCTTTAATGAATTATGGGAGTCTATTTAAATGGTCATATCCTTCTATTAGATGGTGTAGTGAATCTATCAAGTCAATATGAATCTATCTTCATCCAAGTTCACCATTTATCTTTTAGGATAAGGTTCTATCATACCATTGGAGTTTTAGGGGTACCATTGTAGCATATAAGTATTATAGTGCGAATCATATATCCTATAGGGGAGATATACTTTTATATATTCGTAATTGATCTCCATAAACTAGAATTCATTAAGATGAAGCTTTTTGGACTTGTGATATATCTATCTATTCAATTGTATTCATTTTTATGTTTATTATGTGATGAAAGATCTAACAAATTGTTGGGTTTCTCTTTCTATTATGATAATTTGATGTTCCAAAATTTCCCATCACTCTATAGTAAAGAAATTTATTATTTTAAATATTTTATTGGTTTAATATGTTTTTGTTTCATGGAATTCTATATGGAATAATAAAAATTGTTTATCATTGGTTATGAGAATATATGGAAAGAATTAATTTTGCAGAAATAATTTAAAATTTTGAATTAGTTAGGATTATAGGGATTCACAGTTTTTTTATTATAGGAATTATAATGGTAGAACACCATGTAATTATTATAATTAATTGATCATTTGATTGTGATTTAGAATTAATAAGTCAATAAAAGATAGAATATTGGATAAATAATTGGTGGAATTTATAAATGAGGTGTTAATAGTAAATAAGAGACTATTGGGTCTGTTTTGACTCATAAAATAGGGTTTCTATGGTGGATTTTAATAGAATTTTACAAGGTGTTCTATAAATCAGTAGAGATGATAATTATAATATCCTTTTTTGGAGACCTAATTAGGCTTACGGAAATTGTGTAAGTTAAAAAACATGAAATAAAAATGTTATTTTTGTCCAAGAGATTAGGTTGGGAGATAAGATATATAAATTTAATTAATATATATTTTATTAAAAATATTTTATGTATTCCAAGACATTCCTATTCCATGAAAATAGTTACATTATTCTATTTTTAATGAGTTATTGAAATATATCATTATGATAATTGGAATTTTCCATGATAAATTAGTATAAGGGGCCATGAAACACCTTGAAACATTTCCCCTTTTGTTTCCTCATAGTAAACTTCAAAAATAGAGAGTTACATGAGGTTATATGAAGATTAATGACAATTATTTAACTTACTAGGGTCCATACACTCGAGGATATAGAGGTTCATATGGACATACTAATGAGGCACATTCCATGACCAATATTTTCAAAACATACCAATCAACATTAATTGAAGGATTTTAAAAACTTATCAGGAAATTGAAATTTATGAATGATTTTAATGAGAAAATATATGTTTTATTTGGAATGAAAAACAATTTATCTATTTCCAAATAATTTACAAATTCTATTATATATATGGTTATTCAATATTCTATTGGATATAAATAATTTATTATATTATATATTGGTTCTTTATGACCATATAATGATTTTTATAAGATCATTATTGTGATAAATCATTATTTTTTTTAAATGTGAAATTGTGATAAACTACTTTCTAAATTTACCTACTGATGGATTATATTTTTTATGTGATTTAAATATAGATCATAATTTTTATATTTTGTAATTTAATATATGAAAATGTTTTGGTATTTTTTTCAAACCCACTATGATTAATTGGTATTAATTTATGTAACATTGGGAGTGTGTGTTAAGGATATAAATGGTTGGAAGGTGATAACTTACTCATTATCATGATTAAGTAGAGGGTATGGGTAAAATGTGTCATTGGGTGATGAACTAATTTATACCTTGATATTGATTATATTAGTTATTTAACATGAATTTATTATTCAGATTCATGCATTATCAAAATTAAATTTTCCAGAATAGTTATTTTTGAATATTTTTAGGGAATAAAGAGTTTGAGGTAACATTTTGGAAATAATTATTTTTGTTCATGTTCTCTAGCACATCAAATTAGATGTTTACTTTTACTAGACTTTTTGTAGTATAGGAGGAACCCTAGGTCATCTCTCAATGGAGACTTATATCATTAATACAAAAACATGGTTTTAATTATTAAAATAAAAGGGGAATGTGGTTTTGGAAAACATGGGGATTTGATTATTTAAGAAGCTAAAAGAAAATGGAAAGTGATAAAACAAAGCATAAATTAATAGAATTAATTAAGCGTGATCAACCCGAGGAAATCTCATGATGCTCATCATTCATTGCTTTAATAGATAAGGTTTAGATATTTTAAAATTAGGTTTGATTAACTAGAACCAGAATGTTACTGATTTTATACTAGGATACCTCTTAGGGTTTAGTCTTAAACACACAATGATTCACT
The DNA here is from genome assembly GCA_963277665.1 of Viscum album. Classification (NCBI taxonomy): domain Eukaryota; kingdom Viridiplantae; phylum Streptophyta; class Magnoliopsida; order Santalales; family Viscaceae; genus Viscum; species Viscum album. Next base: position 2,022,153,089 of record OY728121.1, on the reverse strand, counting down.
AAATACTACTGATGATTGGGTGATTTGTGTTTAACTCCATAACCGAAACTCACCAAGGAAATAAATGAAGAAATAAATGCACTATCAGGGATTGTATGTTATTTCTTTATGATTACATGAAATAAATGTAGATTTATTTAAGATTTTTTATGATAGTTAAATTGACCAATATAAACCACACAAACACCACAATTATAAGGGGGAATAATAAATGGTGAATAGTGTGTGAAACATTACATGAAAGGGTACACCCAAAAATGATCATATGAGTTTTAGGAAGACATACTATTACCTAAATCAGTTATATAATAATATAGGATGTCTAAAAACAACAGAGAAACATGGAATTTAAATGTTCATTCAAATATTACAAAAACAATGCTTGGGAATTACATCACATTCCACTCAGGTGATCAAAAATGGATTCAGAACTTCATGGGGGGAGAGAAAGACAGTGATGATGAAGGAGTACTTCCCATGGCCTAAAAAACATATAGGAATGAGTATAGGAGACCTCTGGGTCTCCAAAATGGAAGCAACTTACCTTCTAGTTGACCTTCCAAGTGGGGTGCCCAAGGTTTCATTTTATAAGCATAGAGGAAGGTGGTTTTGGGAATATAGATTTCATAAAACCAATTGAACCATGGTTTCAAACATTAATAAAGTAATATAGTTCTTTTTAGAAAACTAAAAAGTTATTTCCCCACCTATTTAATATATCCACATAATGTTTTGAATCATTTTGGATCAAAAGCTCGAGTTATGTCTGGAATAAAGAACACCACTTTTGACTTCATGTAGATTTGGTGTCTTCGACAGATCAATTTGCTTTTCCCCATTAATGGACTAATTTGGATTGGGTATCTTCATAATATTTTTTACACGTTGAATTTTTAATCATATTGAAAATTTTAATTCCAATTGTATTCTTGGATTAGTAATAGTATGCGGGTGAGTCCACTGGTGTTCATGGATTCTTAGGCATTTTCTCCCATTTTTCTTTAACTTCCTCTTGGGCCCTCCAAATCACCTCCACCTATAATGAAATCATCCCAGAAAGTTAATTATCCTTTATAATAGTGATTTTCAAAAAATAATTGAATCAAAAATTATGTTTAATTTGTTATTAAATTTGTAATTTATGATACCAAATCAATTTAACACAGTGATGTAAGGGTGAAAATGAATAGTGAATCACTACACGATCACACCCCCACACCTAAACATTTTATCTCATGGGAAGAGACACATTTACAAATATTATTCTTGTAGATATTCCCAAAATAATTAAAATTTAACATTCATTGAAAATTTAATTCATTATAGCAATGTTATCAAACAAATAACTACACAAAGGTGTTATCCTCAATGTTTATGGAAAAATATGTCTCATAAATTATAACATAACAAAATTAAAGGAGACGAGTGATACCAATTTGATAAAATAAATCAAAATTTAACCATATAAATAATTATCCATTTTTTTGTATTACCACAATTTATTGTTATTATTCCAACATTCTATCTAGTAAATATAACTTATTTTAACACATTTCGGATTTAATGATTCTTTCCAATGAACCATCTATACATCCTTTGAAATAAAATTTCAAGACCCAATCACTTAAGAATTCTTGGAAGTAAAACCTTAAGATCATGACCTAGATATCCCTTATGTTGTACATTTCATCACTCCCCAGATTTATTACTATTTTTTTGTTTTTTTTTTCAAAAGTTTAACTTGGGAAAATCTCGCACTCATCACTCAACCGTTGTTTGATCTCCTCATGGCACTAATTTCAAAAGTTATAACAAGATAAAAGGTAGAGTAAGAGTGGTTTTTTGACCTTACTAATACACAGACCATGTTTTTGTGTTTTTAGGGCATCAACTGTCAGATAACAGGTACACACATGTAGGTCAATCCGGTACAGTAATGAAAAATATCAAATAATGAATGAATGTATGGAAAAATAATTTTAGAAATCTGATAAATATTAGCCTAAATTATATTTAGCTTATATTAAGTAAGAAATATTAACACTTCATGGTTTGGTGAAAAAGTTTGTGGGGATATTAAGTGGCACAATTTTCTAAAAAACTACCCACAGAAGGAGTATCAATAATCTCAAAGGTTTCATAAAGATGAAACCATTTATATCATTGAAAAACAACCAATTTACTAAAAATCACTCCCCAATGTTAAATTCATTCCCAAAACACACATTTTATTTGTTATTTTCTAAAAAAATAAAACAACATGAAATAGGGAAATTACTTATGTATTTTAAATAACTTCCATGATTAAGAGGGAAACATTTTCCAAGATAATATAGGCATAAAAAATTAACATTCCATCATAAAAGTGAGGGGGTTGGGGTGAATGGGTGGAGTAAAATTACAATTTAGAAAGAAAAAAAAAAGAATAAGGAAGAAAAGAAATGAACATCTCAACAAATCCAGTAATGTACCAACCACCCACACCTAGTGGAATCAACCACACACTTATACTAATCAGTGAATCCAACAGGGATGAGATTTTGTGGGATGATGAAAATTTTAATTTTCTATAACTCTTATAATGACATCCAAGACCAATTTTTCCATTAAATTCCCCATCCAAACTAATCATTCCAAGACATAAAATCTGCATGAATTTAAAAGTGGTGTGTTGAGTTTAGGACATAAATTGAGGTTTCAGCTCCCAAATGATTCCAAAAAATTGGTGGATATAGGAAAGAGGTGTGGAAACAACTTTTATGTTTAATTGAATTAATTATAAGTCATTATGATTTCCTAAAACCAAGGTAAAGTGGTTTTATGAAATATGTGTGCCCATAACCACCTTCCACTTTTCCTATAAAATAGAACCTTGGGCACCCCATTTGGAAGTTAGACTAGGAGGAAAGGTGATGAAATTTTGGAGACCCAAAGTTGTCCTATAATAATTACTAGTATTTTCATAGGCCATGGGAAGTACTCCTTCATCATAATTGTCTTTCTCTCATCCAACAACATTTTAAACGTTGTGTGATCACCTGGGGGGAATGTTATATAAATACCATGCTTTGTTTTTGTAATATTTTAATGGTATTTTAAATTATAGTTTTTTTTTTTGTTTTTCATCACATTATTTTATTAGTTAATTGAGTTATGTACTTATTTTTCATTATTAAACTCATATGATCATGTTTGGGGCACCCTTTCATGTGATGTTTCACACATTACTCACCATTTCTTCTTCCCCCTTTTAATTGCGATATTTGTGTGGTTTATATTGGTCAATTTAACTATCATAAAAACTATAAAGGAAATTTAAATTTATTCATGTTATCAAAAAGAAATGGCATAAAAACCTAGACAACGCATCGTGTTATTCATGTGTTTTCTTGGTGAATTTTGGTTATGAAACTGAACACATATCACCCAATAATCGGTTTTATCTAGTGAATCGTTGTGTGTTTCTGATGGAACCCTATAAGGTATCCTAGTATAAATTTAGTAACATTACAGATCATGGTATTACAATAAAATGATTAAAATATATAAACCCTATCTCTTGAAGTGATGAAGTATGTGTATCATAAGATTTCCCAGGGTTGACCACAAGTCGTTTGAACTTCATGGGAGGAGAGAAAGACATTGTTAATGAAGGAGTACTTCTCATGGCCTCTATAACTTCTTGGAATGAATAGAGGAAACTTTTGGGTCTATAAAATATCATCACCTTGTCTCCTGGATGAACTTCCAAATGTGGTGTCTAAGGTTCCATTTTATAGGCAAATTAGAAGGTGGTTTTGGGAAAACAAATTTCTTAAAACCACTTGGACCATAGTTATTGAAATTTATAATGTCTTATATTTATTTGAATAAAACTAAAACATTGTTTCCCATCCTCTTTAATATCTATACTGAATTTTTTTCATCATTTGTGGGCCAATAGCTCGAGTTATTTCTAAAACATAGATGAATCCTGATGTTGTGGGCACTAGTCAGAAAAAAAAGTGTTATCAAAACAAATACAATGATGTATGGAACATAAGGAGAGTGTGAATTACCATGTATTTTAGATAAATTTTTGATGAGGGTATTCATATCATCATGTTTATTATCTAACTTTACTTTTATGGATAAATTACTTAACACGTGAACTCCTCAGGTTGGTGAAATTTCTTGTGTACCAAATTGTTGTGAATTTTGAGCCATGTTTTCTATAAAGTTATGAGCAACATAAGAAGTTTTTCCAACTAGGGAATCTCCAGATACAACATCTATCATTCTATGATCCATGTGGATAAGTCCCTTATAGAAATATTGAATTATAAATTGTTCACTAATCTAGTGGTGGTGGAAACTTCAGCAATGTTTTTTGAATCTTTCCCAATATTCATGAAGGGTATCTCCTTGTGATAGCCTAATTCCACATATTTCATTTCTAATTGACATAGTTCAGAAGACTGGGAAAAAATTCTCTAGAAATAGTTGGTTAAGGTCATTACAACCCCCAATTTTGGTAGGAAGATAATATATCCAGTCTTATGCTACACCATCAAGGTGGAAAGGGATGTACCTAAAATTTATGAGGTCCTTACACACATTTTGGGGTTTCATAGTGGGACAGACTATGAAACTTATTAATATATTTTTGAGGGTCCACACCAGGAAGTCCATGGAATTTTTAAAAAAGGTGGAAGAGGCCTGATCTTATCTAAAATATGGCTACTTCCTTAGGAAATTGGATGTATACTATTTGGTACTCCCCATCTAGGGTTGTTAGTTCTTTTAAAGTTCGATTATTTGCAGTAATGATTTTTGGGATTTTATTTGGTTCAATTTTTGACTAGTATGTCACCACATGATGTTCTAAAATGGGTTTTTAAATGTTACTTGATTTTCCTACTCTAGATGACCTAATTTACGAGTGATGTGTCTTTTCAATTTCTAGGTCAAATTCAAGAAGTTTTTTATTTTTCTGATCAGGTCATGAAAATAAGTTGTGATGTATTGTTTTTTTATATTATTTTTATTCATGAATATGGATAAAATAAAACCAATTAATGATTTTAAAAGGATAAAAGAAAAGATAATTTTATACTTCATAATTTGATAAGGTGAGGAAGAGAGAGAGAAGACGAAGAAACACACAAAAACAAACACAAGTAAAAACACAACAAAATCCAAAGGGATGGGGGGATATTGAAATGAGTACTAATTATGAAGTAAAATAAATAAATAAAATGAAACAAAGAGAAAAAATTATATTTTCCCCCAAAAACAGTGTCAAAATATTATTTCATTGTCAAGAATGTCAAATTATATGTTTAATTTTACTAGACATCTTGCAGTGTAACAGGAACCCTAAGTCATATCTTGAAAGAGGCGTATATCTTTAATAAAGAAAGAAGGTTTTTATTATGAAAATAATAGGTGAATGAGGTTTGGAAAAACTAGGGGGGTTGAGGATTTAGTAATCTAAAAGAAAATGGAAAGCAATAAAGAAAAGAAGAAATTAACAGAAATAATTCAGCATGATCAGCTCGGGGAAATATCGTGATGCTCATCTTTCATTTCCTCAAGAGATAGGGCTTATATATTTTAATAGTTCGGTTTTAACACCTAAACCCATAATTTTTATTATTTTATACTAGTATACCTCCTAGGGTTCAATCAGAAACACACAATGATTCACTAGATACCGCCGATGATTGGGTGATTTGTGTTCGACTACATAACCAAAACTCACCATGGAAACACACGAAGAACTCAATGTGCTGAATAGTTTTGTATGTTATTTATTTCTGATACCATGAAATAAATTTAAATTTACTTGACAATATTTATGATATTAAAATTGACCAATATGAACTACAAAAACACAACAATTAAAAGGGGGAAGAAGAAATGGTGAACAGTGTGTGAAACATCACATGAAAGGGTACCCACAAACATGATAATATGAATTTGAGAATGAAATATTAGTACATAAATAAATAAAATAATAATATAGGATGATTAAAAATAACACACAAACCTATAATTTAAAATACAATTCAAATATTACAAAAAAAGCTTAATATTTACATCACATTTCCCCCGAGTAATTATAAGTCGTTTAGATCTTCATTAGAGGAGAAAAAGACAATGATGATGAAGGAGTTCTTCCCATGGCCTCAAGAACTATGAGGAATGAGTATAGGATACCTTTGGGTCTCCAAAACGGTATCAACTTTCCTCCTAGTTTAACTTCCAAAGGCTGTGCCCATGTTTTCATTTTATATGCAAAGTGAAAGGTGGTTTTGGGAACACAAATTTCATAAAACCACATGGCCCATGGTTTTTGAGATTTAAAAAGTCTTATATTGTTTTGAAGGAAAATAAAAAGTTTTTTTCCCACATATATAATATCTCCATTTTTTTGGAATCATTTGGGGGCCAATAACTTCAGTTATGGTTGAAACACAATGCACCACTTTTGACTTTGTGTAGATTCAGTGTCTTGGACAGATCAGATTAGTTGGGCCCCTTAATGGACTAATTGGGATTGGGTGTATTCATAAGAGTTGTATCCAATTGAATTTTATATCATCAAATTAAATAAAATACCAATTTGATGAATGAATTAGTAGTACTATGTAGTCAAGTCCACTGGTGTTCTTGGATTATTACACATTTTTTCCCATTTTTCTTCAACTTCCTCTTGGGCCATCCAAATCACATCAAGCTACAATGAAATCATCCAAACAAGTGAATTAACCTTTATAATAGTGATTAATAAAATAATTGAATCAATTATGATGTGATTTTTTTTTTATTAAATTTGGAATTTATGATATAAACGATTAATTGTGAATATTTATAACTTAATAGAAAATAATTATAAGTTAGGTTAATATTTATCAGCATTCTAAAATGAATTTTCCATATATTAATTCCTTATATGATATTTTTAATTAATGTACTGGATTGAACTATGCATGTGTACTTGTTATCCAACTATTATACACCCTAAAAAACACTCATAAAAACATGGGTTTTCACCTCCTAGTGGAGGTAGAGCACCATGGATATTGGGTTGTTATGAAATGTAATGTGAATCCTGCATATATAGGTGAACATAGGATGTTTTAAATTTAGGAGTTGAAATAAATTATGCATGATGTATATGAGAACTTCCAAATCTATAAATATAAGACACCCAAGCCTAATATATCCATTAAGGGTCCCAACTGAACTGATCTGTATAGGAAATTGAATCTACACGAAGTCAAAAGTGGTGTGCTTTGTTTTATACATAACACAATCTTTTGTCCACCAAATGATGCCAAAAATTCAGTGGTGATGTTCTAGAGTTGGGGAATGAAATTTTTAATTTTCTTCAAATAATTATAAGACATCCTGAATGTCAAAAACCAAGGTCCATGTGGTTTTAATAAACATGTGTTCCCAAAACTACCTTCCATTTTCCTATAAAATGTATCCTTGGGGACCCCATTTGAACGTTAGACCATGATGAAAGGTACTTCCATTTTGGAGACCCAAAGGTGTACTCTACTAATTCCTAGTAGTTCTGGAGGCCATGATAAGTATTCCATCACCATTTTCTTTCTCTCCTACCATGAAGTTCTAAACACATTATGATCATTTAGGGGGAATGTGATGTAAATCCCAAGTATTGTTTTTTAGTATTTTAATGTTATTTTAAATTCCAGGTTTTTGTTTTGTTATTAATCATCCTTTATTATTATTTTATTGATTTATATATTAATATTTCATTATCAAACTCATATTGTCATATTTGGGGGTACCCTTTAATGTGATGTGTTACTCACTGTTCACAATTTATTCTTCACCCTTATAATTGTGGTGTTTTTGTGGTTCAGATTGGTCAATTGAACAATAATAAACACTATCAAGTCCATGTACATGTATATCCAGTATTAAAATAGAAATAACATAAAAACCTGGACAACACATCAAGTTCCTCATGTGTTTCCTTGGTGAGTTTCTGTTATGAATTCAAACACAAATCAACCAGTCATCAATGGTATATTGTGAATCATTATGTGTTTCTGAATGAACCATTGGAGTTATCCTAATATAAAACCAGTAACTATATATTTATAGGTGTTTCAAAAAAATAAATAAAATATATAAACTCTATCTATTGAAGCGACGAAGGATGAGAGTCACAATATTTCCCAAGGTTGATCATTCTTAATTAATTCTGTTAATTTAAAATTTCTTGCGACACATATTGTAATAGTTATAACAAGATAAAAGGTAATGGAAGACTGATTTTTTACCTTCTCAAGACACAACCCATATTTTTGTGTGTTTTTTAGGGGGTACAACAATTAGATAATAGGTACACACATATAGATCAATCTGGTATAATAATGAAAAAGATAACATAAGAAATGAATATATGGAAAAATCATTTTAGAATTATGATAAATATTAACCTAACATATATTTACCTTTTTTTAAGTAATAAATATTCACACTTCATGGTTTGGTAAAAAAGTATATGGATATATTAAGTGGAATAATTTTTCAAAAAACCACTCCAACAAGGGGTATCAATTATATCAAATATTCTTATAGAGATATACCCATTTATATCATTGAAAAATAACCAATTTACTCAAAATCACTCCCCAATATTAAATTCATGCCAAAGAACACATTCTATTTGTGATTTTTTAAATTTTAAGGCTACATGAAATAGGTAAATTCCTCATGTATTTTCAATAAACTCCATGATTAATAGGGAATAATTTTCCATGATAAAGTGGGCATCAAAAATTAACATTTTAGCATAAATTTGTGGGGGGGAACTGGGGGGGATTTACCACTTTATTCAGCATGAAAAAAATGTATAATGATGAAATTCAATGAAAATCCTAAGGAACACAGAAATGTACCACCCCCACCACAATGTTGCATCTTGAAGGTGGATTTCCTCCACCTGGTGCTTCAGAAAATACTATTAAAAGTGTTTAAGTCTCTTCCCATTGACAATATTACTTCAGCCACTCTACTCATGAAAAAACTATATTGTGTCAAAAGGTTAAACATTAGTAATAGTATAAGGACTAATACATTAGGAACGAATCTTACTTGGGTGCAGCTTTATCCTAGAATTGTACATGAGAACCTTATCTCTAATATGAAAATTCTTCTGATGATTCATAATATCATGGAGAGACTTTGTGTTCCCTTTATATATTTAGGACTTCTCATATGCATCATGGTTAATTTCTTCCAACAAATGAATCTACAACATCGTATGTTCTTATACATCTAGAAGAATCATATTACATTTATTAATATCCCAATATATAGAGTTATCTACCTCCAGGGGGGTCACAATCCATTCCAAACACAATATTTTATGGCAACATTCTTATAGAGGTTTTTAAAAGCTTTATGGTATACCCAAAGTGTATCATCCAAGCCTAAAATCCAATATTTCCTATTGGGTTGTACCATTTTTTCCAAGATTCTCTTAACTTCCTGATTTGATATTTCTATTTTTCCATTAGTTTGGGGATGATATACGGTGGAGACTTTATAAACAACCTCATACTTATGAAATAAAATCTTCATGTTTCTATTGAAAAAATGTGAACTATTATCACTAATGATGAATCTCAGCAAACCAAACCTACTAAAAATATGGGACCTCAAAAAATTAACAACCAATCGATAGTCATTAGTCTTGGTAGCCTTTTCTTCCACCAATTTATATACATAGTCTGTAGATAATAAGATATACACAAATACAAATGAATTTGGAAAAGGCCCCATAAATTCATTGCTCCATGCATCAAATATGTCACAAAATAACATGGGTTGTTGGGGAATTTCATTCCTCTTATAGATATTCACTATGAATTTACATTGACTACATGACTTACAAAACTGATGGGCATATCTATACAATGTTTTACAATATAATCTTGATTCAAGGACCTTCTCAGTTGTATGTTGAAAGCTAAAGTGGACCACAAAAGGAAAACTGTGGAAGAAACTCAATACTGATGTGAACTCATGGCCAGAGACACACCTACAGATATCATGGTCACTAAAGATTATCGCCAATTATAGTTCATCCTAAATGTACCATTTAAAATCATGATTAAGTCTTTGGGATTGTAAAGTAATTAAATCAATGGGGACCCTAAATTTTGCTATAAAATTCACAATGTGAGCATACCATGGGGTAAGTTACACAACATCACAAAGGTTCTCATGAGGAAATAATGTTCATATGTGTAGGGATGATTCAACATGGTTGTCCAGTGGTAGGGAAATTATACTAATGTGGAATTATACTACATTTTAAACTCCTCTCTTAACATGAATCTTAAGGTCAAACTCCTAGAGGAGCATCCACCATATGAGGAGGGGCTTTCCTTTGGATCTCTTAAGGATAAATCTAAGTGTAGCATGGTTATAAAACACAATGAATTTTAACCAAGAAGATATGAATGGAATTTATACAAGGAAAACACAATAAAAAGGAGTTATTTTTTAGTGGTTGTGTAGTTTACATGTTCATGTTTAAGGTTATGTGATGCATTCATAATTAAATGAGGATAAATCACAACCCTTTGTGATAAAATCGAACCAAGTAAAAATTTAGAGGAATCACACATAAGTTTAAATGGGAGATCCCACCTTGGTGTTTGGATTATGGGAGGTGATGTGATACTACTTTTTAGTGAATTTAATTCATCCTATCAATTTATATCAAACACAAACTCAGATTATTTTTGTAATAACTTGGATAAGGGAAGGGAAAGTTTACAAAATTATTTAATGAATTGGTTTTAAAAACTTACATGACCCAATAAAGATCGCACCGCACAATTTTTGTTGGATATGTAAGGGTTTGAATTAATTCAATTTTTTATTTCTCAACTTTAATACCCTCATTTGAAATAACATTGCCAAGAACTATCCCCTATTCAACCATGAATTGTGATTTCTCATAATTTAACACAATATCATTTTCTATGAAATGATGGAGGATAAAACCTAAGTGTTCCAAATTGTAATAAATATAAGTTCCATAAACTATGGAATCATCCATAAAAATTTCCATGTAATTCTCATGGTACTTTGAATATATACTCAATATACAACACTAAAAAGTACCAAGAGCATTATAGAGACCAAAAGGCATCATTCTATATGAAAATGTCCCAAATGGAGAGGTAAATGTCACCTTTTCTTGATCCTCAAGGGCTATATAGACTTTTAAATAACCAAATATACATCAAGGAAAAAATAATGGGTCTTACCAACTAGTCTTTCTAACATTTGTTAAATCAATGGTATGGGAAAGAGGTCCTTTCGCATGGCATGGTTCAGTAAACCGTAGTCAATACAGACTAACCAATAGTTTTTCACACATGTTGGAACCAATTCCTCCCATTAATTTGATACAACCATTATTCTAGTTCTTTTAGGCACTATTTTCAGTGGTCTTACCCATTGGCCATCAGATATAGGAAAAATGATCCCAGTAGAAAGTAATTCACTAACATCCAATTTTACCACATCAAGGAGAGTGGGATTTAACCAACATTGAGATTTCCTTAAGATATTACCCTCATCATCTAAAATTATATGATTCATACAAATAGACGGGATAACTATAGGAATATCATCCAATGTCAATCCTATCAAATTTTTACACTCTCTTAAAAGATTGAGTAGTTTTTATTCTTATTACAAAGAGAGGTTATTGGAAATAATGACAGGCAATTAGTCAATAAAATAAATGTAGTAATATTTTAAATTATATATAAGTGATTTTAATTCCAACATTGGCATTTTTTTTATTTAGGGAGGGGATTTAGTGGGAGTGAGATCTATGACACTGTTTATCTGCTCATGTTTGTTCTCTAAGGAAAGAGAATCTATGGAAATGAGATTTCTAGAATCATTAAATATCATGGGTACATCAGAATGAACACACTCATAAATTAAATCACAAAATTTACACCTTTTTTAACCCAAAAAACACTCAAAATATGAATCAATACTCAAATAATCAATGTGTGAAGAAGAGGAAAATGAACCAGAGTACGGGTCGAGGAGACAATTGTGTGTGTTTGTATTGTTTGAGAGCACTTAAATAGAATAGATAAGAAGAGTGGAGTGATCTTAAATGGGATGTTTCATAACATCAAGGATAATAAAACATACCTTTTCTCCACTAAACTACATGGATAGTGTAACATTATGAACGTTGATGATCATATTTTATGTTTTAAGGAATGAATTTCCCAGTATGAGAGTGGTATGTACTTCGGTTTGGGTATGTTCCTTATAAAGAATGTAAAAGTAAATAGGGAATATGAGATTATTTAGTTTTACGAGGACGTCCTCGACCACTATTGATGGGAGTGTTGTGCTCTGGTTGGCAAGTTGAATAACAATTCCTGTTAGTTGAAGCTCTCAAACCTATAGAAAAGTATACATAATGTGCGGCATTCCATTTATTAAAGAACCCAAATATTTCATTCCATTATAAATGAAGGTATTCATATGATACATGATCTATTGAATATTCTCTGATCCTTTCATTGGGTTGGAAGTGATGGTTAGATCAATGCAGAGACATTTCTTCCATGGATTACTCTTTTATTCTCCTTCAGTCACCATCTATGGTTGCAATTCTCTCTAAGAAACTTTATTTAGTGAGGGATTTTTTTAACTACATCTAATAAAGAAATATTAACTTACACCTTTTAAAATGTATCCATTATTTATTTATCTCTCTCATTATAAATTATTTTCCTTAGATTTGGACAGTCTTTAGGGGAGAGTAAGAGGAATGGATTATTTAGGGGAATCATCAATGATAATTTGTTTAGAATTTTTGTTTTTTTCAACATTGGAGTCTTTTTAGGGTAGGGAAAGAGACTTTTAAAGAATGGTACATTCTTTTTTTGAAGAATCATGGTAAGAAGAAACTTATTTACCATTATTAAGTGTGATTCTCCATACATTACCTTTTTATTTTGGATTAAAAACTGGTTGGGATGGTAGTTTTCCAAAAAAATGTATCTTTATATCAATGATGGTGTTTTCTAGTTGTCCTACTTATGTTTGTAGGTATTGAATTACCGATTGTGTGGTCTGTTGGAACTGTAGGTTTTGGGTTTCCATTTTCTTCACTATATCCTCGAGGCATGGTTAATACATGGGAGGTGGAAGAATATTTTGAGATGTTAAAGGATAATATGGTTTCATACCTTGGCCTATTTGATACTATTTCTTCTTGGGTTAGCTTGAGTTTCCTTCTTGTCGGTATTTTGGTTGTGCTTTCCACCTAGGGTTTTGATTTGGCCTAAATGGTTCTTTCTTGAATAGTGGTTATTACTGAAAGGGACAATTGGGGAATACTACTACACAAGAATCAAATGAATCCTGAAGTTGCGAGCACTGGTTAGAAAAAATGAGTGTTAACTGAACAAATACCACCATGTAATGGAACAAAAGGAGAGTGTGAATTACCTTGTACTTGAGATAATTTACTTACGAGGATATTCATCTCATCATGTTTTTTATCTACCTTTTGTTCTATGGATGAATGACTTTCCTAATGAACTCCTTAGGTAGGTGAAATTTCTTGTGTACCAAACTATTGTGCATTTTGAGTCATGCTGGCTATTATGTGATGAGTGGCAGAAGGGGTTTTATCAACTAGGGAACCACCAGCCGCAACATCTATCATTCCATGATCCTTGGGTACAAGTACCTCATAGAATTATTTAATTAGTATTTTTTCACTAATCATTTTTTGGGTTAAACATGAGAAATGACTTTTTAATCTTTCCCATTATTTAGGAAGGATCTCACCTTGTGATTGCCTAATTCCAGAGATTTATTTTGTAATTGATGTTGTTCGGGAAGTAGGGATAAAATTCAATAGAAAGAGTTATTTAAGGTCATTCCAACCCCCAATTTTGTTAGGAAGATAGTATATCTAGTATTTTTGTACACCATCAATCGATAATGGGAAGACACTAAATTTTATGAGGTCCACAAAAACATTTTTGGGTTTCATAGTAGAGCACAATATGTAAAAATCCTTAACATGTTTGTGAGGGTACTCACTGGGAAGAAAATGGAATTTAGGATAGAGGTGGATTCATCCGTATTTCAGATCAATGTTTGATTCTTTTTTAGGATATTGGATGTATGATGGTTGGTACTCTACATCCCAGTTTTTTAGTTATTTTAATGTTCTATTATTTGTATACATGATTTTTGGGGTTTGATTTGGTTCAATTTTTGATTGGTTTTTGACCACATGAGGTTCCAAAATGGGATCCTCAACTTTACTTGTTTTTACAACTCAATATGACCAAATTTTAAAGTGAAGTGTCTTTTCAATTTCTAGGTCAAATTCAAGAAGTTTTTCTTTTTATGATCGGGTCATGAAAATAAGTTTGGATTTTTGTTTTTTTTTATATTTTTTTATTGTTGAAGATGGATAAAATAAAACCAATTAATATGTTTTAAAGGTGAAAATAAAATAAAATTTAATACTGTATAATTTGATAAAGAGATTAAAATCTAAAGAGAGAAGAAGAAACACAAAAAATCACACAAATTAAAAAAATAAAATAAAAAGGGATAGGGGATATTTATGTGAGAACTAATTAAGAAGTAAAATAAATAAATAAAAATAAATTAAGAGAAAAAATTATCTTGTCTCCTTGGAAATGGTTCCATAATTTGATCGTGTTTTCAAGCGTGTCAAATCAGAAGTTTACTTTTTATAGACTTTATGAAGTATAGAAAAAACCCTAGGTCATCTCTTGATGGTGCCTCAAATCATTAATCCAAAAATAAGGGCTTTATTATAAAATAAAAGGGGAATGAATTTTTAAAAAACATAGGGGATTGATGATTTAATAACCCAAAAGAAATTGGAAAGTCATAAAAAAGCAGAAATTAACAAAATTAATTAAGCGCGATCAACCTGGGGAAATATCGTGATGCTCATCATTCACCGCTTCAATAGATAGGGTTTACATATTTTAATATTTGTTTTGTATCACCTATAACCATAATGTTACTGATTTTATTCTTGTACTACTGCTATGGTTTATTCAGAAACACACAACGATTCACCTGATACCACTGTTGATTGGGTGATTTGTGTTCGACTTCATAGTCAAAACTCCCCAAGGAAAAATACGAAGAACTCAATGCAATGTATAGGTTCGAATATTATTTATTTGTGATACCATTTTATAAATTTACATATCCTTGATAGTGTTTGTGATAGTTCAATTGACCAATATGAACCACACAAACATCACAATTAAAAGGGGTAAGATAAAATAGTGAACGGTGTGTAAAATATTACATGAATGTGTACCACAAAACATGATCATATGAGTTTAAGAATCACATACTAGTACATAAATAAATTAAATAATAATAGAGAATGAAAAAAAAACACACAAACCTGTAATTTAAAAGTCCTTTCAAATATTAAAAAAATAATTCTTAGGATTTACATCACATTACCCTAGGGTGATCACAAGGCGTTTAGAACTTCACAGGAGGAGAGAAAGGCAATGATGATGAAAGAGTTCTTCCCATGGAGTCCAGAACTAATAGGAATGAGTATTAAACACATTTGGGTCTCCTAAATGGAATCAAATTTCTTCATTATAAAACTTCCAAATGAGGTCCCAAAGGTTCCATCTTATAGGCAAAATGAAAGGTGGTTTTAGTCACACTGATTTCATAAAACCACTTGTACCATGGTTTTAGACACTTATAAAGACTTATATTTCTTTTATAGAAACTAAAAAGTTGTTTCCCCAACTATTGAATATCTCCACCAAATTTTTGGAATCATTTAGGGGATAACATCTCAAGTTATCACTAAAACACATCATACCACTTTTGACTTCATACATTTTCATTGTCTTTAATAGATCAATTCATTTGGCCCGATTAATGAACTAATTTTCCATGGATGTATTCATAAGAGTTGAAGACCATTGATTTTTTCATTATCCCAAGAAATCTCATCCCAATTAGATGCATGGATTAGTATCATTGTGTGGTTGATTCCACTTGTGTTTTTGGATTCTTGCACAATTTGGACCATTTTCCTTCAACTCCCTCTTAGGATCTTCAAATCACCTCCACCTACAATGAAATCATCCAAAAAAGTGAATTACTTTTTTTAAATGTGGTTAACACAAAGTAATTTAATCAAACATGAAGATCAGTTTTTTATTAAATTTGGAATTTATGATACAAAATCCGTTTAACCCAGTGATGTGAGGGTGAAAATTAGTAGTAAATCGCTACACGATCATGTTTTTAGTGATTATATAAAATAGAGGAGTTTAAATTAAATTTATAAATAATGGATCTTTATAAAAATAAAATATCCTATATAAATATATTCAATAAAATATTTCATTAATAATAAATCCAGTTTGGAGTTTTATAGAATTTGTGGCTTATAAAAAATGATTTTTATGTCTTGGATATTTGATATCATTTTTTATAAAGACTATGATAAATTATTTTTTATAAAAAAATTATTTGATGTGTTATTTTTATTTTGAATTTAAAATTTCATATTATTTCATAAATGGATATTTATCAGGTTCATTGTGGAAGTTCCACTCAATTCATACTCATCCCCTATTTTTTGTATTTATGTGGGAACTATGACCTGATTTAAAGAAATACAAGTAAAATAATGACCTCATAATTTTATAGTGGATAGTCATAGATCCATTTTGGAGGAATTACTGATTTAGTTTAATGGATAGATACGATTCACTTTTATTTACATGAATTTGGTATGTAGTTTTATATATTCTCATTAAGTATTATAGGACCTAATTTCCCTCTCATATGAATTTATAATTGTTTAAAAAAAGAGTGTAATATTCTACATGAAACATTTATCATTTTAGTTTATGTTTCTTGATGTAAAATACTTCCTCAATGGTTAATCTTATCCCTTAACACAAGTTTCATGCTTTTCATGATTAAGGATTAGTGTTTGTGGCTATGTGATGATCTAGTTTTTGTCATCAGATTTGGGTTATCATGCCATGTTTTCATAAAGGTACACATTTAAGGTGTGTCCAGTATATATAATTTCCCACCACCATTTATGAACCTAAATAAATACATTATATATATATATATAATAATATTAATTTGATATAAAATCCATTAAAACATAAAAAAATCCATATTCCCATTATAGAGTGCATATAATACACTCAAATAAGAGTCTATAATAACTTCAACTAGTTTATAAATATGATGTTCATACTTATGGTCTAATTATAATAAGTGATTAATGATTTATAACCACTAATAATAAAAATCAATAGTGAATAAGTTATTATCTCTAATCATATAAATCATTAGGTAATAAGTTATAGCTAAAATCATACAGTGAATCTGTGAATGGGTTATTAATTGCAATCATGTTAAGAGTTTTCAACACATACCATATAGGTAGCTGGTGAATGGGTTATACAAAGGAATTATGTAAATAATGGTTGAGAAACTCATTATCCCAAATCATTTAAATCATGGTTGAAAAGGTTATCACCATTATTCATATAAATCTTTAGTGAACGGTTCAACACCACTTATCATAAAAATAATAGATGTATGATTTATCACCACTAATTATATAAATAATGGTTGAATGTTTTATCAAAACCAATCATGTAATGAATGGATGAATTGATTCTAAACCCTAATAATATAAAATAACTAGTGAAAAGTTTATAAAAAACCTTACATAATGAGGACACACATGTAGGCACATTATAATCAGCCTAGATAGACTAAAATCAACCACTTTTATAGCCTCACCCTAAGAGTCATATATCTAGAATCACATATTTGACGATTAATTGACATGGATTATATCAGGCAAAACTACCCCCATATATTAAGTGTCCTTCCATATTGTTCACTAATTACTCTAAGAATACACTATGAGGATAATTCATAAATATACTATCATAAATATATTCATTAAATTATATATATATGGTCATGGGAACCTATTAATGTCTACTAATACAATTCATCTTAAATGGAACCACACTCAATGTTTCAATTTCTATGTATCTCAACACTTTATAACAGAAATGTGGTCATTAATGGCCACATAAAAAATTTAAATTTCAAATAATGGATGATGTGTTATAAAATACCTACTCATCACCCCTTCTGAACATAAACCGAATAAAATTACCTTTCAATACATCTTCACCCACATTCCAATATAAACATATAATACAGTGAAAGAAAATCATATAAAATAAGATGAAAATTTGTGAATCACTAATGTAATACTAGTAGGATCCTCCTCATTTAATATAATTTATAAAATAAAACCCCATTAAAATATCTCATAAAACATAATATGCACCCCATTGTAATTTTCATATTTGAGGTGGAAAATGATACATCATATGCAGAACACCCAGTTTTAAGTAAGTCACCCTTTATTTGTGCTTATTAAGTTTGTAAAGATTATGGGTGGAGTTTGGGGGAATTTAGAGAACTTTTTTAGTGTTTTTAAGGATTTCATTCCAGTTCACGGTTGGTGCATAGTCTATAAAAAATGGTCCAACACTTATAAGAAACTGTGAATAATGAGGTATGGGATAAAGGGAAGGCACACGATTGGCACACAGTTTTCCCAAACCATTCTAAATCCTAATAGAAAATGTGTAGTGTTGAGAATATATTGGATAGTGATATTTTGAAAGGTTGGCACACAGTTTAGTAACTATGTGATCCAACCATGTGAGGTATCATTTATGGAAGAGGTAGGAGAACTTTTAGCACACGTTTTGCGTAATTGTGTGACCAAACTATGTCTGGGTCAAAAAATTTATCCTTATGTTGTGGATTTAATGTGTTTTCATCTCTAAATTCCCATTTTCCACCAAAATGGCCCTAACTCAGCATTTTTCTCTCTAAAATCTTGTATAACCTCTCCCTATCCAATTATAAGAGATCTAGATCTGTTCCTTGGTGCGTAGAAACTCGATTCTCATGCTAAGTCATTGTTCTTGGCTGTTCGTGTAGAGTTTTCTAACATATACTTCACCCACTCTTTCATTTTATTAAATATATGCACATTGTGGGTAGATCTATGGTTTTTTATTACAAATATCTTTATATTTGGACTTCGTATTGATAGGGGAGATATCTAAGGTAGGTTCGTGGAGATTTAACCTGATTTCATTGGTTTTCTTCATGTTATTCTTTGTTTTCATCATAAAACCAGTGGTAGGTGGCTTCACTCTTGAACCCTATTTCTAGAACTGATTGGATTAGATTAAAATTTATTTTATTGATTGAAATTTATTGTGAGATTGTCCTGAAAATAATGGTTGAAACATTCGTTATTGATGGTTTGTGATTTTGGGTGAAATTGTGACATTGTTATGAAAATTCCTTGATAAATGATTTTAAAATTTTGATTCTAAAATAGTTACTTCTATTGATTTATGTGATAATGTTTTCAATAAAAATTTTGTTTAATTAAGGTGGTTATGGAATTGAAATAGTTTTGTAATGATTGTATTGTCATGGTTTTTAGGCATACTTGGTGGTGTGTGTTCATATTTCATTACAAGGCTTAGTTTGAATTTTCCCTTGTGCTTGGTGCCAAAGGTGTAATGGAACATGGGATATAATTACCTTGTTAATACTTTGTAGATTGATGATAAAACGTCCATGAGTATGGAACAGTCATAATGATGGATTCATGGTTGGTTTTTTGGATATGTGGAATGGGTTGGTTATGCCAAAATTAGAACTTGTGAATTGTTTTAAGGTATTTTTTTGTTTATTTACTTAGAACATAATGTTGTTTTGAGAAAACAGTATCATTGGTACTTGTTTATATTTTTATATTAACTGGTTTAGAAATTGTTTGATATAAATTTTTTATATGAATGAGATAACATGTTTAATCCCAGTGGTGTGAGTAGGGAAGTCATTGGGGAAAACCTACATATTTTTATTACATACCCCTTCTTTGGAACTTTGGTGATTTTTCAGATTTCATTTACTGGGATATGGTAAAAGGTTAAGTATCACACATATTTTTCACTAACTCATGATACTTGGTCTACTTGGTGAAGTTAGAACATGTAGCTTATGGAACATTTGAGTTATAGTTGTAATGGATTCTTGTTGGTTTTATAGTAATTAATTGTGTACTATGATATTTTTTTCTTCCACTATGGAATTCTTTATATTTGTTTTTGATATTAAATGGTATTTCATTGAGTTTTATTTCATTTATATCATGCATCATGTAGTGTTTTATTTTATTATAGTTTGTTGTTTGGTTGTTTTATTTTAAAAAGGGGAAATAATCCCCCATGTATATTGAATCCATTCAGTATTTATTTCAAGACTTAGGTGTCTTGGGGATGTTAGTTAAGGCCAACTAACACCCTTTAACCTTCTCAAGACAATGAGAATAAGAGGGATGTTACAAATGTTATAAGTTTTGTTTGGTCCAAAACTCTATTTGAGACATGTGGTATTAGCTTGTTCCATAAATTGTGGAAAAAGTGGTCTATATCATGGTTAGTCTTTGACTTTGTATTGGTTTTCAGTCTTAGAGTTGAAATCATTCTTGTCTATTCCTTGAGTTGGGAACATAAAAAGGATTAGGATTTTTAGAACATGAAATTTGGAGCATAAAAATAGGTAGCTAAACTTTTTATGTTGAACTCTGAGTTACTTGGGAGTTGGGTACATAAGTGTTTTGGTGGAACTTATAGGATTTTGAAATCTCATTGTCAAGGTTTTAGCCAATGACATGAGCCTGACATGAATTAGAAAAATGATTTCCCACAAGGAATGCATATTTCATTTTTAATAGTGATTTATGGTTTGGTTCACAAATGTGGTTTTTGGAAAAAATGTAAAAGTAATTCTAAAATGAAATATTTTTAAAAGGGAATTATTGTGGTTTTTTTAAATAGTTCTATTTTCCAACGAAAGTAGATTTTTTTTCAAAAATAGTTGAATGTGGAAAAAGTTGATTTTGGAAAGAATTTTTGTGATAGTATGATGTGGTAGAACTTGAAAGGTTAAATGTTCAGTTGGTAGAGAGTGAGACTTATGGTGTTTTTTTTTTGTAAAATGTAACCCTCAAGGTTTCATAGTAACTAACCAGAATAAGCTACAGAGAATGTGGTTACACCAGAGACACAAGTGAACAATTAACTAGTTCATAATATCGTCTAGGTATTTCTGGTTGTGGACACAGGGAACTGGAGGGATGATCCAAGGATTATTATGTCAATTTCCAGAAGGAGAATCCACCCATATTCTAGGATTATTCAAAACTAAAAATGGTAGATGTGTGGATGAATAAAATGAATCGTATCTTATATTTCATTGGAACACCTGTAGGGATGAATGTCAATCTGGGGACATATATTCTCGAGGATCTTTCATGCTAGTTTTGGGATCTAGTGGTGCAGGATAAAGTAGATCAAGGCCTTGGTTGGGTGGATTTTGAGGATTTTTTCAACATATAATTCTATCCTCATAGGTTTAAAATTCAACAAATGAAATATTTCTTCAGCATGTGTAGGAAAATATTTCTATCATGGAGTATGCCTTTAAATTCATTAATTTAGTTCTCTTTACACCCAAATCTGTTTCTAAGGAATCCTTGATGGCGAGCATCATGGAATCAGGGATAAGACTTGTGATTATTACCTCTGTGATAAAACTTCATATTGGAGGAGGAAGTATGATAATACCCATGGGAACCAATGGGAACTATAATGCTAGGGGAAATAGAAATAGGGACACCTACTTCTAAGGTGGGAGTGTGAATCAAAATTAAACAGTTGTGTTAGTGAATATTCCTCTGAGACCCATAAAAATTGTGATGTTTCAAATTTGGTTTCTTCAACCACATGAATAAAGAGTGTAAAGCACCACCAAAATAATCCCATAATTGAAAAAATATGAGGAATATTTAGTGCTATTGTCATAGTTTCCCGAGTTCAGGTGAACGAGAAACTTATTAGGTATATCAAGCATCGTATGCTTCGATGGGGAGATGGTAGAAAAATCAATATCATCAGTAGAATAGTGCTAGCCATGATGATTCTAGGAATACCATTACTCCTCCACAAGGGAAATCTCAGTAAGGAAATAATGAACAAAGTTCAGTGACATAACAATTATATGGAGCTGAGAAGGTCATTGTGGATGATCAGGCTAAACCATCTATGGTGAGAGGTACGATTGTTTTTAATTCTACCCTTATGAAAGTTAGTTTTTGATATTGGAGCATAAAATTACTTTATTGATTCTTGTTCCATTAATTTTTTTTGTGTTCAAAACTTGTGATTATTACCTCTGTGATAAAACTTCAAACTATCTAAGAGAATACCATGCCTTTGTGTGATGAACATGTTCTATAACCATTGATGGAGTCGAGATAAAAGGGTATTTTTCTATGATGGACAAGAATTTATTTGATTTAATCCTAGGTATGTATTGGTTGATGACACTCAATGCTCATAAAAACTATTATATAAAAATAGTTAGTTTTCAGACTGAGGATGACATCAATAATATATTTAGAGGATAAAGGAATGTGAAGATAGGTTCAATGGGGTTGTTGGAACTATTAGTGTGAATAATATCTGACCAGTTTATGGCTTTGAATTTGTCATCGATGGAAGATATTGAGAAAAAAAGTTTTCCATCAGTCATGGATCCATTTTTGAATGTGTTTCCCAAATATTTCTCTAGGTTACCACCAGTACGGGAAGTGGAGTTTATAATTGATGTCCCCCCAAGGACCAATCCTATATCACTTCTGTCTTATCGAATGGAAACAAAATGATTAAGGGAGTTTAATGTAAAGTTTAAAGAGATATAAATAAAGTGTTTTATTTGTACTATCATGTATTTATGGTAATCATTGGTCTTGTTTTCGAAGAAACCATGTGGAACTCTAAGGCTTTGTGTGAATAATCAAAAGATTAACCAAGTTAGGATAAAAAAAGATATACACATCCATGAATTGATGATATTTTTGATCAATTTAGGGGATCTTAGTGGTTCTCTAATATTGACATGTGATTAGGATATCACCAATTATGAGTTCAAAAGGAGGATATTATGAAGATAGATTTCAAAAGCATATATGGCCATTATTAATATGTGGTAATTCCTTTTGGTCTTACAAATTCACCAAAGGTATTTATAGAATTTATTAATTAGATATTTTAGTGATATCTGGATTCTTTTGAGGTAGTTTTTGTGGATGACACATTAGTGTATTCAAGGACAAGGGTTGAGCATCAGAAACACATGGTGAAAATGTTGTAAATATTGAGAGACCATTATTTTCATGAAAAATTTTCAAAGTATGTTTTTTGGATATAATAGGTACGTTTCCAGGTCTATGTTATTTTAAAAAGTATCATTTTAGTGGATCTAGATTTGATATAAGATTTCATATATTAGCAACTTCCAATGAATGTCGTTTGGATACAGAGTTTTCCTAGTTCAACTGGTTATTAATGATTCTTTTTTCATGAATTATCATGATTAGATTCACCTATAATAGCATTGAAAAATAATAATGTTCCATTCCAATCGAAGGAGGAATTCTAGAAATATTTTCAAGATATGAAATCTCTCCTTACATTAGCACCTATCTTGATTTTCTAGAATCAAGACAACGATACATGGTGTATCATAATGCTTTGGGATTTGGGTTGGGGTGTGTTCTCATGAAAGGAGACCATGTTGTTGCTTATGGATCAAGGAAGTTAAGGGTGAATTGGATGAACTACCCAACACATTATTTGGATTTATCTGTATTCATCCATGCATTAAAGACATGGTATCATTACATTTTTAGTGAGAAATTTACTATGTTTACAGATCATAATAGCTTAAAACATATTTTTTTACAAATAGATTTGAATATAATTTAAATATGATGGATTTAGTATCTCCAAATTTTCAACATTGAATTGATGTATAGTAAGGACTATTATTGTGTACCAAATTACCCAGAGGCATGCCTAAAAATCTTGTCAAATTTGTTACCCCTAGGTACATCTATTCCAGATCCACATCCTCTTGTAGTATCTATAAAAATATGTATTTCTAAGAAACCATACACTCTAACTTTTACCCAAATTCCTGGATATTTTCCTATACATTTAATTATCCTTATACTTATCCATAGACATGTCCTTGGGGTTATCATTAAGGATTTATCATCTGAGTTTCCTAATGATAACTATACTTTTCTCTGACATTATTTGAACATCTAGAGATGCCTCCAGAGAGGAGGGTGAAGCTTTCAACTTACATGCTATGAGATTACACCAATAGGTGGTGGGATGTGATCTCACAGGCGGGACATCAGCAAGTTATGGATTAGGAAGAGTTCCAGTGCATCTTCTATGACTAATTCTATCTGAAGACCCTGATGGACGATCGAGCCCAGGAGTTCATGAGTTTGGGGAAGGGTACTCTTTCTGTTATGGAGTACTCCTCTCGCTTCACCGAGCTTCAGTGTTTGACACCCTTCCTAGGAGGATCTGGGTTATTCTTGGAAAGGATGTTCGATGATGGCCTAAGACAGGACATCCACTGTCATGTGAATATCTTCAGGTTGACTTCCATGAATTCTATAGTCAACCAAGTGCTGATCTCGGAGCACAATCTGAGAGATTCAGGATTTGTGAGCTAGGGTGGCTCGGCATCTGGAGTTAGCATCCCTCATAATAACAGTAGGAAGCGCTGAAGGTGACCCGTCTTTCCGCAAGATCGGCACTCCACTGGGTCTATCTGGCACTGTGGCCTCGTATTCCCACTCTTCCCACACTGGTAGCACACCACCTAGAAGAGAAGAATGAGAGTGGTATTTATAGTGGAGAGGGGGGGTTTACATTATTTTAATCATTAGTTTAATATTTTTGCTGAAGACTATGAGTAGTATTGATTCATGTGACCCCAAATAGTAATAGGTTTATGCAATTTCAAACCAAGTGTTCTTACATCATTGTTCCATCACCTATGATGTATTAAACAATTATTTTTCATTTATCAAAATTTATCGTATTTTACTATTCATTAAAAATTTATGAATTTCTGAATAATTCCAAAAATTCACCATATCCATTTTTCAATGTGTATAATTAAAAAATGGTCTCTATTTTTTGAAAATAATTTTCTAAATATTATTAATTTAATTTTTAAATAAAATTATAATTTATTCAAAAATAACAACTTTGAAACTATAACTCATTTTTAACACCTTGAAAAAGCAATCAACATCTCACGTTAAATGACATATATAATATTTAAAATGAAATTAGTGAACCAATTGCGGTTTTATTTGAATTTTATAGAAACTATATTAACTATATACTATGAATATACATGAAGACATGGAAAGAGTTAAATTATATAACTAAGTGTTAAAGCTAAATTATAAGGTTAACTTTGAGACCTAAACATGTCTAAAACCTATTGGATGATAGGATTTCAAAAAATCCTCAACTTATTTTCGAGTTAAATTAGTTTTTTACCTTTTTAATCCCAAAATAATTTCATTATAAAATAATATTTCAATGACTTCATAAAGTGCCCCTCAACCTCTCTTATAAAAATGCATCTCATCCCACATTTCAACACCCCACCATGAGTCTTATATCTCTCTAAAACATACAAAATTATCTTATAAACATTATTTTTTAACTTCTTGATGTCCTGGTTTTCCAAAAATGTCCACTCTAGTGGCTGGGCCATCTGAGGGGAAAGAGGGTCTATTGTCACATGAAATGTTATTCACATAATTCTAAAACTTTATTAACCAATTCATTATAAGTAAACCAAAAGAAATTCATGTAGGGTTTTAAGCTTGCAGATGCTAAATCATTTGATTCCGATAAGCCTTCGTATACCACAAAATTAATGTCCCTAATAGAAGGCATGAGTCATTAACATAATCAACATCATTTAACGTATAAGAAAATACATGACTCATAAATGTGGATATAAGTTTTGTATAACACAACATTTCATATGTTTTAAATCTCCACTTAAACTCGAGACTTAAGGTGTAAAGACCTTGAAGCTGGGTATAATAAAGGTTTATGCAACATATAAGATATATGTATGTAACCGCACTCATACTGAAAGATTGGCACATCCATGTGCATTAACGCCCAATGGATATTAGATTAACAATGTTTTAAAGTAGGTCAGGTCATGCCCTTAGTCATAAAAATTTGTTTAGGATGACTTTATCCAAATTATTTTATTAAAAACTGACATATATAACATTTTACAAATATATTAATATTTATATATAAAAATATGTGTATATGAATATTCATAGTTCATAATCAATTATATAAAAAATTCATACGCAAATACTACTCTTGAGTTTGAAGATATTATCTTGAAATCTTTTCAAACATGATGGATGGAGTGTTCGTAGGCTTATACTCAAAAATAGAAAGGTCGTTCCCATTCATATATATATATATATAAACGAAGTACATATAGAAATATATATATATATATGTATATATATATATAGTACATCTTAAAATTTGTAAACAACTCACAAAACACCCAAGAACACTAAGTTTAAAGACTTAGATTCGGTTAAAAGAAGGGTCTCAACTAACCCGTAGGGTTATTTAAAATACAAGTTTCGTGATAATACCTATATATATATAGATAAACATAGATATATATATATATACAGACTCAACACCACGCAACAAGGCAGAATAACCCTTACATCCCTTATGCCATTTAAACACTAGAACCCGATGGTCCAGGTTCAGCACCGAAGCACATTCAGACTAAACCGCGAACATATACATTGTGAATATATACATGTATGTATATACTCTCAAAGAAACAATAAAATGTGAAAATAAATCCCTTACCTCCGTTAGTGGAGGGAGAATGACTCGGGAAGACTCGGTGGTTCCTGATGGAGGTGTTGGAGGTAGCAGGAAATCCCTCGGGTTGCTCAGGGTGAAACCGGCCATTTTATAGACTAAAAAAAAGAAACAATTCATGCAAAAATGTACCACCTTGTGGTGCATTAATTCAATGGTGTGTTATTTAAGAAAATGGGGAGACAAGGAGGGTCCTCGATGGTCATAGGTGCAGTAAGAAACATGGAGTAGGGTTACTGGTGAAGACCCAATCAGAGGGGAGGAAGATGACGCGGTAGGAGGGAAATTTGGAGAAAAACAGATGGTCCAGATTGACTCCAATATTGATCCAAGGGCTGAGGCACGTCTACATTTTTAAAAGGAAACAATTTTCATGCATACGTATGACATTCCATCTCCAGGAACGGTGTCTTCCATTTTGTACCTCTATATTCAATAGATTAATATAATATAAATATAATGGTTATAAATTATATCTATATCATTATTTATATTATGTAATCATTATATATGTATAATGACTAATGATATTACAAATTAAGAACCATCAAATGAATAAATAGAATATTACCCGAATTGAAACCCTAATATAGGATCATTAACAAGTGGTTATTATAATTTTAAAGGTTAATGAAATTTTTCTTTCCATTAATGAACATTTTTTCAATTCAAAATTTTCAAAAAATTGTTTTTTTATACACACAAAAAAAATTATTTTATCCCCCCAACATATAATTGAATTTTTTTTCTAGTGTATACAAAAAGAAAATATAGAAAATGGTATTGAAAAAGGTGAGGAGTTCTAAAATAAAATTTGAAAATGAGAATCCTATAATGAAGTCACTTTGTGGTTGAAGTTGAAGTTCATGCTACTTTGATTTAATCCCTTGATCTTCATGTTACTAATAGAAGCCGCATCAATGATAAAAATTTCTATTTGTACACCTAGAATAAATGTGATTTTCTTAATAATTCATCAATCTCAACATCCACTGAATATTAAAAACCAAAAAAATTATAACATAATAGAAACCCCTTAAGTTTCCCTTAACTAAAAAAAGAAAGACAAAATGAAAGGAAAAAAACATACTTGTTTATTTGGAGCTCTATAAACTAAGTCAATTTATAGGTAAAATATGGGGATCCTTCTAGAAATCATATTTTGTAAATTTTTTATCTCGACATAGACCTAGAATTTATCATCTTTTTTCTAGTTTATAGGTTGGATTGGTTAACTCCTACTCTATTTAATATTTATTTAATGATTAAATGAATGGGTTTAACCAATGAGAATTGAATTTGAATATCTAACCACTAATGGGATCTTAAATCCCTACTTACCTATGGGGGTACACTTGATGCACTATGTAAGGCCCTAACCATCTCGACCTCAACTTTCTTAAGTGTAAGTGATGTTTGAAACTATATAGGAGCACATATTTTCTTATTTCAAAATGTCTGACTTTAATACTCCAATATTAGTAGGCTTAAACCCCAGATTTATTGATCCTTGAATTTTTATAACACTACATCCTATGTTCCTCATGTTCATTAACATATAATTTCCTTTTTTCAGCCAAATAAATATAAAAGTTATTTTTTTTATTGCCCAAAAGGCCTTATGTTCAATTTCAACAGGTAAATAGAAAGATTTTCCGTAAATAAACCTATATGGTGACATGCCTATTATGGTTTTGAACATAGTAATATATTCCCAAAGGGTGTCTAAGAGTTTATTAGACAGGTTATTCCTATAGGGGTTTATATTTTTTCAATAATTTTCTTAATTCCCATATTTTCTAACTCAGCTTGACTATTGCTTTTGTGATAGTAGGAAATAGAAATTTTTTGATAAATCCCATACTTATACATGAGTGTTAAGAAGGTACGGTTGTAGAAATTTGTCCCTCAATCACTGATGATAATCCTAGGAATTAAAAATATAGAAAATATGTGTCATTTAAAGAATCATACCATGAATTAAAGGTTATTAGACTTTGTAGGAATGGAATCTACCCATTTTGAGACATAATCTAGAAATAAGAGTATGTATAGATATCCACTAGATTTTGGAAATGGTCTCATGAAACCAATTCCCCAATAACCAAATATTTCTATGACCATAATGGAAATAAGGGGTATTTGATTCTTTGGGTTATGGATTCTTATTTTTGACACTGAGGATAACTTTGGTAGAATAAGTAGGAATCATTAATGATGTTAAGAAAAAAAACCACTTTGGAGGATTTTTTTTATTTCTTTTTTTTTTGTATAAAAGTGTCCTTCACATGCCTCTCCATGACAGAATTTAAGAATATATTCTTTCCCAGAATTAGGAACGCATCTCCTAATGACTTGATCCGGACAGAACTTGAATAAGTATGGATGATCAAACACATAGTTTTTAACATAAAAAAGTAATTTCCTCTTATATTAGGTCACAAATTATTTGGTAATGACACCCATAATGAAGTGGTTTTCTATGTCAGTATACCATGGGTAATCACTCACAAAATAGAGGTGATTATCGGGAAATGAATCAGACACAAAAAGGTTGTGTGAGTTGTCTTTTAATTATATCCTATATAAGTGATCATATAAAACAATTTCAACACCCTTTTTATCATTAATGGTTATATCAAAAATTTTAAGAATAACGACCCACAAAATCAATATATCCTTAGTATCTTGTTTTTTGGAAAAGGTATTTCATATCTGAATGATTTGTGAAGAAAATAATGGGTGATCCTAAGATATAGAACCTAAATTTTCCCATGTAAAATAAAACAACAATAAACTCTTTATTAGTGTTGTTCTAGTTGATTTGTGTATCATTTAATGGTTTACTTACATAAGTAATGACACATGGAGTTTTATCAAAAAAAAATCCTAAGAAAAAACTTACAAGGAAGTCACTCATATCACACATGAGTTCAAATGGAAGTTTCCAATTGGGATATTTCATGATAGGAGCAGAGATAAGAGATTACTTGAATGTTGATAATGATTCCTTATAGATTTATATACCTAAAAATGGAGCATATTTCACTAAAATAGAACAAAGTGTTCGAGAATGAAGGTTATTTTTCCTTGATCTTATAAGGAGTCATCATCTTTATTATCCCCTAAGAATTCATCTAGGAAATAGTAGAAATGATGTCCTACCACTTTCTTAAGGAATTGATAAATGTATGCCAAAGTGAAGTGGTCTTTCTTAATACATGATTTTATCTTCCTATATTCAATTCACACTCTCTATCCAATACGTACCCTTATGGGGAGAATATCACCATCCTCATAGGTAATCTTGGTGATTCCAACCTTCTTTGGAACAAATTGAATTGGGTTTACCCACTCACTCTCAACAATGTGGTAGATGATACCCACTTTTAAAAAAACTATATGTTATATCCTTACCACATCCATAAGACTAGGACTGAGTCTCCACTAAGGTTGATGACATGATTTTGGTTTTATATTCTAGAACAATACTATGAGTTCTAATGAGTTGGAAAATCCATGTAATATCAAATAGGGTCCATCCAATTGTTCTCTTGTGCTTTCCCATAACATCCAGAAGAATCCTCTCTTGATTGTATTCAAGAGAAGAAGAAATGAAAATAAGGAAGGTTTGATTTTCCCCTAATAATTCATACATGGGTGATTAAGGTAGAACCTTAAATTCAAAATGAAGTTGGTTAACAATTTCAGAAGAAGGATGTGACTTTTCATAAAACTTGGTTTCTTTTAACAATTTTTTTGACAGAATTAGTACCTTGGGAATAGAATTTTCATCCACCACATTGTCTAGATCAATTTCAGTAATGGGTATAAAATAAATGTTTTTTATTTCTAAAATGGTTTCATTTATTGGAGATTTTATAAAATCAAAAAAAGATATATGAAATATATTTCCCTCATCGGAGCAGTGTTTTATTCACTTCATCATGCATCGAACCTGAGGACAGATATGGTGCAAAGTGATTTCGTATCTGGCCTCTGATCTTTCTCTTGGTTTCTTCCTCTCCCCAAAAATCTATTCAGGATCTTATTATCTTTCCCCTATTTCACTGTTTCCATTTTTTGGGTATCGTTTCACTTGTTATAATTCGATGTTCTTTCCTTGATGTTGGTGATGGAAGTTATTCTTTTACAGTTAAGGGTAGATTTTTGGATTATTAAATGAGTGAATTGTAATTTATAATTACTAATGAAAATGGTAACAGATATTAATTTTGATTCTTGTTCTAAATAAATTTTCTAGACTTAGTAGAATAAAGTAAGTGTCATGCGATACAATAGAAGAAGATTGAGTCTAAGGCTATGTAGTTTTCCTTAGTTTGGTTATACATGATACTATATTTATAATGTTTTTTGATTTCATATGCTTCACAACCTAAGTTTTAAGGTAAATAGCCCCCAAATGTGGGAGGGGGTGGGGGGAGTGTTTTTCCCATTATCTTGGTTAGAGAGAGAATTAATGGATAAATTCTACCTCTCCCCTACTATCCCTTCTATTATAGTATATTATGTAAGTATATCTGTTCTGTGAAAACTTAAGGTGTAGTGTATTAGCTCACATGAGTAGTGATGGATCTTAGTCTGACTATAAATTTATATAAGATAAATAATGACTTGAGAATATAACACACACTTGTATCTGTTCATGGTGGATATAGATTTCTATAAGTATACATCCATGAGATGTAGTGGTTTGAGGCATATTTCATGATACAATGACTGTAGTGTATTCCAAAATTATGCTTGGTTATAAATGAGATGATGGTAATGAGGTTGTGATGAGATACATTAGATACATGATGAGATAATGATATAATAATGAAATGGTTTTATAGTTTAGTAAATGATGACTTAAGGGAGGGATGTTCACAATATTCGATTCATTGGGGGCATGAGAGCGATACACCAGTGGGGAAATGTAAGTAGGGTACCTTTCACATATATATATATATATATATATATTGATGTTGATATGATCATTTCTATATATTACTTGGAGAGCGACACTTATGAGGATCGGAATTGGTTTACCTTCTTAAGTAATTAGTTGGGTTTAGTGTCTATTCACTAAGATTTAGTATAATTCTTTCACATTTTTCATGAGAGATTCCAAGGAGGATACTATTGAGTATACTAATATTCTCACCATACATATATATAAACTATTTTTTTGGTCCATAGGAGCTAGTTAATTACTAATTTGGGCATTAATACCTCAAAGTGGATTTTTTCTAGAGTGATTAGAGTTTTTTGGTAACTACATAAGATTGTTTTAGTATTTCCAGTTATTTTATCTTGTGTATGAAATTATATTAATGTATTGGGATTCCGTTTTTATTTATGCATAGTGTTGAGGTTTCAATCTCCTCTCATCACTTGTTCCTTAAGTTTTTATAAGGAGTAAAATAACACTCCTTTGTGATTATATACCCTTATTGTCAGTCTCTAACCCATGTACTATTAGAGACAAGATTTGTGGGTCATGTCATTTTATTCATTGTCAGATCAATAGGTATACTAGTGTGTGGGGGGGGTGGGGGGTCATGATAGAGTGGTATCCAAGCTGATGGTTGATAGATAAGATATATTTTTGAGATAGGAACTAGTGATGTTACCCAGGTTGGCATGTAAAAAATATCAATTGGACAAAATATGAGATATAAATAAGGGAGACTGGATAAGACATGTGTATTTAAGGACCCATATGACCTGATAAAAGAACCTTCATGTTTCCTAAAAATCTAAGTGAAGTGATGCTATTTATATTATAGATAACTAGGTAAGGATTATACATTATGTTTTTTGAGCCTATTTTTTAATTGGGTATAAAATGGTAATTTGGTTTAAAATAATTAATTAATCAACATTAAATATTACATATTTGTAGTTTAGGGGAATCTATTTTTTTTAATTTGAAGGAATTGGTATAGGTAGAAGTATATTTTATTTCATACCAAATATATTCACTATTATTTCCAATAGATTTATAAAATTTATAGTTTAATAAAAATGATTTATGGTGGAGGATACTCTAAGAGTATCAGAACCATGGTTTTCTGAAGTATGAGGGATCTATTTCAAATTAGGAGATTGAGGCTTGTATGGATGGTTCGGTTTAACTAATTCTTGGAAGGAGAATAGAGTTTCATTATCTATGATGATGCTATATGGAGAATATTGATAGTTTTTGTTATTATTACTCAAGCATGATGATAAGGAAACCATTCCATGTGAGGATTTCTATGTTTAGTTTTAGGTTTAGTTTTTTTCTTCAACCATGAAAGAGGATTGTCGGTAAAATATTCTTACCCCTTATTATAGGTGTTCAAGTGTGAATAAGTTTAGTATCTGATATAATTAACAATTACATTATGGTTTGAACCACATTTTAGTTGTGGATACATGAGAGAGGTATTTCATGGAGGCTTTTCTTCCAAAGATGCAGTTCCTAGACAACCCTTTACAGTTGAACACATACCATGTGGTGTTGATGAGATAATATGTCATTAAGAGGATTCTAGTCATCTATTGGGACCTCTTTATCATCCACATCCGTGTTTTCTTAAAAATGTATTTTAAAACATTTTTACTATTTTCTAGACTATGGGTTAAATTCATTTATACCATTATTTTACCTTATATATTTTGAACGTAATATTTCTGTTTTTTTCCATAAAAGGTACTTTATGACCCTTTTCAACAAAATTAAGGTAAGAATGTTTTTTTAACTTATACAGAGGGTGCGGGAATTTTCTACCATTATAACATGGTCGAAGCTTCCATTAAAATATAATAAGTATATTTTCAAAATAAATGTTTTCTTTTATAATTATGTGACTTTAAATGATTTCAAAAAAAAGAAAGAGATTCTTATTTCAAATAGTTTTCATTTCATCTATGTCAACATCCTTTGATGGATTTTAAACTTGTTTAAAGTTTATTTATTATGATACAAATATTCCATATTGTATTGAAGATTTTGTGATATTTTTGACTATTTATGTGTTATTTTTATACCATTCATGGTTTATGAATAATTTATTGACATTTCATATGCTAGTTTTAATACAGATTTTTATGTTATGTTTAAAAAATTTTCATATGAGGAATGCATTGGACTTAGTAAGTGACGGGTGGAGCCCTCTATAGCTCCTCGATGAATCAGTAAGTATCATGAGACAAACTAGTGTCTTGGAATAAGGCCATGACAAAATCTTATTATTAGTCTTGGAATAAGGTCTTGACTATGTGGTTATGAAGTCTGGAATTATGCATTCCATCATTATGAATTTAGCTATTGATATTGAATGTGATTATTCGACTAGTAGAATATCCATGTGAATAATTAAATGGAATTATTTGATCTATCAATGTCATGTTATACTGAATTTTATCTTTAAAAATCTTATGTTTTAGTCTTATCCATTACCTTAAAATGTTTATGATTATTTATGAAAGTTTCTACTATATTGTTATCCTTACTAAGCATCTGAGCTCACCCCTTTCTAAGTTTTATTTTTTCCCAGGATGCGATGAGGTATATTATGACTGAATTGTAAGGATAGTATATGGGATATGAATATGGTTAATAATGACAATGTTGTTTTTGTTTATCATTTTATAATGTAATGTAAAAGTTATGAATGTATCTAGTACTTCGAAGGAAACTAAACTAATCGGTATTTTGAGACTTGATCTTTTGTGATCATGCCAATGTTGTGTAATAATTCACTAAATCAGGGTAACTAGGGTCGGGGCGTTATAAAAATTCAATATTGACCTAATCCCCTGGTTCAATTAATATATTGATTCTAATAATTATAATCTAAAACAATAGAACATGTTTTTTTCTTGAACAATGTAACATGTTTTCTGAAAATTCCATTAAACTGAATTTTTATCACAAAAAATTGTGATAATCAGGATTAAAAAATAATTTACTTGGGATAGATGAAAAATACTGAATCTAACAGTAAATGTTCATCAAAATTGAGATTTAAAATAAAAATATTGTTCAATTATGATAGAAAATCACACACACACACACACATTAATGTATATGTATATAAATGATAATTTATTAATATTTAAATTAACCATATAATAAATGAATTTTAGGTCATACATAATGGATCTCATGGTGAGTTGGCCTTTTAACTATCATGAATTATAAATTGGATACATCAATAGAATTTATAAATGTTTATAAGATATATATAAATGTTGAATATATATATATATATGTTTGTTTTTTGATCTCTATAAGTTTAATTTTGAAGTTAACCATTCCTAAATTCATTCATAAATATTATTTAAGTTTTTATGATATTAATGTGAATAAATACAGAGATTCCATTAAATAAGTAATGAAAACCCTATTTAATAAATTTAACAATGTGTAAGGTACCCTTTCCCATACCTTTTATTTTAGTAATGCATATGTAGATATGGAAATTTAACTATGATTGTCGCTCACCCTTCCTCATCCCCAGTATAAGCACCAATTTATATGATCGTTGGACTGTAGACACAAAATATATTATGAATTACGTGATGAGAAAATTAGTGATGTAGAGACGGATTGTCACTGATTCGTTCTTCAATGACTCTGACAACCAAATGGTGTATGAATTACTATAAAAATGATTATAATCAGCACAAAGGGAAATTTTTAGTTCTAAAAAGCACTGAAAAGTCAAGATACCTAAAAATACAACAAACTTTAATAGGATTCTAAAAAGCGTTGACAAAGACCACCTTTCTTTATAAACCCACATCCAAATATACCAATAAATGGTGAGTAATGAAGGAAGAGAGATAATGACCCCCGAGTCTCACCTCTAGAAGGCCTCGAGTTGTTGACATGCACTGAGGATAAAAAAATCTCACATATGGAAGGAATTACCCATTATAAACTACAAGATATGTAGATAGGATAAAAACCAAAAAATAAATTACACCATATAAAATAAAAGTAACCCAAAACACTAACACACCCATCCATCTAAGGTATGTCTAGAGATGTCCCTAAGGTTAAGTATAAGTATATGTTATAGTCCTAGAATTATGATAACAATCATGAATAACCTATAATTAAACCTAAGATTTTAAAGATTGAAATTACTCCCCTTGATTATGTTGTTTTCCTAGTATGAATTTTCCTCCCACACTATTCATTTTGAGTTTTAGATAATGGCTAGAACCTAAAGGAACAGTGTTAATGATCAATGCACTAGGCAATGCAATGATTGTCCTTATGAACAACCAAATGTCACTACTATAAAAACGTGAAAGGGAAGCACTACCCTTTTATTAGCACTAAAAAAAGCACTGATAAAGTTAGCCTTTATCAGTGCTAAAAAAAGAGCTAATAATGGGGGCCTTTAAAAGTGATAAAAAAGCACTGTTAAAAGTGACCCTTTATTAGCTATTTTTTTAGCGCTATTAAAGGGGACCCCTTTATCAGCTCCTTTTTTAGTAGCGTTGATAAAGGGGGGCTTTATCAATTCTTTTTCCTAGCGCTGATAAATTTTATGTTTGAAAAAAAATAATTTTTCCTGAAAAATAATATATTGTTATATAAGTATATTTATATTGATATAAATATAACATATATTTTTTAAATATGTATTACATAAGTATAAATAGGATATTACATTTCATATATAATAAATTTAGTGAAATGGCTTTAAAATATTAAAAAAATATTATTAATTAATACATTTTAATTTTTATCGATTAAAAATCATTTAATAACAATTTTAAGACACATAAAATCAAAACAATTAATAAAAGATCTAAAATAAGTTAAAAATGTAACTCAAACTTCAATCGGCCATAACTTTTGATCCGGGTGTCCATTTGAGCTCTACAACATATCAAATTGAAGCCTGCGATGAGCTCTACACACCTTTGACCGAAGAAAGTCATTAGTCACATATTTCGAGCCCAAAAGGCCCAGAAGGCCCACACAACTGTGTTTTTAGTCTGGATACCCCAATTTGTTAACATTCAAACATGTATAACTTCTGATTCGGATGTCCGTTAGGCCTGTACCACATATCATATAGAAGATTGTTTTATTTTCATCGATTTGACTAGTTGTGGAGTTAAAACGGGCTTCTGGATTATAAGTTATGGTTGTTTTAACATTCTATGGCTTTTCAAATACATACATACATATATATATATATATATATATATATATATATATATATATTCGTAAATGTGTGTGTGTGTGTGTGTGTGTGTCTTTGTGTGTGTGTTGTATATATGTATGTATGTATGTATTTATTTATTTATAAACAAACATAAAAAATATTTTATAAATGTATTTAAAACTAATCTTATAAATATATATTAATATACAAATAAATATATGGATAAAAAATTGTAACTACAAATATATATATAAATAGATATAAATATATATTAATATATGAATGAATATATATAATAATATGTGAATAAACATATATGTATTAATATAACTAAATATATTTATATTAATATGAATTTATATTAATATAAAAATAAATATAACTATATATATATAAATAAATAGATGTATCATTAAATAGAAAAAAACGAAATGGCTTAGTGGTAAAGGTGCAGGCACACATGGGGGAAGTCGCGGGTTCAAGTTCGGGTGGAAGTAAGGAAGTGTGTGCCCATGTGTGGGATGCATGGGCAAGGGCAGTGCACGGGAGTGGGGAGGGGCCGCCTGATGCTGATAAAAGGGGGGAAATCATTTTTAAAAGATCCTCCCCCGAATATAATTTTTTTTTATTTTTTTTACTTTTATCAGCAATAAAAAAAAGCACTGATAAAAGCGGTCTTTATCAGCTCTTTTTTGAGCGTTGATAAAAGGGACCCCCTTTATCTTCTCCTCGATTAGAAACTCTTTTTTAGCGTTGTTAATACACTTTTCTAGCGCTGATAAAAGCCATATTTGTAGTAGTGTTATGGGAAATGGAGTGAAAAATATTATTGCTATACTTACACAAGCTATGAATCATTCTGGACTTCCAAATGAGCAAATAAAGGAACAATATTCTATTGATTCCTTCATGAGGCAACGTCCACCTTACTTTAGTGGGTCTTCTAATCAACTTGTTGTAGAACAATGGATCAGTACCAATGAAAAGATATTTTCTATACATCGCTATTCAGAACTTGAAAAAGTCATTTTGGTTTTTTACTGTTTATAAGGTGAAGCAGACCAGTGGTGGAATCTAATTAAGAATACAAGGCCCCAAGATGAAATTGAATCCATAGAAAGGGACAAGTTCAAAAACTTGTTTTCAATAAGTACTTACCTCGTATTCTTCGGACAAAGAAGGAAAGGGAGTTCCTTGAGCTTAAGAAAAAGGATGATGAATCTGTTGGTATATACGAGGAGAATTTTACAAGGCTTTCAAGATATGAATCTGGCTTTATCATCCAACCTGAAAGTAAAGTCGATCGATTATTCAGTGGCTCAAAACCAAGTCTTCAAAAGGAATTAGCTATAAGAGACTTCAGCAACTATGAAGAGATTGTGCATTGTGATATCAAGGTATAACTAGAAGCTAGTGTTACATATCCATATTATGGTTTTAATAAGAAACAAAAGATGAAGTTCAAAGAAAAATCTCAAAACAATGGTGAAAAGAAGACAAATGTTTCGTTATGCTCAAAGTGTGGAAAAAAGCATGGTGGAGATTGTCTTAAGGGACTAGAAAATTTTTTAATTGTGGAAAATAAGGTCATATAGAACCTCAGTGCCTTAGTAATGGGAAAAAGGATGATAATGATGTGAATAGAGAAAAGATTACTGAGAACGCACAACCAACACTTCAATGCTAAAAGTTCAAGGAAATTGGGAATTATGCTAACCAATGCCCTAATCCAAGGGCTAATGATGATCGACATCAACAACCTCTTAAGGAAAAGGACAAAGGGATGTCACATGCAATCACTATTGGTGATTTTGAATATGACAAAAAAGTTTTGGAATGATTAAGTGAATATGTAACGTGATTCCAAAATAGTGTTTTGGAATATCATTTATAGTATTATGAAATATTGGAATATCTATGTATTGGTTTTTAATAATTTTATGGTACCAGTAACCCTGAAAAGTGATTGAAATATTTTTGGAAAGAAGATGATATGCACATAATGAAGGGATAGAGAGAAAATAATAAGTTTGATAGTATTAATGAGCTCATGACTAGTATAAGGACAATGTGAAATCATTGTTTGACTATATAGAAATCTTGGGATTTTGGTATGTGGAAATAATTAACTTTTGACAGCATTCATGTTTTCACTAAGGTTCTATGGTAATTCATATTTCAAGAGAATACATGATTAATGTATTCACATGTTTGGAATATGACCAAAAAGATATATCTTATGATATATGGGAGATAAATGATGGTAATCACATGCTTTGTATATGAACTCTCTAGTAAAAGAATGAAATGTGAATATTGAATGAGCACAAAAAAACATTTTTGACATGGTTTAAAAAGACCCTACATGGTATATCAGATATCTCAGAGACGTTAAGATGGTTAGTGGGCTTTCAAAGTTTAAATTTGATAACATGGTTTGGGTATGACATTAGGCGCTATACATTTTATATGAAAGCTCAGGACAACAGAAGTGCAGTTTAGAATAGTGGGGTATTGGTGTTTGCAGAAGCAATGCATTTTTCGACTTCTAAAGACAGAAGTCCAATTTCTACATAAAGTGTATATTATGGTGTCATTGAAGAAATATGGGAGGTTTATTACTTTAAAATTAATGTTCCTATTTTTAACTTCAAATGGTTTGTCGGTAACAACAGTGTGAGACAGGATGAATTTGGAAGGACTATTGTTAATCCAAATAGATTGGAAGACACAACAGATTCTTTTATACTGGAAACACATGAAAAACAGATTTTCTATATTGTTGATCAATCAGATATGCAGTGGTATAGTGTTTTACAATGAAAAAAACAATATGTTGGAGAGGATCAACTTGATGTAGATGTTGATTTATGTGATATCCGTACATCCATGGAAATATTAGCAGAAAATAATGATGAGCATGTTGTAGACATGGTTTGTGCCATAAAGAATGATCATGATGAAGGAATTTGGGAAAATAATCCACTTGTAAATTCCTAATATTACATGTAACGTATGTTTACCATGTTTACCATGTTTACCATGTTTACCATGTTTACCATGTTTACTATGTTTACCATGTTTTACATGTTTACCATGTTTACCATAGTTTACCATGTTTAACATGTTTACCATATTTTACCATTTTTACCATATTTTATCATAGTTTATCATGTTTTCATTTACGTAAGTTATATATTTATTGATTTTGTTGAAATTCCAATTACACTACCATTCTTACCATCATTATCATTATTTATCTTGATAAACCATATTTACCATGTTTACCATTTTGATATTTGAATTTTTTTTATTTGTGAATTAATGTTTTCTTTTTAGATTTCATGGACAATGACAGATCAATCAGTTGATCAACCACATGATTCTGAAGGTGAGAAACATGATGATTCCTCTAGAGAGGAACATTTACATGATAATATTGATGTTCCCCAATGGTCTTCATGTGCTCCCATAACAACTAAGATTTCAAGAGTAGGTAACGTGGCAGGACACATTTACCAAAATTATCAGTTGCATGTGACCAGGACTAGAGGATAGTAGTTGAATTTGATGACAATTATATTCCAATAGGTCCAAATGCAAAATATTTTAAGAGTTTTGTATCAACTCAAGGAAAAAGCAAAGTTATAATTTTGTACAATTATTGGAAAAGTGTGGATGAAACAATAAAAGCTCAGTTTTGGGAGACTATTTTGGTAAGATCTTTTTCTAATATTTGACTTATCTTTCAAAAAATAGAGTATAATATAAACACCCTCTTCTTTATCAGATTAAATTTGATATTCCTGACACTGGAGGACTCAAGAAGAAATGTTTATCGATGGAAGCTAGAAGATGGAGGGATTTCAAATTAACCCTCACATCTAATTTCATTTATGGTCAAAGAAATCATGACAATCCATGTCGTATATATCCTTTCATAGATGAAGACACATAGAGAAATTTTTTGCAAATTAGGAGACAAGAATCATTTTTGGTAAGTGAAATGTAACTTTTTATAATTTTTCATATATAACTAAACTTATTAACAATTTTTTAATGATTTCTTATTGTCAATCTACAGAAAACAAGGAAATATCACCAGGAGATCCAAGAAAAAATTTTATACTATCATAGCTTATCTCGGGGAGGGTATACATTATTGGAAGAACAAATGATGGCAGAAAAATTAGCAAAACTTATAGCTAAGTATACAAGCTCAGGAGAGGTTGTTCGTCCTTCCCCTCCATCTATACATAAATAATGGAAGAGGGCTCAAATGGGAAAAAAGGTGTAATAACTTTTAGATGAATCGAGGATCGTAGCTGAGAGGATTGTAAGATATTTATTTTATTTATTTAATTTTTTGTCTACGAATTATATAATTTGAATCAATAATTTTTTTTAATTAATTAATACATGATTTTTTTGAGGATCAGAGCACACAGGGGGAATTTATAGCTACTGGGAGGCATGATATTTTATCTGAAGCATTGGGAAAGCCCGAACACCCCGGTCATGTACGAGGATACCCGATGGGTGTGTCGGTAAGAAAAGTGTTTCCACGTTCTTCAACATCTTCCATTGAGGGTTTGTATAAAAAATATATATTCTTTGGAGGGTGAATTTCAAAATATTAAT
Organism: Viscum album; assembly: GCA_963277665.1. Lineage (NCBI taxonomy): Eukaryota > Viridiplantae > Streptophyta > Magnoliopsida > Santalales > Viscaceae > Viscum > Viscum album. The sequence continues at coordinate 2,022,111,229 of OY728121.1, read as the reverse complement.
GCGACGATGGAGGAAAAGATCAGAGTATTAGTATAGTCTATGTTTTCAGACATGCAAAGACAATTTCAGACTATAGCTCCCACTCCTCCAGCTCCCCCTACAGACCCCATTTTTTATCCTCCACCTCCAGAAGCAGATCCCACTCCCCCACCTCCGGTAGTAGCTCCCACTCCTCCACCTCAGCCTGAGGCCTCCATTACTCCACCTCAACCTGTGTACCTCATCTTTTATCCCACTCCTTCGCCACAACTTCCTACTTATTGTGAATTGTATGTTGATGATCCTCACCATCATATAGTTGAATATAGGTTGTTATATTGTATATGAGATACGATTCATCAACAACAATTAGAGTTAGAGCATCATAGTGTCACTGTACATGATATTATAGATATATCAACTCAAGTTATAGTACCTATAGATGAGGTGATGACAATTGGACATAATATCAACCAATTTTTAATTTGGCCATCCAGACTTATGTGAGTCATTACCATAGAGGTACGTGTGCTATATCTTATATTTTATTTATTAATAAAGTTGTTTTTACATTTTAAAGCTAATATATTTATCAATTTATTTACAGGAATACTTTAAAGTTAATGAAATACTTTGTAGACAACAACAAAGACAGATGTCTATGAGTATCTTCGTACATTTGATTTTGATATTGTATATACCCCCAGGAAAGGGAATATGGTGGTAGATGTCTTTAGCATAATATTAATGAAACAAGCCATCAAGGAATCAGAAGATAAATGTTCTTAAATGAGTTTTTTTTTCTAATATTAGCAGAGAGTAAAGGTGGTTGGGTGATAGGTGGTCCTATCTCTGAAAAAATTGACTTACTTTTATGATTGACTTAGGCTCAATTAGATGATAGACACTAAGAGATGTTCTTTAATAGAAATAAAAAATGGTGTGGAGACCTCATGCAAGTTTTCTTAGTATCCTAGTGGAGCATTGTGTTTATATAGTAGGATGGTTGTTTTATTTTCCTTGAGGTAAGAGTTTCTTAGATAGTATAAATTTTTATTGTTAGTATTTGAAACCTTTTGAAGCATTGTTGTACCATGATTGTTGTTGTCAGTATTGGTGTCTTGGGATGAGGCAGTTTTATATATATATTTTGTATCATGGTGTCTCACATGTAAAAGTGTTATAGTGGAACATTAGAAAACTACATGATTGTGGCTTCCGTTACCAATCCCAATATGGAAGAGGGATGATATTTCCCTTTATTTTTTCAATGGTTTACCATTGAATAGTATTCGTGAGGATGCACTCTATAATCTTTTTGACATACACATAAAATCATCACTTTTCCTCCAAATAATGGAGATAAAACAATAAGAAGATCTTGGGGGACTCTTATGTCTAAAATGATATGAAGATTTATGAGGTTCAATATGTTGCTATTTTTGTTAGGTACTCGAGGTTCACATTTGGATTTTAGAATGGTTAGCTTTAGGTAATGGGGCCCTATTTGAAATTTATCACTACATATCTTCCATATATTGACGGATAGATCGAGTGGGCTATCCAATTTCTTGATATAATACTCCAAGATAGTTTAATCTATTTTGGAAGATATTAGGAAATAAATTTTCATTTGGTCATGTTCACATATAACTATACTATTCATTCTTCGATAAGAACGGATCCCTTTAAGGATTTGAGTGAGAGTCTATTTCGTTCTCCCTTGAGCTGGGATGTGTTGGATGATCGACCCTTAGTTGGGTCGATTGTTGTTTAGGAGATGACAGAGTTAGTTCTATTGATTCAGATATATTTTATCATGAAGTATAGTCTCCCGAAAAAATACAAACACCTTCACCTTTAGCCTCTAGAGTTTATGTTAGTGATCAGATCCCTCTTAGATCAATAACCTCAATTCATGAATGATGAGTAAAGTAAAAAGGGTAAGGTAGCATAGAGGTCTTTGGTCCCCATTTATAGAGTTGAGGAATTAGTAAGGGTGACTTATAAGTAGTTTTACCATCTCTATTATATGAGAGGATGTTGTTCTTGGGCCCAATATCATATAATTGAGTGTCCAAATTACATTACTAATTTTTAGGATAAGGTATTGTGTTGTAAAATGATTCCTATGGACTTTGTACTGTGGAAGTTCAGGAAGGATCCCAACACGATGTGGGAGAATGATTTTCTAATGTGGAAAATTTGATTACTATTTTTTGTGGATCCAATATACTAATATATTTCTATTTATATATATATTTTATGGTGAGGAGAATGTAACTCGCTATTACCATTCTAAAAGGTATGTTCTCAACCTTATATTTGGTTTCCTTTTTCATTGGTCATAAATATCCAGCATTGAATCGGGAGGATACCTATAATATTTTTATATGATTTTTTTGTCTTTAGCTTAATATATATCTCTCTCTATATTATTATTATATAATTATTTTAAATTTTTTATATATGTACTTCATATTTATACCAATTTTAATTCAACTTTCCTTGATAGAGATATACATTTTTAAAAGCTCCTTTCACAACTTCATTCATTAAGAAAACCCAATTAAAGGGAACATCTTTATTTCTTACCCAATTATAAGTACCACTACATAAAATGTTTTACGACATACATGAATCTAAAATTTATCATTTTTTATGGAAAATAATTTTTAGTTGATTTATGGTTTTATGGAAATTAATTTTCTCATTCTCCTCTTTAAATACTATTTACTCCTTTCCCTAAAACGTCTCTTAAGTGGTACATTAACAAAGTTACTTATCCACTTTTTTTTATCATGTTAACCACATTTGGAAATAAGTTTTCATAATCTATTCTTATTTTTTCAAATATTAAAGCACAATAATGTTTTAATCTTTTCTTTTAGGGAAAATTTTATGATACACCATCTTGTTTTGATATAAAACATGATTATACAACCCATTTATTTATATGGGTAATTCTTGTGTTTGTTCCTTATATATGTTTTCTATTTATTACATGTATAATAATTTAAATGTTATGATGACTGTTTCTAAATATAAATAAAATTAATTATTTAGTTTTTATGTTTCATGATATGATATGTATGAGATTATGGAGTAAACTGATTCCATGATGGGATTCTATCCACCATGTAATATTGTCTTGGTAGTTAGTCTGGACTTATGCTTATGTCATGTTTTATATTTCATCAAAATTCACATGTCTCCATGATATTGTGATTAAATATTAATTATGTCATGATACCATATGATTATTCATGATCTTTATATTTTTATGTCATTATGTTATGCCTTTTGAGTCATATTCTATGTTTCTTTATCATGTTTATTCCTTTATTTGGATTTTTAGCTCACCCCTTTTGTTTATGTATTATCCAAGTTATCCTTTTAATTTTTAGGATATCAAATGTATTTAGGATCATATTATGTAGAATAATATGAATACATTATATTTTAGTTTCCTGTCGATGTTTTTATGTAATTGGTCTCCCAAATACACTAGGCTTCTCAATCCTTTATACTGTGTTTATTGGTTATTTATTTTAAAAATAAAGTGATAATATGTGTAAAGGACTTGGGTAACAATAGTTAGAATCAGATAAATAGTATTGTTATTTTTTGAGATTAAGAATAGAATAATTTAGTGAGGACACTAGGGATAAGTTTAGGATTTGGAAAATATCTTAAAATCATGGTGAAGTATGGAGTGAGTGGTTTCCATGAAATTACATCCCTTTCTAGATAATATAAGTGATTATGGATCTGGAAATAATATACCTGGGGGTAATAACCTTGAAATGGGTTTTTGAGTATTATACCAACATGCACCTAGTGAATGATAAATTGTCCTTACTACACACTTGGTTTAACACTCTTGGGGGATATGCATGGGAAAATTCAAAATCTCTTTATGGAAAATTATTAAGGAATTGAATAGATTATTAGGTTAGAAAACCTAACAGAAAAATTGCCATGGATATCCTAGATTTTAACCTAGAGACCCATAAGTTGGGATATACATTTCATTTGTATGTTATTACTTCAAAGTTTATAGTTTCATTTTTTATATGATTATTAGTTTAAATATTCTCATACCTATGTTTATTTTGGATATAGTAAATGAGTAGAACCAAAATAAAATAGTGAGTGGAGATATCATTATACAATCAAGAACTTTAAATGTCCAAGATCATTATAGTTCTATACATTATTTCATACCATGGAAGTTTAGTACAACTATTCAAACAAAATCTCAAAATATAGAGGTTGATTTATCTATGAGAATAATAAATGGGTAAATTATTTCATCTCAAGTATGTAACACCTCCCTGATCAATTTTTTTGGACTAAACCTTCAATAAAATATTTTCATACTCCCTTTGGTGGAATTTAATGTTATATTGAGAATGTATTAGAAATCCTTATATAAATACAACATCAAAATTTGGAAGAGGGATATCACTCTTCATTACTCGATTAATTCTCTAATTCTATACAAGTGTAAGGAGGATAATGAATATTCCAAGTAATATTATTCTCAAGAATGGATATTATTTCCTTATAATCAAGCACATACAGATAAAATTATTTAAAATAAGGATAGATTCATTCTAGGAAAACCCACCTAATTCCACTGAAGTATAATACTTGAGGGTCACACACATAGTGTCTCTATTGATCTCAATTAAATTCTATTTTAATTTAATTATTGGAATATGTATAATTCTTTAAACTATGGAATAATATTTATTTGGGATTTATTGATCAAAAATATTTAGCCACCATATTTATATGTGAGTTTAATATTAAAATAAATATTTATTCACAAGATAGTGAATATTATATTTATTTATTTATTTATTGAATGAATAATATTTATTTTTTGAGGTTCAATAAATGCAGAGGAATTACAGAATGATATATTGGTGTGTTATGAATGATATATTAAATACAATTTAAATAAAAAATATTTATTTATTTAAATAAATAATATTTATTTTATCTATGAGTTTAGAAAATATCCAATAAAAAATAATATTATTATTATTATTTATACACGGGGTTTTATATATATTAAAATAATAATAAAGGTATTATATAAAATTAATTATTCTCTAAAATAGCTCTATAAATACCTAGTTATATCATTTCCTATGGTTAGGTGTTGGTGAACACAACACATCTCCTCTATAGATTCTTTAGACCCAATAGAGAAAATTCTATAGATCGCTCTCAAGAACTAAGAAGTTCTTAAAGGAAATTTTTTGCATTGTAAATATTTCACTTTACCATCCAATAAATTTAAATATAATGATATATTTACAAAAAAATCTTTAACAGTTTCAATCTCCTTTGAGGAAGTATTTGAAACATTTTTGTTTGGTTATGTATGAGGAAACTTATTTATAAAATCAAGTTGATTAGCCATTATTTTATTTATCATATCAAAGAATAATTTAACCTCATATCATCATTCATGACTAAAAAATTAGATTTAGAAACCATAACTAACTTACAAGAATCTTAATCATCCTTAGAGACTAAAGTTTTCTTTAAAGATTTTAAATTTTCTATAGATTATATGAGTATAGTAAAAAAATAGAATTCTTCCCTTCAAAAAATTGAACTTCGAGAATATTTTGTTAATAAAATTTCTAAATTGATCATAAAAATATGAACTCCAATCCTTCTTAGAAGAAAAATATAGTTGATGAAAAACTAGGGAGGGTATCTCTTCAGATAAAACCTAATTATTCCTTATCATCATAGGAAATTCATTATTTCCAAAATTTAAATCCTCAATTTTGCCTCTTAGATCAAGATTATGATTAGATTTAGTATTCTTATGAGATTCAGTTTCTTTAAATTCTTCAACAACTAATCTTGGAAAACTAACATTTTAACCTTTAGGTACCACATCCACTGTATTAGTTTCAACACCAGCCTCAGTCTTAGTAGCTTGATTTCCACCAAATTTTCCCTTTTTAGTTATATCTCCTTCAACTTAAGATTTATAAAAATCAGTATCCACGCATGTAGGAGCCTAAACCTTAGCATTTATAGTAGGTTTATCCTCATAAGAAGACTCTTTCACTTCAATTTTATATATTTAAATATCAGTATGTTTAATATATTTATTAGAATTTTATAATTACTTAAGTTTATAATTATTCACTAATAATTATGTAAATAACTTTTCTTAAAAAAGTATATCTATTTTTTTATAAATATAAATATATAATTTTATAGATATAGTAAATGTATATTTTTAAATATATTTATAAATTAATATATTTGTAAATATATTTATAATTATAAATATATTTATATAATTATATATATTCATATTTTTTTCAAAGGTTGAGGCTCAAAGGACTCTTTGGTAAATAATATATATATATATATATATATAATTTTTTATATATAATAAATATATATAAAAATAAATATAAATAGTGTAAATTTATTAATTATTCAAATATATTTTTTATAAATTTTTAATTAAAAATATATTTATATCATTATATATATTTATATAATTATATATATATATATTAAATAAATTAATATAAATATAAATTCAAATTTAGTAAATATATTCATTATTTAAAAATATTTATTATAATTTTATAATTATTTAAATGTATAATTATTTTGGATAATTATATAAATACTTTTTCAAAAATTATATTTATTTATTAATAATTATAAATATATAATTTTATAAATATAGTAAATATACATTCATAAATATATGTATATATATATATTTATGAATATTTATTTACAAATATATTTTTAACATTATTAATGAATAAATAATCTTAAATGCATGAATGTTGAAATGAGTGAAACTGAATAGTTAAAATTTATAGACATTAAAAATATTGAAAAAATGGATATGTTTTATTAATTATACATAATATAGAAAATTAAAATAAAATATAAATATATATCAAAATAAATATGAAAATATATTGAAAATAATTAAACATAGCAAATAAATATGTATAAATAAAAATAAAAAAAAATGAATAAATTCGGGAAAAATATTAAAAATGAATAAATAATACTAACTGTAATAATATTAAAAAAATAACTAAAATTTATAGATTAAAAAAATAAAAAATTAAATATATTTTATTAATAAATTAAATTATAAAATGAATATTAAAATTTTAATAAATTACATATATATTAGGTGTATGAGTTTCTATATAAGATTTTGATAATTACGAAAATATTTGTGATTGTGAAATTTATGATTATATATATATGTGTGTGTTTGATATATGGTTAATTGAACAATACAATTATATAGTATGTAGTGTCTATTAATGAAATAAAGAATAATAGGAATGGATAAATTTAAAAAATTAATAGTTATTATTAAATATATAGATTTATTTTTAAAAATAAAAATGAATGTTTGTATATATTAAAGTGGAAATGAATAAATATTAATTATATAAATTAAAACCATATTAAAAATATTAAATGTTAATGAATAAACATTTATAGATATAAATTTAAATTGGATAAAATTAAAAACATAATGACCACTCAAAAATTGAAAATGAATAAATTGCAAAAAAAATATTAAAAAACAATTAAGATTATTAATGAAAAACTAATATTAAAAATTAATTAATTTGAAAAAATATTAAAAATTAATTAAAGGTATATATTGAAAAAGAATATAATAATGGTAGTTTAAAAACATGAACAAAACAGTCCAACCCATGATCTTGAGTTAGAAGCTGTAATATTTGATTTAAAAATATAGAGACTCTATCTCTATGGTGAAAGGTTTGTGATTTATACATATCATAGGAGTTTGAAATATATATTATCACAAAAAGAGCTCAACATGAGGCAAAGGTGATGGCTAAAGATACTCAAGGATTATGATTGATCAATACACTACCACCTAGGGAAGTAAAATATGGTAGTGGATGAATTGATTAGGAAGGATCATGGAGTTCTGAAAAAAATGAGGATAGAAAAGGATAATGTGTATATGGATCTAGAAAAGATGGATATGGTAATTATCATGGAAGGTGAAGCATCATTACTTTTTCAATTGACTTTCCAACCATATTTATTGGAAAGGATTAAAATTTCTTAGTATGATGATGAGAATTTTCAATGGAAAACTAAAGATATGAAATATGAGAATTTGACAGACTGTGTGTGTGAGAATGGAATTTTGAAATTTGGGAAAAGGCTTTGTATTCCTGTTATAACTGAGCTAAATAGGGAGTTATTGGATGATTCTCATAGTCAGAATTTATCTATACACCCTGGTAGAAATAAGATGTATAGATGTTTGAAAGAACATTTTTGGTGGGATAATATGAAGCACAAAAATTTTTATTATGTATCAATATATTTATCCTTTAAACAGGTGAATTCTAAAAGATAACATCTGAGAGGATTCATGCAACCTCTACATATTCCTACATGGAAATTGGATGATATTATAATGGATTTTTCACTAGATTTCCAAGGCCTCCAAGAAATAATGATGTAATCTGACTAATTGTTGATCGACGTACAAAATCTACACATTTACTCACTGTAAGGGAGGATTTTCCACAAAAGAACATTGCACGACTCTATATTATTGAATTTTTAAGACTTTATATAGAACCTATTTAAATTTTTTCTAATTTTTATCCATGATTTACATTGAAATTCTGGAAAATTCTTCAAAAATATTTGGATACAAAGCTCCATTTGAATACTTCTTATCACCCTCAAACTAATGGGAAGAATGAAAGGACCATTCAAACATTAGAATACATGTTAATATCAAGATCACTTAACTTTCAAGGTATGTGGGATTATTATTTACCTTTGATATAGTTTTCCTATAATAATAGTTTCCATTTTGGAAATCAAATGGAACCATATGAAGCATTGTATAGAAAGAGTTTTCATACACAAACTTATTGGGATAAATTTAGTGAAAGGAAGCTTATAGGCCTAGATCATGTAGAGGAAATGATGGAAAAGATAAATAATATTAAAACCCATATATAATCATCTCAAAGTAGTCAAAATATCTTTTTCAATAATAGAAGGAATGATTTTTAATTTCAAGTGGGAGATCATGATTTCTGGAAAGTATCTCGATTGAAGGGTGTTATAAAATTTGTAAAGAAAGGAAAACTTAGCCCTAGGTAAATTGGTCCCTTTGAAATCCTAGAGAGGATTGGAGTTGTGGATTATCTTTTGGAAATTATACCTAGCCTTTCCAAAGTCCATGATGTTTTCCACATCTCTTTGTTATGGAATTACATGTCAGACCCAATGCATGTTCTCACTTTTGAAGAAATATAATTGGAACCTGATTTATCTTACTATAAAGAGTCTATATGGAATATAGACAATAGAGAGTAGGTGTTGAGGAATTATAAAACCTCTCTAGTTAAGTTACTTTGTAAAAATCATAAAATTGAAGAGGCGACATGAGAACCATAGGAAGTTATGATGAAGAAATACCCAAATCATTTTATAACGGGACATTCTGGAAATTTCGAGGATGAGACTTTTATAAGTGGGGAGAATGTAATGACCCATAATTAAATAAATGATATTTCCATTCTTATAATTATTTCATAAAGTATAAATCACATAAAATAACTTATATAACATATTTTAAACTTTATAAATGAAGAATTAATTAAATAAGAGATATTTCTAGAAGTTAAGGAACCTATACCAATGGAAAAGTAAATTGACATTTGAAATAGTAATGTAACCCTTAGGAATAGTAAACTAGCGAATATAATAGTAACACCACCTATGAAATTATAAATAAAATTTGGGTATCTTATAAATATAACTATGATATATATATATCTTGGAATAATTAAATAATTATTTTAAAATGATAAATTAAGTGTTGGTATTTTTTTAAGTATTAAATATTTAATTACGATTTTATAATTAATAAAATTATTTAAAATAAAATTTATTTTCATAAAATATATTCATATATTAATATTTTTTGTCTTATGATTATAGTATAATTTTATTAGAACTTAGTTAAATTTTGAAAGTGTCATAAAATCACTTATAATACTAAAATTGGTATTTTTTGAATAAATGATGTTTTTTATTAAAAATTAAATTTCTCATATTTAGAAAATTATTTTCATAAAATTAAGTGCATTTTTTAATCCTACACATTGAAAAATTGTAAGCGTTATTTTTTGGGATTTTTCTAAAATACTTGAATTTTTTGTGAATAGTAAAATAGAGTAATTTACGGTATAAATACATTATTAATTGATTCATATTTGATATAAGTACCATAATTTCAAAATATCCTTCATTATTTTAATATATTTAGTGATAATTCTAAAACTATTCATAGACTTGATCCAAAATAATAAAAAATAAAAATATTCAAAAAAAACACATATATCCTCCACTATAATTTCCACTCCTTATCCTCGCACATTAAAATCTTTTATCCTTGACTAAGTTCTACCCAATACTTTTACCAAGACCTTCCCCCATATCCAGGATCCATTTTTCTCATCAAAATACCAAACCCTTTTCCCTAAGGAGGTTCTCAAGGAGAAGAAAATCAAGAGGTAAAAACCTCTTTATTTTTCTTTTAATTTCTTTTCAAGTTATTTTATTTTCTTATCTTTTACCATCTTTGTATTAGATAAGTTAGAAAAGATTAAAATTATTTCGCATGGCGGTATTGTTCCGTACACACGAGAATAGTTTTCATAATTTAAATAAGACGAATAAAAGGATGGTATTTGTGATATAATAATTCAATAATTATAATAATTTAAAAAATATCATAAAAATATTTTATGTTCATAATTATACCTATCTTTGAATGGTAGTTATAGAAGACAAATAAAATCTTTACATGGTGTGGTATTCCATCGCACACATAATCAAGTATTTGGTTCACATTTGATGGAGGATTACACACATATATATTACAACATTAAAGAAATTACATATATTTATATAATATATAATATATTTATCATATTATATGTTTAAAGAAACAATTCAATGTGGAAAATTAAGAAGGAAAAAAGAATGATCTTTGTTAAGACAATTACCTTCAATAAGGGATCATCTTATGTATATCATTTTAAGGTACATATGGGTTGTCTTTTTAGATGAACAAAAACTCTATAATATTTATAAGTATTTTTTAGAGATATTTTTTCATTGGATGGATGAGAAAGAGGGATTTGTATCTTTGAATATGTGGAGGGACATTGTACCCATTTATATGTGGGGAATGGGATCCCTCTTGAAAATTACATGGAAATATCCCAAATCAATTAAAAATGATAAAGTTATTCACATAAAAAGGATCTAAATAACCATAAGGATTAACTTGTGACTGGATAGGGTTGAATTATTTATATCTAATAATGTTTTTATAAGATTTTAGTTAATTTTAATCCTTAACTTATATGTTTAACATATTGATAAACACATTTTTACCTTAACTATAATAATTAATTTTAATTGTTTTGTGTATTAATATTGTTAGAAAATTATATCAAACTCGTTAGATAATATAAATATTTTTTTATAAATATTTAATCCATTTTTTAAAATTCAATTCATAAATGTGCCATAATTAAATTTAATTATATACTCACAAACACGACGAAAAAAAGGTTTTCTAGAGGAAAATTTCTCATAAGTATATAGGGTTTTAATCTCATGTATGAATATAAAATTCCTAAATAAAAATTATTATTATTTATTATAAAATAATTTTACTAATTTTTTTAAAAAATAATTTTTAATATAATTTATCTTTTTAATTAATTTAAACTAAATGAGCCATTTTAGTAAAACTTTGTATTTCTCAATATTTATTGAAAAAGTGATTGTTCCTATAAAAATATCAAAAAGTCACTCTATGATAAACTCTAAAATGTAATCTCAAAAAAAACATTTTATGAATTAAATTTTCTAAAAGTGTTAATAATTATTATTTTCAGAAGTGCACCAGAATTGGAAAAAATGGTTTCTTTGAAAGATACGGTATTGGAAAAATCGTTTTTTACTATCCAATGATTATTATTTTACATATAATCAATAAATATAAATTTAGTTTATTTTATACATGTTTAAAAGATATAATTTCATAATAAATTTATAAATATTAATACCCACCATTTTAATGTCTATTTTTTAAAGGTTATAGTAAAATAATAATATTTTAAAAGAGTATCATATTTTTTTGAAGCCAAGTGATACGTACCGCCCAAATATATTATGAGAAAAAATGAACATGAGGATAATTATATGAATAAGGAAGAGATGCAGGGGAAATTATATTCCCTATAATAAAAACATAATTTTTAGTATAAGTTGTAAAAAAAATTAATTGGAAGTAATCAAGGGGAATAAACAACAACATAACATCTAATACACAAAGATCCCCCACACTATCTTTAAGGCAATACATTCCCTTCAAATGGATTCCTTATAAGAGGTCGTAAATATTATCGTAACAATTTATATGAATTAAAAATTGGGTAAACATGAATACATTTCATATAATGATATTATATAGGGGAAAATGATTGTTATTTATATCTATCATCACCCACCCATATCATTATTTAGATGGGTCCAATGTACTATATTCAAGAAGAATTTCTAATCAATAAAGAACCCTAAATAGGTCACATGAGAGTGGGAATCCCCGTAGAAAATTAAATGAGAGAAAATATACATGTTCAAATTTATCATTTGAATGTTTATAAGATCATACATATAATTGGAACTTTCATAGAATATAAATGTGTTAATTTAAAAATTCATATCGATTATTAGTAATTCCGTTAAAAATTATTTTTTATGGAAATCATTAACTAATTAATTAAAAAAAATTCCAAAATGGAATAATGTTATTTCTGGTAGAGAAAGAGTAGGGGAAATTTTTTTTGAATCTAAATAATCTAATGAATCAACCAACCAATCAATAAGATCTCCAGATAGTACTTTTACCATGCCAATTGAACTTATGAATTTTCTTATTTACATGTTCATTCTGATACAATGTTAAATGTTAGTGATATTACAATAACTGATTTTGAAGAATAAATTTAGGGATTTGCAATTATATTTTTTCATTATCTTTATATTTTAAACTAAATCCAAAAATCATCAATGGATATCAGTATTGATAACGACCTGACCTTATTACATTATATAATTTTGAATTTAGTCTAGAACACACATCATTTCACATTGTGGATCATTTCATGTTTATTACCTTATTGATTTTGGACATGATATATTAATAACATTACACATTAAAATAGAGTGGATACAATAAAATCAAAATTCAATTCTTCCAAAATATAAAACATTTCAAATAAAACATTATTTCTTTGACAAATCATCATAACATTTAACTTTGATTCCATCTTTGTATTATACATACTTATAACATCTGAAAATCATTTAAAATCATATAATGAGCAAAAAATATTTGTAAGGGATATAAATAGATAAAAATAACACATTAGTCCATGAATACTTGTATTGTAGGAAATCATTTCCAAAAAGACTTAATTATAACCCATATAAACATATATTGTAAAACTTTAGATTTCAATGAGATTTCCAAAAAACATATAAATCATAACTAGAACCATAAAGGAATCATGGGAAATTAATTACATAATAATTTATCTTTCCCAGCTACATTATAATGTGTATCCATCACAGTTACCATACAATGTAACCCTCATGACTACCATATTGTGTAACCAAAGTAGTTACGCATGGAGTAACCGTAAGGCCAACCTCCAACTTACACTTACCAAATGCATTGGAAGAAGATATAGGTCTCATAATTCATCATAAAAAATTCCCAAGAACCAGAATATAATCATATATCATTAATAATTTAATAAAAACATTCATTTTGAATATTGTTGAACCAAATTTTAAAAGAGGATTTTAAAAGAAAATCCCCTTAAAATATCATATAATTGAAGTGAGGATTCATATATTTTTTGTAATATGTATATACACTATAAATTCACATAATTAAACATAATATTTATAAAATTCATTGATCAAAAAATGTTAATAAAATATAAATAATGATGTAAATGTTTAACCGAAAGAATGGAAATTGGGTTAAGAATTCCATTACCTCGGGTTTCTCTTACATAAATCATGTTTAATCATCTTGTATAATGGATAAAAGTGTTTTGTTAATATGTTAAAGAAAAATATTCATGTTTATAACACCATTTATGATCATTTCATAACATCATTTCACCCTTAAGTTCTTACTGTCTCTCATCAACCCATGTGAGTGGACGACTTCATCAATTCTAGGTATTATTGTTGTGGAAGTATGATCACTCAAGATGACCATGATATGGTGCCTACGCTGAAAACAAAGAGGAATTAGTGTACCTATGATGTAAATAAAAATGTACATGGAGATACCATACCACAATAGAAGTGGAGTGTGCTATTGGAATAGGTGGAACATGTTAGATTGGGATTGGATGTGCAACTAAATGAAACATGGATGGTTGTGGAGGCCTGGGGAACTCAACATTCAAGAATAGTTGTTAAAAAAATAAGTAAAAATAGAGATTCCAAAGGTAGAGGCTTCACAAATATGGGGTTTCACATAGAAGATATTGGTGAATCTCAGGAGTTTCACAGAGCTAAGGGGATTTATGGAGAAATATACATCACTTGCAACAAAGGACTAATTGAACTATGGCATTTTTATTTAGAAATTTTCTTGACAGAACTAAATGGAAGTAAGGATAATTATCGTACTCATACAGAGTTATCATATAATTATTTCTTCCACTCTAAAATTGTAATGTCACTTTATGAAGATCTATAAGGTAATACATATAAAACTCTGACATGTCGGGATGAAGTTGGGATAGAAAAATGTTGAGACTAGATCATTTCCATTAAATGAAAGAGAAGGTTCAAATCATTCAATGAAATATGATAATATAATAAAGTAATAAAAAAATATATGTTGATAATCATCGATGATATATAGAATTTGTATTTGGTGATGAGATATTTCTTCAAATACCACATTGGAATGGGGTAAAGAGATTTAAGAATAAGGGGAAGCTAATTCCTTGATACATTGTTACCTTCATAATTTTTTATCACATAGGGGTAATAAGTTTTCACATAGTGATTCCACCAACCCTCTTTGAGGTTCATGATGTGTTCTAGGTATCACTTTTATGGAATTAGATTCAAAATCCCTCATTTATAATAAAATTTAATATTGTACAATGAGAACATAACAATTATTACAAGGAGAAACCAATGTAGTTATTATAATGATAAAGAAATGGAAAAAGAACCACCCAAATGGTCAAATATATATCAAGACTAAATAATTTGAGGAACAAATATTTAAACTAGAATATGTAATGTGACAAAATTATCGTCAATTTTTTATCAATGTAAGGGAATTTCAATGGTGAAATTATTTTTAAGGGGGGTAAAATGTAAAGACTGATGTTTTCATATAAATAATAATATTTATCACTTAACACTTTTCAAATTTAGTAATATTTTTTTAACAAAAAACACATATTAATAAATAAATATATAAAATTACATTTAAATAATACTAAAAAATATAAAAAATAATACTTTTAAATATAAGTGTTAAATATGATAAAATAAATGTTTAACAGAATGAAATAATAGTAGTGTTTTTTTATAAAATATATATATTATATTTTCATTGAAACATATTTCTATTATAACTTTATAAATTTAAATTAACTTATATTTTTATAAAATACAGATTATTTTTATATAAATGATAATTTAAAATTAATGAAACATGTGAAACTTTTCTAAGTGTTAAATATTTTATTATGTAAAAAAGATTAATAATTTCCAAAAATTAATTATTTTATTTAAAAATAATTTTTTTATAATTAGAAAATTACTTTTAAAAATTAATTTTATTTTTGGAATCATCAAATTTAAATTATATTCGAGATAATTTTTTATATTTTTTAAAACAGGTTGTTAGATAGTGAATAATAAAAATGTTTTTTTTATTATTTATATTAAAGTTTATTGTATTTCACCTTATGAAATTTAATTTGATAAAATTAATTTCCTATTTTGAATTAGAATAATAAAAATTATTTAATAAGGTAATTTAAATTTTATAGAATAAAAATAAGTCCCCAACGTAAAAATTAGTCCCCATCGAAAAGGGTAAAATGTTTTAAAGATGTTAAGTCATGTCACGACCCGCCCTCGGGGTCCGTGCCGTGACTACCCCAAGCCCGCCTTCCATAGGCCAGGGGCTGGCGACTAGCACCAAGGCGTAAATCCCGGTAAAAAGGGAAGGCATTGCCTTTGAAAAGTAAACACACACCACAGAGTAAACAAGCGGAAAGTAAACACTAAACAAAGCAGAGTACGACTGAAAGTGCGGAAAGGTAAATGGGCCAGAATACAAACCCAAACTGAAAGTAAAGTACAACTCGAAAGGGAAAACAGCAACTGAAAAGTAAAAGCCGCTACACCGAGCTGTCCACTGGAAATCCCACCTGAAGGGTGGGTACAGATAGCTCCTCTGCTCCACGGGTCCCGCCGTCCGCTCCGTGCACGTCCCGCCCAGTGGTCCACCTCCGGGTACCGTCCCGCTCTGCAAGCCTCAGCTAGGGTCAACGCTGTCCGTCGTCTGCAACCAACACAACGTAGTGCGGGCAAAGCCCGTGCAGGGGTGAGTATAAGCTACTCAGTAGGGACCCCGAGACCCCTGAAGGTCTCTCAAATCCACAAAGGATAAACCACGAAGAAAAGTACAATCACGAAGTAACAACCGACACTGCTTAGGTATATGCCCATACATATACCTAAGTCATCAATTCAAATACGCTCCAACCTCCGAGCCCAAGTACAACTCAGTCCACACAGGATAGTAAACGTATTCCACACAGGAAAGCAAAACGTAATCCACACAGGATTGCTCAACACAATCCACACAGGAAAGCAATAGGATTCAGCTCACACAGGTATACTTCTTCAGAGGATGATAAAGATGATCATTGATCCATCTAAGTCGTCGGACCCACGAAGGATCGATAGGTAACTAACCCCCGCAATGACCCACACAGGATCGGGCCCACACAGGACCTGTAGGCGCTGGCTCACACAGAACCGCTGAGCGCAAGGACCCACACAGGATCGGGCCCACACAGGACCTGTAGCACTAATCCACGTAGGATCGCTGAGTGCTGTAGTCGTCGTCGTCGAATCCACACAGGATCTCTGTACTGTCGTCGTCGCAGTCACAGTAGCAGTCGTAGCAGTAGTAGCAGTTGTAGCAGTCGCAGCCAGCACTAGGGTTCCCGCACACAGCAAGCTCGTTCGGAGGGTCCGCTCCACGAGCCGAGAGGCTGATACATCAACTGTCACAAAGACCAGAGTTGATGTATCCAAAAGTTCCGTATCGTCAACAGGAACTCAACGCAACAGACGGCGCGTCGATCGGACGCCCGGTCTGAGAGTTATTGGCATTTTCGTCTCCGGGGCCCGGTTGGTTTTTAAGGCTAAACCAACCCGACCGTACTCCACCTGCGTCCAAACCTCGGGCGGAGTATTCCAAAAGATCCGTCTCACTAAGAGGAACACAACGCGACTGACGGCACGTCAATTGGACGTCCGTAGCTCAAGATATGAGCGTTTCCGCTCCGAAGGCCCGGTTGGTTTCGTGAACGAACCAACCCGGCGGAACTCAAAGTAAACCGAAACCTTGAGTGCGATATACCGAAACGACCGTCTCGATCCAAGGATCGTGTTGCCGCAGACGGTTCGTCATTCGGAGGTCCGAGGCTCAAGATATGGCCCAAAAACCGATTCTGGTTCGAAACGGGGGGGTCCGGGTCCGGGCCGACCTGGCCCGACCCCCCCCCCCCCTGGGGCGGCGCGGCGGCGCGGCGGGCCGCGTCGGCCTGGCGCCGCGAGGGGCCGCACGCGACTGTCGCCGCAAGGAGGCCGCGCGGGGGAATCAAATCCCCCGCTTTTCAAGAGGCGGCGCAGCATAGCCGCGCCGTTATTTTTAAAAAAAACGCCCCCCCCCCCCCCCCCTCACGTGGGGGGGCCTGCTGGTGCGGAACCGGGGAGGGGAGGCCGGCTGCCCCCTTCCCTTTAAAAAAAAACGCCCCCCTCATAAAGAGGGGGGTTTTGGGTGTTGGCCGGGGGATTAATTCCCCCGGTTTAATGCCTTCCGGCCGGCCAGCTGGCCGGCCGGTTTTCTCCAACGGGACCGGAAATTCCGGTCCCCCCTTCGGCTTCCGACGCTGGCGGCCCGGCTGCCGGTCTTCTCTTCCGCCGCGGCCCGGAACCGGTCGCGGTCTCCTCGTCCCGCCGCGGCCCGGAACCGGCCGCGGTGTTCATCGTCCGGCGCGGTGCGACGGCACCGCGCCCCTTTCGCCGTGCCTTGATTCCTTTCAACGCGGCGCGACGGCGTCGCGTTCTTGAAGATTCTACCTCGTTGTGGCGCGACGGCGCCGCGTAAAATAAAAGCACGATTATCCGCGTGGTGCGACGGCACCTCGCCACTTGCTTCCACCCGCAAGAATAAACAAGAACGATGGAGGGGGGTTCGGCCGTGTTCGTGCGGTCCGGCCCCCTCACGTTAAAATAATAACGCAACTTAAATAATTCAAGCCACACGTTAGTCTTGCTAAAATCACGATCAAGAATAAAATAAGGAAACCAAAAAGAAATCGACAACCCCTACCTCGGGTATAAGGTTCGAAGATTGTCAAGGTTCCGCGGAAGACGACGTCGCGGAGGTCGGGCGTCGCGGTAGCCGTTCGTCAAATCCGATGACGAAGGGATGCGTTCGAAGAGACACGTCGTTGGCGAAACTTGTACGCCGACGAAGGTTGTCCGAGGAAGAAGTGGCGTCCCCTTCGTTGACACGGGAAACGAAGAATGGAGGTGCGGCGTTCTTCGTCGGAGCTTGAGCGTTCTTCGTCAAGATGAACGTTCTTCGAGTTCTTCGTCAGAGTTGAAGAAGAAGAAGAGCTCTCCACCTCTCAAGAAGACAAACAAATAACCCAAAATAAAATAAGACAACATCTTATTTTATTATTACAAAACACATTAGAATTTCAAAAGTTTGAAATTCAAAAGGTTTAACTCCCATAATTAAAAGTAACTCAAGTCATTTAATTAGGGGTTAAGCAAGTTGAGAGAATTTGAAAGGATTAGGGGTTCGTGTGGGCCCCACCACACTTAATCCTCCCAAGGGAGGTTAAGTGGGTGTGGGTCCCACTTCCAACCTCCTTTGATAGGTTTTAACAAGTTATAATAAAATTTGTTCTACACAAATTTTATTTAACTCAAACTAAAAACCCCAAAATTAACTTTCAACCCGCAACAAACGCAACTCCCGAAAAGGTCTCTTTAAGCGAATATCGGCGCTGCGAGTTCATCGGTGCCCTCGGATTTCAATTCCGAGCACCGGATCAAAAGTTAGGAATTCCCGCTCGTTCGTTCACTGAACGTACCCGAGCCAAACTTCGGAAATTAATTCCGGGCACTCCGGGCCTCGGAATCAGGTGCCGTCTGAAACCGCGCTCTTGTAAAATTCTAAAGAAAATTAAGAAAAAATTTCCCTTGAATTTTACGGGTCTTTACATTACTCCCACCTCAGGGCTTTACGTCCCCGTAAAGATACATCAAAAACTAGGGAAACAAATGAGGGTACTGAGCACGCATCTGAGCCTCCCGCTCCCATGTGCTCTCCTGGAGATTCCCGTGCTGCCATCTGATGTGCACAAGAGGAATCGATCGCCCACGCAGAACCCGCTCTTGTCGATCCTCTATCTCCACCGGGACCTCCGTAAAAGTCGCCCCATCGTCAACGTCAAGCTCCCCATGGTCAATGATGTGCGTCGGGTCGTGCACGTATCTCCTCAGCTGGGATACGTGGAAGACGTCGTGCACCCGGTGCAACTGAGGTGGTAGAGCCAGGCGATAAGCCACCTCGCCAATCCTGCTGAGAATCTGGAAGGGTCCGATGAAGCGCGGAGATAACTTGCCGCCTCGGCCAAATCTCTGAATACCACGTCGAGGTGAGACCCGCAAGAAGACGTGGTCGCCATCCTCGAACTCCAGTGGCCTCCGCCTCCTGTCAGCATATGACTTCTGCCGGCTCTGAGCTGTCCTCATCCGCTCCTGGATGACCTGGACCTTCTCTGTCGTGGCCTGGACCATCTCCTGTCCCACCAGTGCTGACTCCCCAGGGTCTGTCCAACACAAAGGAGATCTACATGGTCGGCCGTACAACGCCTCGTACGGTGCCATCCCGATGGTGGAGTGGTAGCTGTTGTTGTACGCGAACTCCACCAAGGGTAGGTGGTCCTCCCAGCTACGACCAAAGTCGAGGACACAGGCACGGAGCATGTCCTCGAGTGTCTGAATGGTCCTCTCCGTCTGACCATCCGTCTGAGGGTGAAAGGCTGTGCTAAGACGTAGCTGCGTCCCGAACGCCTCCTGTAACCCCTTCCAAAGCCGGGAAGTAAAGCGGGCATCTCGATCGGAAACGATAGATGATGGCACGCCGTGGAGCCGCACAATCTCCTGAACGTAGAGACGTCCCAAGCTCTCCACTGAGCCCTGCTCTCTGATGGGTAAGAAGTGTGCCGACTTGGTGAGTCGGTCAACAATCACCCAGATGGAGTCGTGACCTCTGGAAGTGCGTGGAAGTCCAGTCACGAAGTCCATAGATATGTCGTCCCACTTCCATTTCGGAACCTCCAAGGGTTGTACCAAGCCTGCTGGTACCTGATGCTCTGCCTTCACCTGCTGACAGGTGAGGCATCGAGAAACGAACTCTGCTACAGCCTTCTTCATACCCGGCCACCAATGCTGTCGTCTGAGGTCCTGGTACATCTTCGCCACTCCAGGATGTACCGCTAAAGGAGAAGTGTGAAACTCCCTCAGCACTTCCTCTCGCAATGCGACTGGTACCATGGTACGTCCTCTGAAAAGGATGTCGTGTTCTGCTCCAAGGGAGAAACCATCAGGTGCCTGTCCCGAGGATATCTGTGTACGCCGTGTCTCACAGTCAGCGTCCCCGCGCTGTGCCTCCCTGACTCGCTGCAGTAGTGGAGGAGTGACTGTGAGAGACTGAAGAAAGGCTGCTCCATCTCTATCCACGAAGGATATCTGCAAAGAGGCTAGCTGCTCCGTCGCCTCCTCAAGTAGCTGAATGCCCGTCCTCCTGCTGAGGGCATCGGCTACTACGTTCCCCTTCCCAGGAGTATAGACTATCTCAAAGTCATAGTCCTGGAGGAACTCGAGCCATCGTCGCTGTCTCAGGTTCAGGTCCTTCTGTGAGAAGATATACCTGAGACTCTGATGATCGGAAAAGACTGTAAAGCGCTCGCCCATCAGATAGTGTCGCCATGTCTTCAGA
This sequence comes from Viscum album, assembly GCA_963277665.1. Taxonomy (NCBI): domain Eukaryota; kingdom Viridiplantae; phylum Streptophyta; class Magnoliopsida; order Santalales; family Viscaceae; genus Viscum; species Viscum album. Next base: position 2,022,089,757 of record OY728121.1, on the reverse strand, counting down.
GCGAAGACCACTGCTGCTAACTCCAGGTCATGGGTAGCGTAGTTCTGCTCATGCGGCCTCAACTGACGTGATCCATAGGCGATCACGGCCCGCTCCTGCATCAGAACACATCCGAGTCCGGTCCCTGATGCATCGCAGTAGACTACGTACCCTACTCCCTCCTCAGGCAACCTCAAGATAGGTGCGCTAGTCAATCTCTGTCTCAGCTCCTGGAAGCTCTGCTGACATCTGTCTGACCACACGAAGGGTTTCCCCTTCTTCGTCAAAGCTGTGAGTGATGCCGCAACTCTGGAGAAGTTCGGCACAAATCTCCGATAGTATCCAGCTAGTCCCAAGAAACTCCGAACCTCAGTCACGCTCCTGGGTGGCTCCCATGCTAACACAGCCTCAATCTTCGCGGGATCCACTGCAACTCCCGCCTCAGAGATAACGTGTCCCAAAAAGTGGACCTCACGTATCCAGAACTGGCACTTCGAGAGCTTACCATAAAGCTGGTGCTCTCGGAGTGTGTCAAGAACAACTCGCAAGTGATAGGCGTGCTCCTCCTCTGTCGTAGAGTAAATCAGAATGTCGTCGATGAAGACTACGAAAAACCGATCGAGGTATGGCTGAAAGATCCTGTTCATGAGAGCCATGAACACTGCTGGAGCATTGGTTACACCGAAAGTCATAACCAAGAACTCATAGTGGCCATACCGACATCTGAAGGCCGTCTTCTGCACATCCTCGTCTCTGACTCTGAGCTGATGATAGCCTGACCTGAGGTCTATCTTCGAGAACCACCGTGCTCCCTTGAGCTGATCAAAGAGGTCATCAATCCTCGGTAGCGGATACTTGTTCCTCACTGTCACCTGGTTCAGGCGACGATAGTCAACACAAAGTCGCAAGCTCCCGTCCGCCTTCTTGGCGAACAATATCGGGGAAGCCCAGGGTGAAACACTGGGTCGGATGAATCCCTTGCCCTGCAAGTCCTCCAACTGTACCCGTAGCTCTCGAAGCTCGGCGGGGGCCATCCGATACGCTGGAGTGGATATCGGGGCTGTCCCGGGGTACAAGTCAATATAAAAGTCTACCTCTCTGCGAGGAGGTAGCCCTGGAACGTCGTCAGGAAAAACGTCCGCAAACTGATCCACCACTGCAGGAAAACCAGGACTCCGCACGTCAACTGCTCCAAGGATGAGGCTAGCCAACTGATGAGTGATGGGCTGTCCTCTCCTCCGCGGAAGTCCATCCTGTGCTGCAAAGGCTCCCTTCTCGCCGGTGAAGGTGAACCTTCTCCCGTCGGTGCGTACACATCGCACCTTGCGCCTAAAACAGTCAATCTGTGCATGGACCGTAGATAGCCAATCCATGCCCAAGATGACGTCGTAAGACCTCGACGCTGCTACAAGAAGATCCCAGCCAAAGCTCTCGCCTCCTAGAGTAAGCTCACACTGCCGGCACCAGTGCGTAATCGTCGAGTCTGCTCCCGTAGGAGTCTCTAGCCGTAAGGATCGAGCCAACGGCTCTGTCGGAATCTCCGAGCTCCGAACAAGGGCAGCGGCTATGAAAGAGTGACTCGCTCCTGTGTCTATAAGAACTGCAGCAAGGGTGGAATAGACACAGATAGTACCTCGAATCATCTCGGGTGTGCCGTGGTCGTAGGCCTCTGCTGCCTAGAGCTGTGCCTGTCGCTGCCCGCCAGCTCCCTGTGGTCGGGGTGGACCTCCTGGTGGTGGTGGTGGCAGAGCCTCAAAGCGTCTCCCTCCACCGGCTGCTCGTCCAGCTCCTCTGCCTCGTCCGCCTCCTCCCTGCGGACCGCCACGGTCGACCCTCTGCCTCTGCCTCGGTGGTCCATCAACTGACTGCTGCTCCTCGGCACGGCGGGTCGGGCAGTCGCGAGCCATGTGGCCCTGCCCGCCGCACGAGTAGCACTGTCTGCCTCTCGTAAGACTGGCTCCGCGCTGTGTGCCCCGCACTGCTGAGCCAGTGCCCTGAGATCGTCTGCCTGAAGGTCTGGGCTGTCTGGTCCCCTGAGTCATCCGTCGACTGCCTGCTGCAGATGACTCTGCCACGTGCCGCCCCGCGGTGGGTCTCTGTGCTGGTGTAGACTCAGCAAGGAAGCTCTCGATCAGAAGGGCCCGCTCCAGTACTCCTGTCTGAGTCGGTATGCTGAGGGAGATCAGCGATGCCCTGATCTCGTGTCTCAAACCCTGCTCGAAGGTCCGGGCCCGGAAGAATGGGTCCCGTACCATGTCGTTCGAGTAGCGCAAGAGATCGGTAAATCTCGCCGAGTACTGAGCGATCGTCATGCTGCCCTGCCGCAGCTGTAGAAGCTCCTGGATACGCACCGCACGAAGGGTGGCTGGGACGAACTCCGAGCGGATAAGGCTCTCAAAGTCCGTCCAAAGTAGAGATGCCTCATCGTGCACCTGGAGCATCAAGCTCCACCATCGTCCTGCTGCTGCGTGTAGTAGGCTCGCAGCGAGGATCACCATGAGGTCTGCTGGTGTCCTCACTAGCCTAAACACTCGAACCACTGCCTCCAGCCAGTCCTCTGCTGCCTGGGGATCCGTCTCCCCGCGAAACCTGGGCGGTCGCTGGCGCTGAAACTCATGCAGTGCGCTGAGGCGACGTGCATCGTCAGCGGCTGCTGCTGGAAGCATCGGGAGATCGGCGGGTAAAGCTACCGCCGGTGCCACTACTGGAAAAGGGCCCTGCACCGAGGCCTCGTCGCTCGGTGGGCTGTCGTCACGCTCGACTCTCGGAACCCTAGCTGGCTGCCGTCGTGGGGCCATCCTGAAAAGGAAACAGGTGCGCCACGGTCAGAACAGTATACCTGGTGAGCTGATATAAGTAATCACAAAGAAAACTTTGAAACACACACGCAATCAATGTTTTCGTGCATTAAGTCGGAAATCAGAAGTCAGGGTCCTGGTGTACGGATACGTCGGCCGCCGCACCAACACTGGACTCCCTGGACTGATAACCACACTCAATACGCTAAACATTATTGCTTCACATAGAAAAGATCAGAGTTCGCGGTAGAACCGAACTCCTCTGATACCAATTTGTCACGACCCGCCCTCGGGGTCCGTGCCGTGACTACCCCAAGTCCGCCTTCCATAGGCCAGGGGCTGGCGACTAGCACCAAGGCGTAAATCCCGGTAAAAAGGGAAGGCATTGCCTTTGAAAAGTAAACACACACCACAGAGTAAACAAGCGGAAAGTAAACACTAAACAAAGCAGAGTACGACTGAAAGTGCGGAAAGGTAAATGGGCCAGAATACAAACCCAAACTGAAAGTAAAGTACAACTCGAAAGGGAAAACAGCAACTGAAAAGTAAAAGCCGCTACACCGAGCTGTCCACTGGAAATCCCACCTGAAGGGTGGGTACAGATAGCTCCTCTGCTCCACGGGTCCCGCCGTCCGCTCCGTGCACGTCCCGCCCAGTGGTCCACCTCCGGGTACCGTCCCGCTCTGTAAGCCTCAGCTAGGGTCAACGCTGTCCGTCGTCTGCAACCAACACAACGTAGTGCGGGCAAAGCCCGTGCAGGGGTGAGTATAAGCTACTCAGTAGGGACCCCGAGACCCCTGAAGGTCTCTCAAATCCACAAAGGATAAACCACGAAGAAAAGTACAATCACGAAGTAACAACCGACACTGCTTAGGTATATGTCCATACATATACCTAAGTCATCAATTCAAATACGCTCCAACCTCCGAGCCCAAGTACAACTCAGTCCACACAGGATAGTAAACGTATTCCACACATGAAAGCAAAACGTAATCCACACAGGATTGCTCAACACAATCTACACAGGAAAGCAATAGGATTCAGCTCACACAGGTATACTTCTTCAGAGGACGATAAAGATGATCACTGATCCATCTAAGTCGTCGGACCCACGAAGGATCGATAGGTAACTAACCCCCGCAATGACCCACACAGGATCGGGCCCACACAGGACCTGTAGGCGCTGGCTCACACAGAACCGCTGAGCGCAAGGACCCACACAGGATCGGGCCCACACAGGACCTGTAGCACTGATCCACGTAGGATCGCTGAGTGCTGTAGTCGTCGTCGTCGAATCCACACAGGATCTCTGTACTGTCGTCGTCGCAGTCACAGTAGCAGTCGTAGCAGTAGTAGCAGTTGTAGCAGTCGCAGCCAGCACTAGGGTTCCCGCACACAGCAAGCTCGTTCGGAGGGTCCGCTCCACGAGCCGAGAGGATGATACATCAACTGTCACAAAGACCAGAGTTGATGTATCCAAAAGTTCTGTATCGTCAACAGGAACTCAACGCAACAGACGGCGCGTCGATCGGACGCCCGGTCTGAGAGTTATTGGCATTTTCGTCTCCGGGGCCCGGTTGGTTTTTAAGGCTAAACCAACCAAACCGTACTCCACCTGCGTCCAAACCTCGGGTGGAGTATGCCAAAAGATCCGTCTCACTAAGAGGAACACAACGCGACTGACGGCACGTCAATCGAACGTCCGTAGCTCAAGATATGAGCGTTTCCGCTCCGAAGGCCCAGTTGGTTTCGTGAACGAACCAACCCGGCCGAACTCAAAGTAAACCGAAACCTTGAGTGCGATATACCGAAACGACCGTCTCGATCCAAGGATCGCGTTTCCGCAGACGGTTCGTCATTCGAAGGTCCGAGGCTCAAGATATGGCCCAAAAACCGATTCTAGTTCGAAACGGGGGGGTCCGGGTCCGGGCCGACCCGGCCCGACCCCCCCCCCCTGGGGCGGCGCGGCGGCCGGCGGCGGCGCGGCGGCCTGGCGGCGCGGCGGCGCGGCGGGCCGCGGCGGCCTGGCGCCGCGAGGGGCCGCACGCGGCTGTCGCCGCAAGGAGGCCGCGCGGGGGAATCAAATCCCCCGCTTTTCAAGAGGCGGCGCGGCATAGCCGCGCCGTTATTTTTAAAAAAAACGCCCCCCCCCCCCCCCTCACGTGGGGGGGCCTGCTGGTGCGGAACCGGGGAGGGGAGGCCGGCTGCCCCCTTCCCTTTAAAAAAAAAAACGCCCCCCTCATAAAGAGGGGGGTTTTGGGTGTTGGCCGGGGGATTAATTCCCCCGGTTTAATGCCTTCCGGCCGGCCGGTTTTCTCCAACGGGACCGGAAATTCCGGTCCCCCCTTCGGCTTCCGACGTCGGCGGCCCGGCCGCCGGTCTTCTCTTCCGCCGCGGCCCGGAACCGGCCGCGGTCTCCTCGTCCCGCCGCGGCCCGGAACCGGCCGCGGTGTTCATCGTCCGGCGCGGTGCGACGGCACCGCGCCCCTTTCGCCGTGCCTTGATTCCTTTCAACGCGGCGCGACGGCGTCGCGTTCTTGAAGATTCTACCTCGGTGTGGCGCGACGGCGCCGCGTAAAATAAAAGCACGATTATCCGCGTGGTGCGACGACACCTCGCCACTTGCTTCCACCCGCAAGAATAAACAAGAACGATGGAGGGGGGTTCGGCCGTGTTCGTGCGGTCCGGCCCCCTCACGTTAAAATAATAACGCAACTTAAATAATTCAAGCCACACGTTAGTCTTGCTAAAATCACGATCAAGAATAAAATAAGGAAACCAAAAAGAAATCGACAACCCCTACCTCGGGTATAAGGTTCGAAGATTGTCAAGGTTCCGCGGAAGATGACGTCGCGGAGGTCGGGCGTCGCGGTAGCCGTTCGTCAAATCCGATGACGAAGGGATGCGTTCGAAGAGACACGTCGTTGGCGAAACTTGTACGCCGACGAAGGTTGTCCGAGGAAGAAGTGGCGTCCCCTTCGTTGACACGGGAAACGAAGAATGGAGGTGCGGCGTTCTTCGTCGGAGCTTGAGCGTTCTTCGTCAAGATGAACGTTCTTCGAGTTCTTCGTCAGAGTTGAAGAAGAAGAAGAGCTCTCCACCTCTCAAGAAGACAAACAAATAACCCAAAATAAAATAAGACAACATCTTATTTTATTATTACAAAACACATTAGAATTTCAAAAGTTTGAAATTCAAAAGGTTTAACTCCCATAATTAAAAGTAACTCAAGTCATTTAATTAGGGGTTAAGCAAGTTGAGAGAATTTGAAAGGATTAGGGGTTCGTGTGGGCCCCACCACACTTAATCCTCCCAAGGGAGGTTAAGTGGGTGTGGGTCCCACTTCCAACCTCCTTTGATAGGTTTTAACAAGTTATAATAAAATTTGTTCTACACAAAATTTATTTAACTCAAACTAAAAACCCCAAAATTAACTTTCAACCCGCAACAAACGCAACTCCCGAAAAGGTCTCTTTAAGCGAATATCGGCGCTGCGAGTTCATCGGTGCCCTCGGATTTCAATTCCGAGCACCGGATCAAAAGTTAGGAATTCCCGCTCGTTCGTTCACTGAACGTACCCGAGCCAAACTTCGGAAATTAATTTCGGGCACTCCGGGCCTCGGAATCAGGTGCCGTCTGAAACCGCGCTCTTGTAAAATTCTAAAGAAAATTAAGAAAAAATTTCCCTTGAATTTTACGGGTCTTTACAAGTCATGTCGTAAATATCAGAAAACATCATCATTAAATGAGTTTAGGAGAGATTTTACCACATTAACTAATATTTTCTATATTAATTATCAATTTTCTATCTACTTTCCTTAAATATGATATCTTTTTTATATTAAGAAGTTAATATTTTAAAATGATACCCGTCTCACCTTTAAAAGGACCTCTTCACCACCCTAAATATCCTCAGACCATAATCCTTTTAGATGAACCAAAATCTACCCAAATATCATTTCAATCCCATTTCCCATATCATATAGGTGATGGAATCACCAAAAGAGCAATCTATGGTAACTTAAGGTGTGGTTTAGAAGATGAAATCCAAAATAAGAGGTAATGTTATTAACTAAGTTATTTTATTATTTTCATCTTCTATATCCTCATAATGTATTCCATAGAATTATAAATAGTGAAATTTATATCATTTTTATAATGAAACATTATTATGTTAATGGAATATGAGCATTCTATCATCCACTCATTCATTTGAAAATGAAAATATTAGTTGTTTCATGTGCAGACTACTTCCTCAATGGAAGACATATTTCATTTTTAATCACCTCTTTCATTGATGGTTATATCTATAATATTCTCAATAAAATATAATTCTAATAATAATTTAAAAACTTATTTATATTTTTTGAATTGATGAATAATCCGTAGTCAAAAAAAATAACGTTCATAATGGTCAGAAAAACCACCTAGATGATCATAACCTTAAAAAGTAATATTTTTACTCAATGAACCATGACCGTGGGACAATTTAAAATTCTAGAATGACAGGAAAATAATTTCCAATCATTTCTAGAGTTTGGGCCGCATTTTACAAACTATTCCATAATCATCAACAAATAGAATATTCCTTAGATTGATTAAACAAACACCCATGATATTAAAAGAATAAAAATGTTGTCTTAACAAAATGATTATAAAAAAATAATATAGTAATAATAAATAAAATGTCGATGAAAAAGGTTTTGAATAAGTTATTAAATAATATCAATTAGATTATTCATAAGGATATGTTCATGAACCAGGTGTTTCCAGACGCGAGGTTATGGAACTCCCAAACCACATTTCCGTACATAATAATATCAATTAGCCATTCCCGAGGACTCCGACCTCGATAGCCCATTTGTTTTATTTATTTTTATTTTATTTTTTGGTCACGTGTTGTTTGGATGGGGTTTAGGTGGTTACTTGGTTAAAAGATTCGTACATTGTTGTTTTTGGTGGGTCTTGGACCGGTGCGCAGTCATTGCACCACTAGAGGCGATCGTGCATTCGGTACTCGTGAATGTGCGGTTGGCTAACCGTTAATATAAATAATAAAATTAGATCAATAAATTAAATTGGCTAAAATAAAAAAGGCTATAAAAAATATTATAACGATAAAAAAAAGGACCAAGGCGCGAGATAGCACCCCCACCCAACCCGACTTGCGTGATTGCTGCACGGCCCGCCTGCTTCGCCATGCCACCATCTTGTTGCACTGACCGACCCACCACATCACATTTCTGTTATGCCGGCGGACCTCCGACGCAGCCCTCTTGCTACGCCGGCCGACCCGCGACTTCCCCCTCCTGGTGCATCGGCCAACCCACGACGTCGCCCTCCAGCTGCGTTGGCCGACCCGCGGCACCTCCCTCGTACTGCACCGGCCGACCCATAGCGCCACCCTCTTCCTACGCTAGAAGCCCACATCGCCGCCCCCTTCTGCTCGCTGGCAGCCATCCCGCTCGCCGCCCGCCTCACTGCACCGTCAGCCACGTTCGGCCTATCTCCGGTCACCTTCTAGCCACATCATGCCGCTGACCTCCCGACGACCTCCCTTTTTGGCTGAACCGTATCCTTCATCCCCATTTCCAGCTACCCACCTTTGCTGGCAGCAGCCTGCTCAGGTGCCGCCACCCGGCCTGTGCCCTCTCCAGCGCGTGCGACCCCTCTAGTACCATTTCCGGTGCACAACTCCGAATTGAGTACGCGAGGACTTCCTTCGGTCTTGTTTGTGTGTGTTCTGACATTCACCATCGAAGGTGAAGAGGATTGAATCGGGTTTGGTTTGTCTCCAACATTCTTGGTGATAGTTCACATTTGTTTTGGTGTCATAATTGTGTTTTGAAGTCCTAGTATTCTATGAAGTCTGGATAATTATTTTGGTATGAAATATTTGAGTTTGTTTTAAAATAATTTTTCTTTTAAAAATGTTTTTTAAAAACAAGCTAGGTTAATTTTTTTTCGAAATTATGCCCCAAAGGCGGCGTCCACGTTGCCGCCTTTCCCCTAAAACAGAAAAAAAAAACATTTTTTCTAGAAAATTTTTATTTTTATTTTTCTTTGTTTTGTTTTGTTTATATATATATATATATATATATATATATATATATATATATATATATATATATATATATATATAAACAAAACAAAACAAAAAAAAAACAGAAATAAAATTTTCAGCAGAATTTATCCACTATTTAAAATCCAGTAGTACTGCCATTAGAGCAGTCTGGATTCTGACAGAAGCTCTCACCCATGGCTCTTTTTTATAAGAGAGCTTACCCTGGAAATCATTCTGCATTTCTGATGTGAGATTATGGTTCTCCATTTCCTGCAGAGAACATTCTGCATTTCCAATGTGAGATTATGTTTCATGTACGTGACTTTGAAAGACTATAAAATATAAACTATTAGGCCAATATAAATGAAACTTAAAACATGGAATAAACATATAAAAAATAGTTGAAAACAAAACAAAATCATAAAAAATGATGATAAAAAATAATTTATAAGCTTTCAAAACCACTTACTTGAAACTTAAGAAGTTTCAAGTACGTGATTTTGAAAGCTTATAAAATATAAATTATAAGACCAATATAAATGAAACTTAATACATGGATTAAATATAAAACAAATATTTGAAAATAAAAATAATTTCGTAAAAAATATTGATGAAATATAATTTATAAGCTTTCAAAACGACCAACATGAAACTTAAAAATGTTTCAAGCACGTGAATTTGAAAGCCTATAAAATATAAACTATAAGACCGATATAAATGAAACATAAAACACGAATTAAACATATAACAAATAGTCGAAAATAAAAAGAATTTCGTAAAAAATGTTAATGAAAAATAATTTATAAGCTTTCAAAACCACCTATTTGAAACTTAAAATGATTAAAGTATGCGGTTTTGAAAGACTAAAATATAAACTATAAGACCGATATAATTTAAAGTTAAAACATGGATTAAACATATAATAATTTATTTAATTATTAAATTAATATTATTAATAAATAATTATATAATTATTAATTAGTTAATTAGAAATTATTAATTATTAATTATATAATAATTAACGAATTAATTAGTAATATAATTATTTAGTATATAATAGTTAATTAGTTAATTAGTAATATAATTATAAATTATATTTATCCATTATAATTAATAATTAGTAATTATTCAGAATTATTATTTAATAATTAATTTGTTAATTGGTTATATAATTTTTAATTATATAATAGTTAAATAGTTAATTAGTAATATAATTATAAATTAAAATTATTCATTATAATTAATAATTATCATTATTAATTATTAATAATTAAATATTAATTTGTTAATTAATAATACAATTATTAATTATAAAACTATTAATTGTATAATAATTAATTAGTTAATTAGTAATTATTAATAATAAAAATATATAATAAATAATTAGTAAATTACTAATATAATTAGTAAATTAGTAATATAATTATTAATTATTTAATAATTAATTAGTTACTTAGAAATATAATTATTAATTATTTAATAATTAATTAGTTACATAGGAATATAATTATTAATTATATAATAATTAATTAGTTGATTAGTAATATAATTATTAACTATATAATTTGTAATTTGTTAATTAGTGTTTATTAATCATTAATTATATAATAACTAATTAGTTAATTAGTAATAAAATTATTAATTATACAATAGTTAATTAGTTAATTTTTTGAGAAAGATAGAGTCCAGACCCTTTTTATAATTAGTTAATTAGTAATATAATTATAAATTATAATTATTCATTATAATTATTAGTTATTATTTATTAAAAATTGTTATATAATAATTAACCAGTTAATTGGTAATTTAATTATTAATTATATAATAGTTAATTAGTTAATTAGTACTATAATTATTCATTATAATTATTCATTAGTAATTATTAAAAATTATTATATAATAAATAAGTAGTTAATTAGTAATATAATTATTCATTATAATTATTCATTATAACTATTAATTATTAATTATTAATTATTAATTATTAATTATTAATTATTCATTATATAATACTTAATTAGTAATATAATGATTAATTATATAATTATTATTAATATAACTATTAATTATATAATAATTAATTATTTAATTAGTAATATAATTATAATCTTTCAAAGTCACGTACTTGAAACATTTTTAAGTTTCAAGTAGGCGGTTTTGAAAGCTTATAAATTATTTTTCATTAACATTTTTTTTGGAAATTACTTTTGTTTTCAACTGTTTCCTATATGTTTAATCAATATTTAACGTTTCATTTATATTGGTCTTCTATTTTATGTTTTATGGTCTTTCCAATTCACGTACTTGAAAAATTTTAAGTTTCAAGTAGGCGGTTTCGAAAGCTTATAAATTACTTTTCATCAACATTTTTTGGAAATTCTTTTTGTTTTCAACTATTTATTATATGTTTAATCAATGTTTAAAGTTTCAATTATATTTGTTTTATAGTTTATATTTTATAGTCTTTCAAATTCACGTACTTGAAACATTTTTAAGTTTCAAGTAGGCGGTTTTGAAAGGTTGTAGATTATTTTTCATCAACATTTTTGAGGAAATTCTTCTTGTTTTCAACTATTTATTATATGTTTAGTCAATGTTTAAAATTTCATTTATATTGGCCTTATAGTTTATATTTTATTGTATTTCAAAGTCACATACTTGAAACAGAATCTCACATCGGAAATGCAGAATGTACTGCGCGGGAAAGGGAGAACCTGAATCCCACATCGAAAATGCAGAATGATTTTCAGGGAAACCCCTCTTATAAAAGGGAGGCATGGGTAAGAGTTTCTGTCAGAATCCAGACTGCTGTAATGGCTGTAGCACTGGATCTTTAATAGTAGAGAAATTCTGCTGAAATTTTTTGTTTTGTTTTATATATATATATATATATAAACAAAACAAAACAAAAACACAAAAATAAAAAAAAATATTCAAAACAAAAAGTTTTTTTAGGGGAAAGGCGGCATCGTGGATGCTGCCTTGCGCCAGAAATGCAAAGGCGGCATCCAGGATGCCGCTTTTCATGTGCATTTTTAAAAATACTTTTGCCCTAACCGTTTTCTGGAATTTTTTTTAAAACATAAAAAACAAATACGAAATATTTCTCTTTCCCCTTTCTCAAGATCACCTTCATCCCCAATTTTGTTGTGCACTTTATTTTTTAGTTGTGTTTAAATCATTCAGTCCGTAGTTTTTGTTTATAGCTATGTTGATCTTTTCTATTTTAATGTTGGGTCCCTGATAATTGTTTCAATGGTTTTTGAACGTCCATAAGGGAGTCCATGCATATACTCAGGTTTGAATATATATAAATATATATCGCTCTCCCATGTGTGGGTTCCCTCATGGCGCGGGGGACATGTGCATGGGGTAAAGGATATATATATATATATATATATATATATATATATATATATATATATATATATATGGATGTATGAGCATGTGAATGGGAGACTTATTGTGTTAGAAAGTGTTGACTCGGTTCTCTGTTAGGATTCCGTAGTGTTCGCTCTTGGTTTGATGTAGGCAAATCCATGATTTTAATTTCCTTTGCATATCCATTAATGATATATGTTTATTTAAATTTATAAACTTGTTTCCCACCTATGTGATATTCTTATATGGCTTATTTTTGTGCTTTAATGTTGATTGTTGTAGTACGAAAATAGAGTTTTATATGAATCTTGGTGTATGCCCATGCGTTTTTATTTATGTATGCTTAGTGTGTGACAAGCCGAAGGTAAATATGTTCTATTTCCTTTCATAGTGGGAGCTAACTCCAAATGTATTCCCATTGATATGAAGTCTAATATAGCATGAAATCCATATTTTTCCTTTCCATTTATATATAACGAGGTTTTAATAAAAATCTCAAATATCTTTTTCTCAATATGCATAACATCGATGTTATGTTTTATCTCAAAAAATCTATAATAATGTAGATCAAAAATGATAGAACATGTTTTCTATATTTTTTTTGGAGGACTAGAACTTCTTTTCATTATAAATGTTGAATAAATATTTTTCACCCAGTCATAATATTCATCAACTAATGATGATCATGAGGGAAGATTATATTCTTATAAACCATTAAATTATTTTTTTCAATATGTGATAAGGATGATCAATTCATAATAAACATCAATATCCCATGTACACTATCATTCTTCCATTTCAGAATTGGTAATATGATGTCTCTTCTACACAAAGTGACATGCTTTATGTCCGTTAACAATGTATCTAGATAAGATTCCAGGGCAGTAAAATCGTTTATAGTGAACATTATCATAGCACGCAAAAGAATATACTCTTTCTATAGAATATTTTTAAACTTTTCATTGTGTTGAGTTTTCTTCCTCACAACAACCTTCTTAATTACCAACCTTCCAATTTTTTTCACCAAATTGTCTTGTCTGATTTTCCAGTTTATGAACTTTTAGGAGTGTGTCCATCCAACATAAACTTTACACATATATTAGTAAAATTAAGATAAGTTACTCTTCCATAATAACATATGGAAATCTATGAATTATTTGTTGGAAATGTATTTCTCTATTACAATATGATTGTTTCATTCTAAAACTAAATAACATTGTTGTTTTAGATTGCTTCTTTTCTCTTAAACAATCATGGGGTTTTTGTATCTTTCTGTGATGTGGAATTTACTTCAATAATAGTATCATAACTTTCGTTTCATGACCTCATCCTTTACATTCTTATCAGGTGTAATCTTCTTTATAACATCTTTTACCTTTCACTCTAAGGAATACTTTTCATCTCTCTCTTGTAAAATTTTTTCTTGGTTTTCTGTATCGAATCCTTTGTATGAAACCATATTATTCTTGTTAATTGTAAACAAAAACAAATTATAACAATGGAATCTTTTTTCAAATTTTTTTAAAAAAATTCACGATAGGAAAATTTATTGGTTGTTTTCCAGTATTTGAATTGTTATTCTAGCAATCAATGTCCCAATGTCCATATTTTCCACAACACCAGTAGTAGAAAAAGCCATACTCTTCTTCTATTGGGTGCAATTTTGGTTGGTGAAGTGTCATTCCAAAACTTATTCCTATCAAACACATTATGGGATGTTGACCATACTAAATATGAAGATAAACACATTTTCCTCAGTGATGATGTGGAAGAATGAAATGAATGATGTATTATATTTGGGTAATTATTAGTTTTTTATATATATTATATTTTTATTAATATTTATTTATAGTTATGATTTTTTATTTCTGATGGCTAGACACAATAATCTATTTTTTTTACTTAAGTGATTCCAGTAATTATTATTTTTTATATTTGATATTTTTACTAATAATTTTTGATTGGTAATAATATTATATTCTGTATGGTATTTATTCAAAGTCTTTGTTGCGTGTAACACAAGCTAACCTCAAGGGTCTATGTATAGACAGCTAAAATTTATGGTTTTCATAGTGAATGTTATCCAAAAATAATTATTTAATATAAAATAAACTATTATCAATGTTACCATAAATAAGAAATATCAAAAAGATTAAATTTAGTGGAAAAAATAATTTTGAAAATCCCGGCGTGTTACACCCTAGTTTTTGTTGAACCTTAAACAAAATAATTAATAAATATACATTATATACAGTATATTACATGTTTACTATTCCAAACTTATTTTTTAGTTTTTTTTCGTATAGATCATGTTCAATGTTCCCATGAGGTTTACATTGAGGATATTAATTAGAATATACCATAAAATCACAACAAGATCATGGCCGACGATAAAGACACATGGAGTTGGAAACTATTACAACCCAGTTTTGACATACATATACATTACATTATGTTATTAGAATACATAAAACATTACAAAAACACATGCCCAAGTATTATGTTAGTTTATTTCTATTTTAAACAAAAAATACATTAATCTAATTTGGTGAAAGATATTCAACTTCACCCATAATGATCTTACCCTTTAGTACCCCACACTAAAAAAATTATTTATAACCTTGGGAAAAGAAACCATAATGAAAAATGGTGAACTCAGAATCTCTGTATGGGTAAATAATGGAGATATGTATGCATAATCATGAGAATAAGTCTATGAGAACTGATCATGAAAATAAAATATCATACCATGCATATCAAATATGATAAACATGAATCATGGAATAATTATTTACAGTTCCTAAAATATGAATCCCGATAAAATAAAGATCATGAGTCACAGAAGAATAAAATAGGAATAAAAAATGAAACTATGGAAGATACATATCCATATAACAATGATTTTCATAGTAGTCTGTGCATCGCATCCAATACCATCTTGGTTGTATGGGTTCACTCCCCATATCGTCATGGTAGTCATAGTTCACTCTCCTAACCTACTTGGCAGACAATATCCTTTATGTCTATCTCGTGAGATATAATTCATTACTAAATTCCTCCTAGGGAGATATAGATCCCACCCATCTCATAATTTAATCATACTTAGATGTTCCACAAGATCAGAAACAATTATATCAAAATAAATGTAATGTAAAGTGTGTCTCAAACATATAATCATATAATTGTTGGTTACGGGCACAGTGGAAGCGCATTGGTGGGTTTGCCCAACTTTAATTTTAACATTAAACAACATTCAATCTGATATCTTTCATGATTTAAAATGCCGAATCTTCGGAATATAATGAAGAACAAAAAAGAAAATAAGAGTCCCGGAACCCTTGAGATATTATCATAATATGTTGGTTATAATTAATTTAATTAATTCATAAGAATTACCTCGATGGAATTCTTTCTTCGTTGGAGTCTCCAGTCACGATCCTGTGATCCGTCATTGCGTTGTAGAATCCAAGTACAGGATTCCTCTAGAGCTGATCTAGACATGCTCTATGTATCTCTGTACATCGCCGAAGGGATCTCCGGGTGCTAGCGCGGAAGAGCCTTCGCTTGCAATGTCCGCCTTCAACCGCCTTGATCCGGTGGGGGATCTCGCTCTCGTAACTTGAAAGCATTCTTGGTGGAAAAGGAATTCTCTCTTGGCTTGAGAGTATTTCCCAATCCGTTGTTCACAACAATGGATCTCCTTCTATGAGAATAATGTAATTCGGATTATAATACTTAGAATAATAAAATGAATTAATTTCTCGAAATCATTTAATCATTTCATTTAATTCTTAGCAATACCCCATGTCTTAATAATGACAGTTGACCATCATTATTACTTGAAATTCTCCTAACGTATTACATTTAATATCATTTAATTAAATAAACAATATTTTTCTCACGAATCCCGAAAAAAAACTACACGGTGTGTATATAAATATACACGGCGTGTACTTTTATTTTTCATTTTATTTATTTCCTCAACCATATTTATTAGACCTTGAGTAATGGCTATTTATTTCTTAAATAAATGTAACTGCATTACTCACTAATAAATATATATATTATTTTTCCCACAAAATATTCTCTTGAATAACTAGTTTCGAAATAAATGCGATCAGGCATCCTTAAATAATTATTAAACCACAGTCGAGAATAATATTTATTTAAATTGTTAAATTAATATTTAACTGAGATACATGGACACACTTAGTGTGCAACCCTCTTGTCCTCTTTCTTAGTGGCATTAGGCGGAGCCTGCCTAAAGTCCAAGGTTAGTGTCTAGAAACACGCCAAGGCACCCATAGAGAAAGAAGTTAACGCCGCAATGTCACGTTAGCTCCTACGAACACAACCGTGTAATATAATCCCTTTGTCTCGATATCACCAATCAAGTGGGTTGCATGCTAGTGCCATCAACCCATGTGCTTGATTATTCTTTCTTTGACTTCCTGGAATTGAACTCGCCCATACCTTACCATGGCCATGGATTTATTTAGGCTATTTCAACTCCATCAAAGGGCCTGAGATATCTACTTCCGTTATGGAACAGAAGGGACAAATCCTTTCTTTCATTATCTATTAATGCAGTATTACTCATGACGTACCCAACATATCCTACCTCACTGCGAATAGTGTGTCGTCACAGTTTTCGTCAATACATCTAAGTGTGTGAGTTGTAATACCCATTAATAATAATCTTAAAGTCGAAGTACCAATACACACATCCGTAGATAGGAACATCCAATGACACTATGAAATGTGGATTTCCTACTAGCGGGTCTCGTTCTCATAATATCCTCCTGAATATTACCAAGGGCACACACCATGAGAAGGTGCCTCAACATTTTATGAGTCCTCACCCCTAATGACCTGTATTATTTTTTTCCCTAAAATAATATCATCCGGCTATAGAACATATATTCATGAATAGTGTTATGACACTTCCAGGTTCTCATCATAGCAGGGATCCACTATGACCCATTAATGCAATAACTGTCTTTAGGACATTATCACATGCATTGTCACGCAGAAGAACAATCAAGATGTGATAAGGCATTTATTAATGAATAAAGTACAAAGTAGTTGGTTCTTGGCCACCAACTCCAACAGACCCCCACTTGGACAACAGCCAACTGCTAACAACCTTTAACCCACTAGCTCTCACATGATATTCATGCCTCTGCTGAGATATGACTTTAGTCATGGGGTCCGCCATGTTCTCTTCCGTGGACACTCTGCTCACTACAACGTCACCCCTTTGATAGAAATCCCTAAAGAGGTGATACTTCCGGAGTATGTGCTTTGTCCGTTGATGTGACCTTGGTTCTTTTTCAAGAGCCACCGCTGCATTATTATCATAATACAATGTAATGAGATTTTTACTGCTAGGCACCACATCAAGCTCCTGGAAAATGTTCCGAATCTAGATGAATTCCTTGGCTGCATCAGAAGACTCTATATACTCAGACTCCGCTGTAGAATCGGTGACAAATGGATGCTTTGAACTATTCTAGATCACAACTCCTCCATTGAGACAGAAAACATATCCAGATTGCGACTTCAGATCATTCTGATCTATTTAAAAACCAGCATGAGCATACCCTCTGATGAGAAGCTCCTTGTCTCCTCCATACACCAGGAACATATCCTTAGTTCTTCTCAGATACTTAAGGATAGTCTTAACAGCAGTCCAATGTTGTTCTCCTGGATCTGCTTGATATCTGCCTACCATGCTCAGTGTATAGGAAACATCAAGCCTGGTACATAACATGGCATACATGATGGATCCTATAACAGAAGCATATGGGATATTACTCATTCAATCTTTCTCTTGTTGTGTCTGAGGACACATTTTCTTAGAAAGATATAATCCATGTGACACTGGAACCAATACCCTCTTAGATTGTTCCATACTAAATCTCTTTAGTATCTGGTCAATGTATGTACCCTGACTTAGTCCAATCATCCTCTTGGATCTATCAAGAATGATCTTGATCCCTAGAATGTAGGCTGCTTCACCTAAGTCTTTCATAGAGAAGCACTTGTTCAACCAGTCCTTAACTGACTGTAAGGCTGGTACGAAATTTCCAATAAGCAATATTTCATCAACATATACTACTAGGATAACGACCGCATTCCCATTAAACCGCCTATAAACACATGGCTCAAATTCATTCTTAATGAAACCAAATTCCTTTATGGATTCATCAAATCAAATGTTCCATGACCTGGATGCTTTCTTCAATCCATAAATGGATTTCTGCAACTTGCAAACCTTTTTGGCTTCACCTTGTGTCACAAACCCTTCTGGTTGTGTCATATAGACATCTTCATGAAGGTTCCCATTAAAGAATGCAGTTTTGACATCTATTTTCCAAATCTCGTAGTCATGGTAAGCTTCTATGGAAAGTATGATTCTTATGGATTTAAACATGGAAACTGGCAAGAAGGTTTCATCATAGTCAATTCCATGACGTTGTCTGACTCCTTTAGCTACTAGCCTTACTTTATAGGTTCTAACTTGACCTTCCATGTCCAGATTTCTCTTGAATACCCATTTGAATTCAATAGGCTTTACATCAACTGGCTCATCGACCAGAACCCATACTTGGTTCTGATACATGGAATCCATCTCAGAATTCATAGCTTCTAGACATCTTGCAGCTTTTGAGCTTTCGACTTCTTCCTTGTAGGAGAGAGGTTCATCATTGTCCAACAATAATGATTCACCATCCTCGGTGACTAGGAAACCATATCTCTCTTGTTCCCTTACCTCTCTTTTGATCATACACAATACTTGTGTTTCTGGAACCTCTTCCACGAGGACCTGTGGAACTTGTTCCTGTACTAACTCCTGTGTGTCTTGAACATAAACTTCCTCAAATTCAATCTTGCTCCCACTATCCATCTTGAGGATGTTCTCCCTCTCAAGAAAGACGACTTGTCTAGCGACAATCACTTTCTTGTCTTGAGTGTTATATAGGTAATATCCTTTTGTTTCCTTGGGATATCCTATAAAGATACACTTCATGCCTCAGGGTGCTAGTTTTTTTCCTAAAGAGGCCTTAACAAATGCCTCGCTTCCCCATACACGTGTGTGCGACAAAGTGGGTTTCCTTCCATTCCATAACTCGGATGGAATTCCATTTTCTGCCTTAGTTGGTACTTGGTTTAATGTGTATGCTGCAATTTGTAATGCATATCCCCAAAAGGATAATGGAAGATCCACATGACTCATCATCGACCTCACCATGTCCAACAAGGTACGGTTCCTCCTTGCACTAACACCATTCCACTGTGGTGTATAAGGATGAGTGAGCTGAGATATAATCCTAGACTCCCATAGAAGATCGATGAACTCTTGGTTCAGATATTCTCCACCTCGATCCGATCGAAGTTTCTTTATCTTCTTACCAAGCTGGTTCTCTACATCATTCTTGAATTCCTTAAATTTCTCTAAGGACTCTGACTTATACCTAATTAAGTAGACATATCCATATCTACTCAAATCATCAGTAAAATTAATGAAGTAAGAATATCCACCTCTAGCTTCTACTGGAAATGGTCCACACACATTCGTGTGTACCAATCCTAGAAGCTCTGTGGCCCTTTCACCTTGTCCACCAAAAGGCGGCTTGGTCATTTTTCTGTGTAAACAATCATTGACATCTATCAAGTGGTTTTAGCTCAGTAGAGTCTAAATAGCCATCTTGGTAGAGCTTTTTCAAGTGCTTCTCGTTCACATGACCAAGGTGGTGATGCCATAACTGGGTGATGTATGAGTCATGTGAGTTTGTTTCGTTATCGATTTCCAGCACTTGGTTTTCGTAATTTAATACATACAAACCATTATTCAAATGTGCCATACCATAACATACGTTGTTCTTATAAAAGATACAACCCTTATTTACAAACTTGAAAACAAATCAATCCATATCCAAACAAGATACAAAAATTATGTTCTTGGTAACACTAGGCACAAAATAACAGTTTTGTAAAACCAAAATCATGCCAGTTGGCAATGAGAGGTGATAGTCACCAATAGCCAATGCAGCCAGCCTTGCGCTATTGGCAGCTCGAAGATCCACCTCTCCTATGGAGATCTTTATAAATCTACTTGGTTCTTGCATTTGAATACAGATGTGAGCCCCATAAGCTGTATTTAATACCCAATGTGTAGAAATATAAAGATTTCACTTGATAACAAACACACCTTTAGTGTCCCCACGCTTCTGGGTGTAGCTCATCTTCCTGTAGCCCTTCTTGCCACATGAAAAACACACTGCCTCCCATTCCTTGACCTGCCTATGGATCTTCCCCTTCTTGGAGGGACGGTGCTCGGGGGATTCAAACAATTTATAAGTCTTTGGCCCCTTTTCCTTGTACTGCCTTTTCATGTTCACCATAAGGACTGTGGGTTTGTCACGCCCCATGTCCTTGTCTACCTGGCGAATCCAGGTCAGAAGCTCCGACAGACTCTTCTCATTGCCGCTCATGTTATAGTTGACAATGAAGCTAGAGAAGGTCTTGGGCAGTGATGATAGGATGAGATCTATACGCAACTCATCTGGGAATTTAATCCCTGAGATGTCCAGCTGTTCAATGTAGCCAATAAGAATGACTACATGAGGCCCAGCTGGCACAGACTCTCGAATATTAGTTGTAAAAAAGCATTGGAGATCTCATACCTCTCCTATCTCGCATTCTCTTGGTAGATATCCTTAAGGTGAGACATCATGCTATACGCGTCCATGTTTTCATGTTGCTTCAATAGCTCATTAGACATGTACGATAGCATGAAACACAGAAAATATGTGGCATCATCCATGTGTTTTAGGTAGAGAGATAATTCTTCATCACTAGCCTCTTTCCCAGGTGCAACTGCAATAGGCTCTTCAAGCACATACAATTTTCTTTCATGGAGAAGGACGACGCGTAAAATCCTCTGCCACTCTTGGAAATTGGTGCCAGTGAGAAGGTTTTCTTTTTCAAGTATTGTGAGAAATGATATGTTTGAAGTCATTTTCTAGTTGTTTCTATAAATTAAGATGAGATAAGGTTTAGTAATTTATTAAAAAAATGAGACAAATAAATAAATTAATACCTATTAGTCTCCCACTGTTTTATCGAAATCCAATAGCCCTCACCATTGACTTCAAAATATTCTGTTTCATGAATATTCTAGTGGAAAGGATCCATATTTCCCTTCGCATTACCCCAACTAGGGTTGGTCAAGCAACTTGAAGGTTTTTAGGTAGGCATTCCAAATGCCAACTGCATTAACTCACAACTCCTTGATCTGCTGAGTGGACTCCCCAATCCTGAAATCCTTTTATTTTGGATTTCCTCAACCTTGGCCTCTTAGTCACACTAAGTCCTACTGTGGCAGTCAAACCTTGATGCGGACCAAGTCAAGTCAACCCAAAACCTTGAATTACAATTCCCTGATAATTGAAAGCACCCCAACTTGGGTTGGTCTAGCACTTTGAACTATGGTTCGATTCTAACCAAGATTATGGAAGGCTATGTCGACTTAATATTTATTTTGAGGGATTTTATCCTTATACGTAAATTTCCATTTTATTATCTTTGATTACATGCTTGTTAATATTAAGTGGGATATACTTAAGTGATTAACCATGTTTACAATAATATTTACGTATAATCCAGTTTTATTTTAGTTCTATCTTGCATGCTCATTTAATTCATTAAATGTGTGATCGTGAAAACACACCCACAATAAATAAACCATGCAACTGACAGAAATAAAATAAATGGTATGATCATGAGCCTTTCTATTGGTTATTTTATCTAGAAGTTGATAAACTAACCCAATACCTATGGTAGAAACACCTTGAACCTTTCGGGTTCGTGTTTACAGCTTTCCACCTGTCCACCTTTGTATCACCTTGGATTGGTTTCACCTTGGCTTCTGACTTGAGCTGCCTCCACTAGCTTGGGAGCTCCATCCATTACATAAGCATTTATCTCACACGCAGGTAAGGGGTAAAAAGGGGGTTTTACAAAAAAGAATCCTTGGGCACGCAGACCCTACATATTAATGAGGAGATGGCTCACACGCCAAAAAATTTAATTTACATAAATAAATTAAAAGAAACCATTCACATAAAAAGGTCTCGGTCTAGATCATGATCATCCATACATGCAACGATATTTACGCATAAATAAAACTAGCATTCAATTCTTTAATCATTCTTGTTTATGATAAATCACGCTCGAATTAATTAATTATCTTTAATTAATCAATCCTTTTATCTTAAGAACTTTTTCTGAATTTCCTTGAGATTCTCATCCCTCATAATTTTAAACAAATAAATCCATTTAAAATTATCCTTGTACGTAACTTGTACCTTGGAGGAAACCCGGTGAATTCACGTTCATTACGCAGATGTTAAATTAAACACACATATATAAAACACCTATCACGTGTTGTGCCTCAGCTTTATGCCTGCACCGTGATACATGTCTCAAGGTTTTGTGTAATATAATAATAAATTTTAATAAAACTGCATACTTTGGGTGAGTACATGGTGTGTAGTTCCGACTACACGGCGTGTACTTTTCTTCACCATCCATCCGAAGTACACGCCCGGGGACAAGGCGTGTTAATGTACTTTGGAAATTTTTGGAGTACACGGCGTTTATAGTGGGACACAGGCCATGTAGTTTTTGCGTTACACAGTTTCCAGCCGGGCAAGCCGTGTACGGAGTATACAGCCCAACCCTAACCCAAAGGGACTACACGCCGTGTTCATTGGACCACACGATATGTATTTCGGAAACCGTGTGCCACCAGTTTCTGGTCAACACACGATGTCTTAAATTCTTTGAAATAATCCAATACACGTCCTGATTTGGAAGATCAGTCGAATGCATTGAACCTAGACTACACATCGTGTACTTGCGAATACACGCCATGTATTCTGGTGTTGTACGGCCAGAAATGTTTGGATCCTCCATATGAGTTCCTCTATTTTATTTTAATCAAAATTAAAATAAAATTTCATTTCTGTGAGGTGAAAGAGAAATGAGGGAGGAGGAACAGATCTCAAGATTCATATTTCCAGAACTATAGAACATGAATTGAAATAACTAAATTATTAAATGCGTAAATCACCAATGAAAAACTAAATAATAATAATCAATGATATGACCGCTCTGATACCACTTGTAGGTTTCGGGCGCAGCGGAAGCGCGTTGGTGGGTTTTCCCAACTTTAATTTTAACATTAATCAATGTTCAATCCGAGATCCGTCAGGATTTAAAATTCCGAATCTTCAGAATAGAATGAAGAAAGAAAAATAAAAGAAGAGTCCTGGAACCCTTGAGATAGGACAATCATATGTTGGTTATAATTAATTTAATTAATTCATAAGAATTATGTTGATGGAATTCTTTCTTCATTGGAGTCTCCGGTCACGATCCAGTGATCCGTCGTTGCGTTGTAGAATCCAAGTATAGGATTCCTCTAGTGGTGATCCACACGTGCTCCACGTATCTATGGAAGTTGCCGAAGGGATCTCTGGGTGCTAGCGTGGAAGAGCCTTCGCTTGCGATGTACGCCTTCAACCGTCTTGATCCGGTGGAGGATCTCGCTCTCGTAACTTGAAAGCGTTCTTGGTGGAAAATGAATTATCTCTTGGCTTGAGAGTATTTCCCAATCCATTGTGCACTACAATGGCTATCCTTCTATGAGAATAATGTAATTGGGATTATAATACTTAGAATAAAAAAATGAATTAATTGCTCGAAAGCATTTAATCATTTAATTTAATTCCTAGCAATACCCCATGTCTTAATAATGACAGTTGACCATTATTATTACTTGACATGTGCCTAACATATTACATTTAATATCATTTAATTAAATAAAAAATATTTTTCTCACAAATTCCAAAAAACAAACTACACGGCGTGTACTTTTATTTTTTATTTTATTTATTTCCTCCACCATATTTATTAGACCTTGAGTAATGGCTATTTATTTCTTAAATAAATGTAACTGCATTACTCGCTAATAAATATATATATTATTTCGCCCACAATATATTCTCTCGAATAACTAGTGTTGAAATAAATGCGATCAGTCATCCTTAAATAATTATTAAACCGCAGTCGGGAATAATATTTATTTAATTTGTTAAATTAATATTTAACTGAGATACATGGACACACTTAGTGTGTGACCCTCTAGGCCTCTTTCTCAGTGGCATTAGGTGGAGCCTACCTAAAGTCCAAGGTTAGTGTCTAGCAACACGCCAAGGCACCCATAGAGAAAGAAGCTAACACCGCAATGTTGTGTCACCTCCTACGAACACTTACCGTGTAATATAATCCCTTTGTCTCGATAGCTCCAATCATGTGGGTTGCATGCTAGTGCCATCAACCCATGTGCTCGATTATTCTTTTTTTGACTTCCCAGAATTGAACTCGCCCATACCTTACCATGTCCATGGATTTATTTAGGCTATATCAATTCCATCAAAGGGCATGAGATATCTACTTCCATTATGGAACAGAAGGGGAAAATACTTTCTCGCATTATCTATTAATGCAGTATTACTCGTGACAAACCCAACGTATCCTACCTCGCTGCGAACAGTGTGTCATCATAGTTTTTGTCAATACATCTAAGTTCATGAGTTGTAATACCCATTAATAATAATATTAAAGTCTAAGGACCAATACACACGTCCGAAGATAGGAACATCCAATGACACTATGAAATATGGATTTCCTACTGGCGAGTCTTGTTCTCATAATATCCTCCTGGATATTACCAAGGGCGCACACCATGAGAAGTTGCCTCAATGTTTTATGAGTCCTCAACCCTAATGGCCTGTATTATTTGTGTCCCTCAAAAAATATCATCCGGCCATGGAACATATATTCAAGAACAGTGTTATGGAAATTTCGGGTTCTCATTATAGCAGGGATCCACTATGACCCATTACTGAAACAGCTATCCTTAGGACATTATCACATGCATTGTCACATAGAAGAACAATGAAGATGTGATAAGGCATTTATTAATGAATAAAGTACAAAGTAGTTTGTTCTAGGACACCAAATCCAACAATAATAACCTGTGAAAGAGAGACGTGATTCATAATAATTTCATTAAAATCATAACCCCTAAAAATAATGGTGTTTCTAAAACACCAAGAAATCAAAACTTAAGCAATTTAGAGAAACTATATGAATGGTATTATTGAATGATAACGAATCATATCATCATAGGTAGGGAAATATTTTTAATGACCACAAGGAAAATGAATTTTACATAAAAATAAATTTTTAAAACACAAATCATTTGAAATACCCTTTTCATTGATACCAATTTAAAAAAATATAAAGGGATCACTAAAATAATTTAAAATATTTATTTAAGAAAATATACTTTCTTATTTGAAATAAATTTGATTTATTTCATTCATGTTATATAAGTTAAAAAAAAATCTTCACATACTTTTTCCTGAAAAGTCAAAATGTACATAGTTTGAAAGTTGAAAGAAATAATCCTTTAAAACCATATAATAAAAATTAAAATAATGGTCATAATGACTTCAAGAAAACAAATTATAATAATAAAAATTTTATGAAAACATTTCCTGAAAATATGGACATGGATGATAAATATTACCCAATGGAATTTTAAAATGGAAAAATCTCAAAATTTTAAGAGATTGTGAAATCAATACTCATCACATTATAAGTAGTAAAATCATAATCCCCACTATAAGAATAAAATTATAATAATATAAAAATATTGTACTCTCCTTGATAAGACTCAAAAAATATATTCATGGAAAATATATAAACTATGTAGAAGAGACAAGTAGTGTATGAGGCATGTGTCTCACAGAAATAAAGTTGAGAGAAAAATACCCTTAATTTAGTCAGAAAGCCAACCTAAGGAGCCCTTTTGATCAAATCAAATGGAAGAACCCGAAGAAGAGGTAAATATTTTATCACCTCTTTCAAGTTATTTTCTTCTTCCACTTCCAATTTCTTTTTTGTTTCCATTATAAAATAATATCTCCAGTATCTTCTTTATACTGTGATGTCATTATAAAAATGGTAAAACCATATTCATTATTCTATCCATCCTATAAATGAAAAAGGCACCATACATGCGTACGTACGGATTACCGTCTCCACGTCGTGGTGTAGTTTGTTATTCAAACACTTCATTATTTGGATAGGTATAACAGTGAGTATAAATGAGATAAATAATAAATATAACATGATAATGAATCTGTATATATGATATACCATCCAATTATATATGATTTTAATATCAAAAGAATGATATTGTTGCTCGTGCGTACGTACGGATTACCATCTCCACGAACGCGATGAGATTCATTCCACATCGTATCCATTCAAGACAAATTTTTATTTGATGATTAAAAATAATGTTTAAAGACTTAATATCATTATTAATATGAATAAGATACATCCTATCCATAACAAACATTACTTACGTAACAAAGCATATAAAGGAAAATGAATCATTTAACACCCGAAACGATGATACTACTGAAATATCATTAAAAAAGCAATATTAGAAAATCATATATGATATCATATTAATGTATATGGTTCTTTTATAATTTAATAACAATGATTTCACCATTATATAGGAGGTTAACCTACCCTTGACCAAGGAAAATAATAAGGTAAGGGTTAATTTCACAATCTCGTTATTATCCGAGGTTGTTTTTACGTAAGTATCTACTGGGACCTCTTTATCATCCACATCTGTGTTTTCTTAAAAATTTTTTTTACTATTTACTAGACAATGGGTTAAAGTAATTTATACCCTTATTTTACCTTATATTTTTTTGAAGGAATCTTTTCGTCGTTTTCCAAACATGGTACTTTATGACCTTTTCGACAAGATTAAGGTAAGAATGTTTTTTTAACTTATACGGTAGGTGTGGCTATTTTCCGCCGTTATAACATCGTCGAAGAATACCTTACAAGCTTATAAAAATATTTTCAAAATAAATGTTTCCTTTTATAATTATTTGACTTTTAAATGATTTAAAAATAGAAAAAGATATTTGTACAAAAAAAGTTTTGATCTCATCTATGTCAACATCCTTTGATGAATTTTAAGATTATTTGAAATTGATTTATTATGATAAAAAACTTCTATATTGTATTGAAGGTTTTGTGATATGTTAGTGTGGATGTTTTATTTTTACACCATTCATGGTTTATGGATAAAGTATTGACATTTCGTATGCTAGTATTAATACGAATGTTTATGTTATGTTTAAACCTTTTTATATGAGGAATGCATTGGACATAGTAAGTGACGGGTGAAGCCTGCTATAGCTCCTAAATGCATCGATAGGTCTCATGAGACAAACTAGTGTTTTGGAACAAGGCCTTGACAAAATCTTATTTTTAGTCTTGGCATAAGGCCCTGACTATGTGGTTATGAAGTCTGACATTATGCATTCCATCATTATAAAAGTGGCTATTGATATTGCATGTGATTATTTGACTAGTAGAATATCTATTTGAATAAGTAAATTACATTATTTGATTTTATCTTTGCCATATTATGCTGAATTTCAAGTTTAAAAGGCTTTTGATTTAGTCTTACATTGCCTTAAATATTTATGCTGATTTATGAAAGTTTCCACTATATTGTTATCCTTACTGAGCATCTGAGCTCACCCCTTTCTATGATTTATTTTTCCTAGGATGCGAAGAAGTATACTATGAATGACCTACAAGGATAGTCTAAGGGATATGAGTGTGGCCTATGGAGACTATGTTGTTGTAGTTTTTAATTTTATAATTTAATGTAAAACTTATGAAGGTATCTAGTATTTCTAGGGCTACTAAACTAATCGGTCTTTCGATACTTGATCTTTTGTGATCATGTAATTGTTATGTAATAATGCACCAAATCTGGTTAACTAGGGTTGGAGCGTTAAAATCTATCACATAAATTCCTTTTAAGAAGATAAGGCGACCTACAAGGGTCCCACTAAGCCAACCCTAGTTCATTAGTATGAAACCCAAAAATATTTGTTTAATTATTAAGAGTCACAACACCCATACCAGGTTATCACATAAGGAATATGCACCAACTAGCCTACTTGGTCCTAGTTGTGCCTTTAGGTAGTTAACCAATTCATTTGAAATTATAACATGCTCGATTACATATCAGCCTAGATATATGGATGGATTTCAACCTATAAAGTGACTATACAATTTATAGTTTTTGGCATTTGGCTCCCATTCAAAGGAAACCAATAAATCGTGTAAGAATACAAGAATACATGTTAAATGCTAAACTGTAGAAGTACTATTCACCGAGGGGTCCTTTGGGCCATTGAAATGGGATTTCAAGCCTTGTATTCAGGCCACTTGGCCTTGGGCCTTCGGGGTATGTATGGGTATCCCTCTACCCAGTTTAACAAGAGGTCTTTTATTTCAAATAATAAATTGAGGCTTCGTCCCCAACCTTAAAAAAATGTTAAATGTTAAACTGTTTAACTAAGAGTTAAATATCAAATATAAGGTTAATATGGTGACCTAACCTTGTCTAAAATCTATTTGTTGAGAGGATTTAGACACATCCATGCATTATTCTCTAAATAAATCTATTTGGAGATATTATAAACCTAAAATAATTTTATAATAAAATAATATTTCAAGATTTTCCTAAAGTGTCCCTCACCACTCTTATAAAACAGTTCTTCCCATTCTCTTAATTTTACACCTCCAAAGCTATATGGATCAGCCAAACCCAGTCCAAATATCCTCACAACTACCCTAATGTTATCCTAGAGTCCTCAAATTGATCACAAAACCAATATAAGGAGCCCTTTTGTTCAAATATAAAAGAAACACCCAAAGAAGAGGTAATTATTTAATCACCTCTTTCAACGTTGTTTTCTTCTTCTACTTCCTCTTGCATTTTTTGTTTCCATAAAAATAATAATAAATCCATTACCCTCTACATAATATGATCTTATTTTAAATATGTTAAAATAATATTCATTATTCTATCCATCCAATGAATGACAAAGTTTCCATATGTGTGTACGTACGGCTTACAGTCTCCATGTCGTGGTGTAGTATGTTATTCAACATTTAATTATTTGGATGGGTATAATAATTAGTATAATTGATGTAAATAATAAATATAAAATATTAATGATTCTGTGTATATAATATAACATCCAATTACATATGATTCCCCCAAAAATAAAATGATATTGTCGCTCCTACGTACTTACAGCTTACTGTCTCCATGACGCGATGAGATTTCATACCCCATCTTAACCATTCAAGAATAATTTTCATTTGAGGATTAAAAATAATGTTTAAGAACATAATATCATTCTGTATGTGAATAAAATTCATTCTATCCACAAAAAACATGACTTACATAACAAAACATATAAAGGAAAATGAATTGGTTAACACCTGAAACAATGATAATACTGAAATATTATTAACAAAGAAATATTAGAATATCATATATGATATCATATGTATGTATGTGGTTCTTTTATAATTTAATAACAATGATTTAACCATTATAAATTAGGTTAACATACCATCAACTAAGGAAAATTATTAGATAAGGGTTAATTTTACAATCTCTTTATTATCTGAGGCTGTGTGTACGTAAGTATCTACTGAGATTTATTTATCATGCACATATATGTTTCATAAAAATGTATTTAATTTTTTTTTAAAAATTTCCTAGACTATGCATTAAAGTCATTTATACCCCTGTTTCACTTTTTATAAAATGTTTTGAAAGGAATCTTTTCTTCATTTTCGAAACAAGGTGCATTATGACATTTTCAAAAAATTAAGGTAAGAATGTTTTTTAACTTATACGGTGGGTGAGGATATTTTCTACTATTATAACAGTATAGAATCTTAACCTACAATATTATAAGAATATTTTCAAAATAAATATTTTCTTTTGAAATTATGAAACTATTAAATGATTTCAAAGTATAAAGAGATATTTCATTCAAATAGTTTTTATACTAATTTCTTCTATATGAACATCATTTGTTTGATTTTATACTTGTTTAAAGGTGATTTATTATGATACAATATTCTATATTATATTTAAAGTTTTTTGATATGTTTGACTGTGGATGTTCTATTATTATATCATTCATCATTTATGGTTAAATTATTAACATTTCGTATTCTAGTATTAATACAAATGTTTATGTTATCTTTCAACCTTTTCATATGAGGAATGAATTGGATTTAGTAAGTGATGGGTGGGGCCTGCTATAGCCCGTCGATCCGTCGGTAGGTCTAATGAGACAATCTAGTGCCCTGGAACAGGGTCTTGACAATATTTTAATATGTAGTCTTGGCACGAGGCCTTGACAATGTGGTTATGATGTTCTTCATTATGTATTCCATCATTATGAAATTAGCTATTGATATTACATGTGATTATTCCACTAGTAGAATATCTATATGAATAAGTAAATGGAATTATTTGATTTATCTTTTCCATATTATACTGAAGTTTAAGTTTAAAAGTTTTGTGTTTTAGTCATATACATTGCCTTAAATATTTATTCTTATTTATGATAGTTTTCTGTATATTGTTATCCATACTGAGCATCTGAGCTCACCCCTTTTTTATGTTTTATTTTTCCTAGGATTTGAAAATGTATATTATGACTAACCTGCACTGATAGGCTAATGGACATGAGTGTTTTGAAAGGAGACACAATGTTGATGGTTTTTATTTCATAATGTAATGTAAAACTTATGTTTGTATCTAGTAATTCTAAGGATATTAAATTGATCAGTAATTTGGGATATGATCTCTGGTTATCATGACAGTATTATGTAATAATTCATCAACTCTGGGTTACTGGGTTCGGGGTGTTACATGTCTTCCCCATACGACATCGAAATGAAGAACCGTCTGTAAAACTACAACACTGAAATTTAGAGATACATTTCTTGAACAATTTTGGGTATTTAAATCGAGTCAATTAATGGAATATATGAATATTTTTTACACCTTGATAATGTAATATATTTTTATTATATTATTTAAAAATTTATAACATTGGTCACAATTTTCCAAATTTCCAAAAATTAAGGAGTCAAAATTACTTTATTAGAAACAATTGTTCAATGCATGTAGTGATACCATATTTGATACATATAGTGAAATATTTGTACCCACTTGCAGAAAAGGAGTACAAACCCACAATCAATATTGAATGGAATGTGAATATTGTGTCCCTCATTTCAACTTAATTGGGTATATCATGAAATTAATGATATAATAATGAAAAGGAAATTCTGGAAGAAATTTATCGTAAATGAGTGAATCATAGAGTCATATAGATTGTTGATAGTGGTTGTTCATCCCACATGAAAAAAATATGAATCTATTGAATAATTTTAAGTGTTGTGTTGATTGATTTTTTTTTGAAAATATAGAAAATTAATAATCAATTGAGTTGGGAATAAAATGTATGTTGGAAATGAGTTGTAAAATACAAAACACTTTTCTGTAGATACTCTACGACATAATCTAGTAGGTGTATGTTAATTTTGTGACTCCCGGATTTAATTTGCATTCAATTGAATGTTAAAATTGATTAGAATAAATGTAATAAACTAATTAATGAATAATTTGGTAGAAATTGATAACTTATACCGTGTTTATATCTTTGAGAAATCGTTTCTACTCATTGTGGAAGAAGAAAAAATCCATCGATATCTTAAGCTATTGCATATTCATCAAAAGTTAACAAAGAAATTATTTAATTTTACTATTGTGGTTGATATTACAAATATGAGATATGATTGGGAGAAGAATTGTGATGAATATTTAGTTGGTAATTTTAGGAAAATCCCTACGTATAAAAAGTGGAAATTGATTCAAATCTATTGATAATAATTAAAATTGATGTTTATTGTTCCATGAAGATTCCGGAAAATATTGGGGGGAAATTGATCCTATTTTTGGATGAATATAGTAGGATGATCTATATCACGGTCATATAATATAAATTATAGGTAATTGATTAAATCTGCATCTTTTTGAGATTATATTTAAATAAAATCATAATTATGATCAATGTTTTTTAATTGAATAATTATACACAATAAACCTCTAATATGGTGGAGAGCTATCTTGAATATCAATGCAACAAACATTATTTTACATTGGTAAGAATACCATAAAAATAGAGACATTGAAATTAATATCATGATGATAAATTAATTGGGAAAACAAGATTATTGTGAGTGGCATCTCACAATTATATTAGAAGGGAGTAATAAAAAAAATTTATACAAACAATTAGGCTTTGATAACCCACATAGAGACTAATATATAATATGAAATTTTTAATGGTAGTAGGAAAAAATTAAGAAACCTTAATATATATGTGATCAATTAATATATACATAATGATGTGGGAAATCAATGAAATCATGGTGATCTATTGGATTACAAGATTTTTAGGCTAACAATTCAAGATTTAATCATATGAGTCATTTAAAAAGATGTTTAAAAATAGGGAAATAATAAATGTCCATATTTCCAATAAATTTATGTAAAAAATCTAGAGAATATAGGTTTTAGTGAATCATGTGAATTGGAATATTTGATTAATTTTAATTCTAGAGGGTATCACAATCTTCTGTGTAATGAGGATTATGAGATTTAATCAGTGGTTGAAGTAGCAACAGAAGTAATTCATCCATCAATGTAATGAAGAAATAAATACATAATATATATGAATTGAAAAATAATTTTTCAATGAATCAACTCCATCCCAAAAACAAATCGTGGGAAATATTGATCACACTTCTCAATTATCTCTAATAAAGACATCATAATTTATTGAATAAAAAAATATAAATCATGGATTGATTTCATTACTATGGAGTTTTATGAAGTTTAAAAGAATACAATTTTAGATATAGTGAATATGTCTATATGAAATAATTATATTTGATAAAAGTGGGGTTTTAATAATAAATATGATAAACATGGAAGACTGTTTCAAAAGAATGAAATATTTTAATTAAAAGTCCATAAAAATATTATATGTTTAATTATATAGAATTAATATTCACACCAATGAAAAGGAAAAAATCATTAAGACTTGTATTAGCTATGAAAACAATAAAAAAAGTTATATTTTCAAAGTTTATATTGAAATAGTTGATTCTAATTGTATTTCATGAAGAATAGCTATATTTAAATAAACTTCAATGTTTTTTGATTTTTGATGTAGAATCAAATATTTAAAGGTGGTTAATATATTTTTATGATATTGAATGAGAAACGTAATCATGGTATACTAAACTGTATGAATTTTTTAATAATATATAATGTAGGGGCTATGTGGATTATAAAATTTATACAATTTTGACTGAGAAACAATATTTCATGGTGCATGTTTATAATGAAAGAATACTATTTGTTAGTATAATGATGAAATTAATGGATTATTTTTCACGGTTAATGGTATCATATTTTGAAATGTAATTGATCAGAGAGAAGACATATTTATTCACACTATATATAAATAAATTTTAATGATTCACATTGGTTTCCAAATAAAAATTTATGAGGATGTTGTTCAGGAATATTCAAATAAAATATAAAATACCTCTTTCAACATTGATGGTCATTGTAATCAATCATGACATGAATAGGGAAATAAAATCCATTAATCCCACACATTATTTGAGGATGATTGGATGTTTTTCTCTGCATCAGAGTGATGATTCTAGATATTATCTTTATTACATTCTTAGTAATTAATTGTAAAAGTTGTCTGATCGAGGAGGTTATAAAACCTATAAAATATTATGGGGGTATATTCAATTAACACTTCGTTATGTTATGATATATTTCATATATAATTATCCAATCATGTAATAAATTTATGATGTTCAATTTTTGAAGATGTTATGGATCAAAGATTTATATGTAACAGATATTTCATTATCTTGTACATGTACATCAATCATCTTAATAAAAATTTATAACATAATTTACTAAGAAAAATTGAAGAGAAATATAGTTTTTCTACAAAATAGTATTCAAAATTTCCATAAATGAACATAAATCTATAGGATAAAGAATTATATGTGAAAATTCTTATGGTTGTCTATTATGATAAAAAGAGTTCATTTGAGAAGATAATGAATCCAGTATTATATTCATGCTAGAAGCTTGTTTATATTTGGTATCATTTATTAATAATAGGAGAGATAAATTATTTATTAAAAGTTTATATATTTATATAAACAAATTATAGGTAGAAATATTCATAAAACCAATGACTGCATCTTCATTTGATAGAAATTATTTGAACCTTTGTTTCCTATCACCTCCCTCAATTTGAAGTGGTTTAAAAAATACCCTCTCTCCATAATATTCTAATGTAAAAATTTACTTTTTGTTTGATAATAAATTTCACTTGGGGTTTATTAGAAATCAGAGAGAAATAGTATTCTAGTTCTAGAATGAAATAAGTTAAATTTGGTTTCATTTATGAAATTTACTTTTCATTTACAGGGATGTTTATCTTAGGGGTAATTTATTTCAAGAGGAATATAACATTAAAGGGAAGTATTTTGTATGAATAATAATGGGGAAAAATTCATGTGAATTATATTTTATAAAATTTTAATATATGGATATTGAGGGAGTTTTCTTTTTCATAATTTTTTAACCAGTGGAACCAAATTGTTCAAATATGGAGTAAGTCAATATATTGGTATGATATTTAATGGAGATAATGTTTATAGATATGAATAAAAATATCTCTTGATCTAATTTTTTTAACTGATCATGGATCACATAGACATAACGTGATTCTTGTGTTATTTTATTTTATTTTTTGTTCCTCACAAGTGTAAATTTTCTTCAGATATATTTGGATGAAAAAAATAGTGTAAATATATAAACTGGGTTTGTTGGTGGTTTTGTTTGTTGGATTAATGGGATTGGTATAGAACTAAGGTGTTTTGATTTTTTTTGTTTTTATCATTTTTTATAGGATTCATGTGTTTTAGGAGATATTTTAGGTAAAAATTTTATATATTCTTAGAGAAGACATATTAGTTATCAATGTTTGTTTCTGGTTTTTTCAACCAATAGGGTTCCATCATAGTGAAATGGTATAGTCCACATTATTATGGTTTCATTACATGATCCATACAATAATGGTATTAATAAATTACACCACAAGTAAGTGGATAACATCATGGGGAAGGAAAACATGGAATATTGAATATCCCTTGAATTTTGGGTTTGGATCCCTTTATACTGGATGAAGAATTCAAATCTTAACTGTCCTAATATCACTATAATTGTTATTATGAAATAATAGATAATATAATATAGTAATAATATAAATCATAACGAATGGATATCAGGAATCACTAAAAAATTTGTTTTTTGAGAGATATTTTGATTATAATATAATATTTTTGTCACACATTAATAATGTTAGATAAAAAAGTACAATATTGCGACATAATTTTTAGTCTAATTGAGTGAGAAAATATCTATAATGGGTTTAATTCCCCCAAATTTCAAACAAATATATCCTTGACACATCCATCTCTACAAAAACCCATGGGTTGGCTGGATGGAATACAGATTCAGTTCAGCTATCAGAACAAGCGAATCATCCTACTAGCTTTCAAAGCATCATGATGACAGAAATATTTTGAAACAATAATTGTAAATTGGGGAAACATACATAGACCACAATAGTAGGAGAATCATGACTCATATGGAATTCAAAATTACATTGAAACAAGAAGAACCGATAACTGTTGAAGATGCGAGGGGCACCCGACTAGGAAGTGATAAGGTTATTCTCTGATGTGAACCGAACCATAATGTGATGACTATCGAGAAAACAAATTGTTGAACTCTCATGTAAATTACCTGAACTGAAGATGAACTTATCAAAATATTCAATTAATGGTTTCCTCTACTTAAACTAAGAAATTTAGGTGAGTTTTAGAATCACTGAGGATTCTGTGAACTCCGAAGTCAAAAAATAGGCAACGTTCATCAACATGAATTTCTTTTATATTTATTTCTCCAGACATTCAGTTCTTATTATTCCATAATTATATAATAACCTCATTATACTAAATATACTGAGCTATTTTGGTTATAAGTATTTGACCTACACCTACACACAATTCCGAAAAATCGGTAACAAACTTACCATCTGTGTGTACGGTGGACTACCACTTAGAGAACTTAGCGATGTCATTCATTTATCCTTTACAACCTCTCATGGTTTGGAATTATATTGGACACTCTATTTTTATATGATATATTAAATACATATGATTTTATTATGTATTTTATCTTATGTAATTACTATATAAAATATATATTCATGCTTTCAATTTTTTGTAAATATGATAACTTCATTTGTGGACATGTGAACTACTGCGTCCTCAAATCAATGTGATTCATTCACACTTTTCATAGAATGTATTAAGGAAGGGTTTAGTAACATTATATGATATGTATGAAATAATAATTCTACTATAATGATAATAAATATATATAAACATATATTTCAATTACTCACTTTCTTTCAATATGATAAAAAAATGGAGACAACGTTCATGCGTACGTACAACCTACCTTCTCCATGAATGGTGTATTCCATTTCATATTTCTATATTTTATAGATAAATAAAAATATTTATCTACTGAATATATATGATATTTACATCATGTTTTTCATTCATTAAATAACTAACGAATTATCTATGTATGAGGATCAAGAATAACAAGTCAAAACATATAAAAAAACAAAGTAGATATTACCCGAAACGTAACAATAATAAGGAATTATTAAAAAATGGGTAATATAAATTCATAATAAAATAATATATGGTATTATATATAATAATATGGTTCTGTTGTATATGTAGACTCTCCGCAGTTCTTTCGACCCTGAGCAGGGTGCAGGTCAGCGTTGGTGGCGTCACTCAGTTGATTACCATCTGGGATGGTGTGGTTGGCTCATCAACTTAGAGATGTTGATTCTTTCCCCCTTTTTCTTTTTGAGCTATCATGGATGGCTTGGATCTTATTTTTGTCTATGAGGTTGGTACCTCATGAGACAATTGTGAGTGTTGCATTGGAACCTTGAGTTCTTCACCACAGATAGTCTATGGTCGGGACCATGAGACTTGGTGATGGTGGTGAGTATATCTAGGTATTGTTTTGGGATTCTCTGTGGAATGTGTCCTTTCTTTGACATGATATAGACATCGATATGACTAGTTGGGTATTGCTGAGGATGGTCTTGAGATGGAGCTTCTCACTCATTTGGGTTCCCTCGGGCTGGGTCATGTTAACTGATGACTATTAGTTACTCCATTTTGGTTTGGGGGTTTTGGGGTGCCTAATGATTATTCTTATACTCTCCCTTACATGAGATTTTCCCACACATGACTTGTGTCTTTTGTAGACCACGGGGCCTTCGAAGGAGGCCCATTTGGACCCAGAGTAGGCATAGCATAGTAGTTGGGATGACTAGGGTTTTCACCAGATCTTGGATGAGGATCTTACCAGTGGGTGTTTGACTATGATCCCCTCCAAATAAGGTTAGAAATTTTTGCAGTTTTTATTTTCTAAAGACCTGTATTTTTTCCCTTTTTGTACTTCCACTATACTCTGGTTTGGGATATATGTATGAATGAATTTTAATTTTCAGTTTTCTATATATATCTCTACATAGTTTCATGAGGTGTATATGGGTGCGTGTGTACACGTACTATAGGCTAAGGCCTCCTAATGTGTGATAGCCTACTCAGCACTAGACTCCAAACCCTGGCCTATAGAGGCAGGCTTAAGGAGTCATGGATTGAGCCCCATTGGGTCGGGTCGTGACGTATTTGATGCTTGTTTTGAACTAAAATATCAATTTTAAATTAAAACAAACACTTTCAATCATATTGGACACACCAGTTAATGTGTGGTTAATTCCTACACATCAAAAATGACTTATTTATAGTTGCAATAAAGTATCAAGACAATATACATATGTTTTCTCAGTTTTTAGTGTGAAAACCTAGGTAATGTGTCTGGGGATAATCTCAGTCCTGGGTAGAAAAAATTCATGCAATGGAATTAAGAGAAACCCAATGAAATAATGGAAGCAAAAAAGAAGACAAATAGGATGTAAAGTTTTTAACATGGGAAAACCTCCAATGAATATGATTAAAAAACCATGGGGGAACTCCAAAATTTCACTACTTATCAAAGAGTGAAAAATTCAAGTAAATTTATAGACTTGGAATATAATGATGGTGTACAAAGACTTGTGTGAAAACCACATAAAGACATGCCTTCATCATCTCTCTCTGAAATAAATCTTAGTGAAAAATTCATCCCTTATATGATAATACACCACCATTATGATTGTTTGGTTCACCACTACAACTTGAAAATTTGTCTCACTTGTTACCATATATGTAACATTACTCCGAGATGATGTGCTGCACATGCTACCACTGACACAACAACCCCTTTCTCCTCCTTGTCTATATCTCCATTAATGCAGTTAACAGTCCTATCTATTAATTTAGATAAAATCTCTTTATTGATGTTGAGAAAAATTGATAGATTAATATTGAGAAAATATCTCTATTAATTTAATTTTCCTCACTCCAATCAATGAGTTGAACACCATAAAAAAATTCCTTGTTGAAATTGATGTGGGATTTATTTGGAATAACTTCGGCCAATTGATACCGCCTAACGCGGAGGGTGCGGGCCGAACGAACACGACCCGACGACCCTCCGTAGTCTCTTTTGTTTGCGATGGAGACCATGTTGGAAAGGTGGTGAGGAGCGAAGGTGGCGGCTATCACGACCCGTCCTCGGGGCCCGTGCCGTGACTTCCCCAAGCCCGCCTTCCATAGGCCAGGGGCTGACGACTAGCACCAAGGCGTAAATCCCAACAAAAGGGAAGGCATTGCCTTTGAAAAGTAAACAAGAACCACAGAGTAAGCAAGAGGAAAAGTAAACACTAAGTAAAAACTGTAACAAGCTGTGCTGAAAGTAAAAGGGTCCGGAAATACAAGCCCAACTGTAAAGTACAACTGAAAGGGAAAAATAGCAACTGAAAAGAAAAGACGCAGCGTCGAGCCGTCCTCTGAAGGTCCCACATGAAGGGTGGGTACAGATAGCCTCCACAGCTCCTCGGTCCATCCGTCCACTCCGAGTACGTCCCGCCCAGTGGTCCACCTCTAGGTATCGTCCTACTCCGCAAGACTCCACCACGATCAGTGTTGTCCGTTGTCTGTAACCAACATAACGAAGTGAAAGCATAGACCGTGAAGGGGTGAGTATAAGCTACTCAGTAGGGACCCCGAGACCCCCGAAGGTCTCCCAGAATCCACAAAGGATAGATACAATCACGAAGTAACATCCGACACGGATTAGGTATATGCCCATACATATACCTAAGTCATCAATTCCCGTTCGGCTCCAACATCCGAGCCCAAGCACAACCCAGTCCACACAGGAAAGCAAAACGTATACCCACACAGGATAGCACAACACAATCCACAAAGGAGAGTAAACAGTAATCCACATAGGATAGCTCAACACAATCCACAAAGGAGAGTAAACAGTAAATCCACACAGGATAGCTCAACACAATCCACAAAGGAGAGTAACACAAGATTCATCTCACACATGTATACTTCTTCGAATGATGATAAATATGATCACTGATCCATCTAAGTCATCGGACCCACAAATGATCGATAGGTAACAAACCTTCGTAATGACCCACATAGGATCGGGACCACACAGGACCTGTAGGCGCTGACTCACATAGAACCACTGAGCGCTGACCCACACAGGATCGGACCCACACAGGATTGGGCCCACACAGGACCTGTAGCACTGATCCACATAGGATCGCTGAGTGCAGTAGTCGTCACAGTCCACTGAGGATCTCTGCACAGTCTTTGTTGCAGTCCATTGAGGATCTCTGCACAGTCGCCGTCGCAGTCCACTGAGGATCTCTGCACGATCGTCGCTATCGAAGTAGCAGTCGCAGCCAGCTCTAGGGTTCCCGCACACAGCAAGCTCGTTCGGAAGGGTCTGCTCCATGAGCCGAGAGGCTGATACATCAACTGACACAAAGTCCGAAGTTGATGTATCCAAAAGTTCCGTATCGTCAACAGGAACTCAACGTCGCAGACGGCACGTCAATCAGACGCCCAGTCTGAAAGTTATTGGCTTTTTCGTCCCAGGGGTCTGGTTGGTTTTTAAGGAAAAACCAACCCGACCATACTCCACCTTCGTCCAAACCTCGGGCGGAGTGAGCCAAAAGATCCGTATCACTTAGAGGAATTCAACAAAGTCGACGTCACGTCAATCGGACGTTCGTAGCTCATGATATGAGTGTTTCCGCTCCGAAGTCCCGGTTGGTTTCGTGTACGAACCAACCCGGCCGAACACAAAGTATTCTGAAACCTTGAGTGAAATATACCAAAACGACCGTCTCGATCCAAGGATCGCGTTGCCGCTGACGGCGCGTCGTTCGGAGGCCCGTAGCTCAAGTTACGGGAAAAAGACCGAAAATGGTCCGAAGACGGGGGGTCCGGGCCCGGGCCGACCCCCCCCCCCCCCTGGGTCGGCCGAACCGGGTCGACCCGACCCAGTCCAACCTGGCCGGACCCGGTCCGGCCCGGCCAGGGTACGGCCCGGCCGGTCCGACCGGCCTGGCTCGGCTTGGCCGAGCGGCCGAGCAGCTGGACGTCGCGGGGCGCCGGCCCCGCGGTTTGGAGGTGCCGCGGCCCCGCGTGGGGCCGCGTTGGTTCAATCGGACGCGGCATGTCGCCGTGTCCCGTGCGGGCGATCCGGACCCGTGAGTCCGCTGGCCGCCACCGCCGCGGCTGAAGCCGCGACGGATCTATCCGGCGGCGCGCCGGGGCGCCGCTGCGCCGGCGACCCGTGCCGCCGGCCGCTTCCGCGAGCCACCGGAGTTGCTCCGGTGGTCCGTTTCCCTTCCCGTCTGTGCCGTTGCCCCTCCCGGGTTCCGTTCTTCACTGCGGGATCATCAAATCGCCCTTGCGTCACGTTTTGTCGTCACCCGCCAAATCCGCACAACCACGAAGAACATCGGAGGGTTGTCGGGCCGTGTTCGTTTGGCCCACACCCTCGGCGTTAGTTAATAACCACAGAAAAATTATATTCAACACATGAAACAACAATTTTAATAAATTAAAGTTGTTCATATGAATCCGGTTCTTTAATTTTAAAGAAACGTTCACGGGAAAATATAAAAGGGGTATTTCCAAAATAAATCCCTACCTCGTCAAGTCGTCACCTGCGGGTTCTTCGTGGAATTGGGGATCGTCACGGAAGGAGGGGTCCGTCGCGGTATTCGGCGCTGCGTCGACGAACTCAATGGATGATCGAAGGTTTTTGTTGCGGATTAAGGAACGTCGCCGAAGAACGTTGCGGGAGAGGAAATGTCAGTGTCGCGGCACACGGCATCGCGTCGTCGATTTCCGCAGGTTCGGCGTTCTTCGCGTTCTTCACGTTCTTCGCATTCTTCGCGATGAAGGGTGAAAGCACAAGAAATTCTGTCAAAAACCTCTCAAGGTGCAATCCTCCAAAAGTCGGTGTTTGTCTTATTTTATTATTACGCCAACAAACGAAAGAGGTAAGTAACGACCCATCAATTCGTTGAATTAATTCAACGAAAGAAACTGCCCACTTAATCCATGAATAAAACCGCCCACTTAAATGGTGCGTTAAGAATTTAAGAAAACGCGTCAGTTCACTTTCATAATGATGAGTTTTCACGGGTGCGTTACTTAGCGAAAAGAAATGGCGGGGCTCGTGCGGGCCCCACCTCACAAATATCCTACCAAGAGGGTAGGATATTTCTGGATAGTACCCTATCCATTTCAACTCAGCTTAAGTGGCTTTCAAGTGGCTTAAAGTGGCTTAAGTGAAATAAAATAAAGTTTGTCGAACAATTTATTTTATTTCTTAACTTTAAGCCCAAAAATTAAAAACCACACCCAAGCAAACGCAACTCCGGAAGAGGAGTTTCTAAGAAAATACCGGCGCTGCGATTTCATTGGTGCCCTCAGAATTTGATTCTGGGCACCGGTTCAAAAGTTAGAAAAACCCGCTCGTCCGTTCACTGAACATACCCAAGCCAAACTTCGGAAAATGATTCCGGGCACACCGGGCCTCAGAATCAGGCGCCGTCAGAAACTGCGTTCTTTTAAAATATCAAAGAAAATTAAGAAAAAAATTTCCTTGAAATTTACGGGTCTTTACATTACTCCCACCTTAGGGATTTATGTCCCCGTAAAGATACATCATAAACTAGGGAAACAAATGTTGGTACGGAGCACGCATCTGAGCCACCTGCTCCCAAGTGCTCTCCTGGAGGTTCCCGTGCTGCCATCTGATGCGCAAAAGAGGAATCGATCGCCCACGTAGGACCCGCTCCTGTCGTTCCTCTATCTCCACCGGGACCTCCGTAAAAGTCTCCCCATCATCCACGTCTATCTCCCCATGGTCAATGATGTGCGTCGGGTCGTGCACGTATCTCCTCAGCTGAGATACGTGGAAGACGTCGTGCACCCGGTGCAACTGAGGTGGTAGAGCCAGGCGATAAGCCACCTTGCCAATCCTGCTGATGACCTGGAATGGTCCAGTGAATCATGGAGACAACTTTCCACCTCGACCAAATCTCCATAAACCACGTCGAGGTGAGACCCGCAAGAAGATGTGGTCGCCATCCTCGAACTCTAGTGGCCTCCGCCTCCTGTCAGCATAAGACTTCTGCCGGCTCTGAGCTGTCCTCATCCGCTCCTGGATGACCTGGACCTTCTCTGTCGTAGCCCGGACCATCTATGGTCCCACAAGTGCTAACTCCCCAGGGTCTGTCCAGCACAAACGGAGATCTGCAAGGTCTTCCATACAACGCCTCGAATGGTGCCATCCCGATGGTGGAGTGGTAGCTATTGTTGTACGCAAACTCCACCAAGGGTTGGTGGTCCTCCCAGCTACGACCAAAGTTGAGGACACATGCGTGGAGCATGTCCTCGAGAGTCTGAATGGTCCTCTCCGTCTGAACATCCATCTGAGGGTGAAAGGCGGTGCTCAGACGTAGTCGTGTCCCGAACGCCTCCTGCAACCCCTTCCAAAGCCGGGAAGTAAAACGAGCGTCCCGATCGGAGACGATAGACGATGGCACACCGTGAAGCCGTACAATCTCCTGAACATAGAGACGCCCCAAGCTCTCCACTGAGCCCTGCTCTCTGATGGGCAAGAAGTGTGACGACTTGGTGAGTCGGTCAACAATCACCCAAATGGAGTCATGACATCTGGAAGTGCGTGGAAGTACAGTCACGAAGTCCATAGATATGCCATCCCACTTCTACTCAGGGACCTCCAAGGGCTGTACCAAGCCTGCTGGTACCTGATGCTCTACCTTCACCTGCTGGCAGGTGAGGCATCGAGAAACGAACTCTGCCACAGCCTTCTTCATGCCCGGCCACCAGTGCTATCGTCTGAGGTCCTGGTACATCTTCGCCACTCCAGGATGTACCGCCAAAGGAGAAGTGTGAAACTCTCTCAGCATGTCCTCTCGTAAAGCGACTGGTACCAAGGTACGTCCTTTGAAAAGGATGTCGTGCTCTGCTCCAAAGGAGAAGCCATCAGGTGCCTGTCCTGAGGATAACTGCGCATGCTGCGTCTCACAGTCAGCGTCCTCACGCTGTGCCTCTCTGACCCGCTGTAGTAGTGGAGGGGTGACTGTGAGAGACTGAAGGAAGGCTGCCCCATCTCTATCCACAGAGGATATCTGCAAAGCGGCTAGCTGCTCTGTCGCCTCCTCAAGTAGCTGAATGCCCATCCTCCTGTTGAGGGCATCGGCTACCACGTTCCCCTTCCCAGGAGTATAGACTATCTCAAAGTCATAGTCCTGGAGGAACTCGAGCCATCGCCGCTGTCTTAGGTGTAGGTCCTTTTGAGAAAATATGTACCTGAGACTATGGTGGTCAGAAAAGACTATAAAGTGCTCGCCCATCAGATAGTGCCGCCATGTCTTCAGAGCGAAGACCACTACTGCTAACTCCAGGTCATGGGTAGCGTAGTTCTGCTCATGCGGCCTCAACTGACGTGATCCATAGGCAATCACGGCCCGCTCCTGCATCAGGACACACCCGAGTCCGGTCCTTGATGCATTGCAGTAGACTACGTATCCAACTCCCTCCTCAGGCAACCTCAAGATAGGTGCGCTGGT
This sequence comes from Viscum album, assembly GCA_963277665.1. Classification (NCBI taxonomy): domain Eukaryota; kingdom Viridiplantae; phylum Streptophyta; class Magnoliopsida; order Santalales; family Viscaceae; genus Viscum; species Viscum album. Next base: position 2,022,045,175 of record OY728121.1, on the reverse strand, counting down.
CAATCTCTGTCTCAGCTCCTGGAAGCTCTACTGACACCTGTCTGACCACAAAAAGGGTTTCCCCTTCTTCTTCAAAGCTGAGAGTGGCGCCAAAACTCTGGAGAAGTCCGGCACAAATCTCCGATAGTATCCGGCTAGACCCAAGAAACTCCGCACCTCCGTCATGCTCCTGGGTGGTTCCCAAGCTAGCACTGCCTCGATCTTCGCGGGATCCACTACAACTCCCACCTCAGAAATGACGTTCCCCAAGAAGTGGACCTCACGTAACCAGAACTAGCACTTAGAGAGATTTCCATAAAGCTGTTTCTCTCGGAGTGTGTCCAGTACAACCCGCAAATGGTAGGCGTGCTCCTCCTCCGTGGTCGAGTACACCAAAATGTCGTCGATGAAGACCACGACAAATCGATCGAGGTATGGCTGGAAGATCCTGTTCATGAGGCTCATGAACACTGCTGGAGCGTTGGTTACGCCGAAAGGCATAACCAAGAACTCATAGTGGCCATACCGGCACCTGAAGGCCATCTTCTACACGTCATCGTCTCGAACTCTGAGCTGATGATGGCCTGACCTGAGGTCTATCTTCGAGAACCACCGTGCTCCCTTGAGCTGATCGAAGAGGTCATCAATCCTCGGTAGCGGATACTTGGTCCTCACTGTTACCTGGTTTAGGAGACGATAGTCGACACACAGTCGCAAGCTCCCGTCCGCCTTCTTGGCAAACAAAATCGGGGAAGCCCAGGGTGAAACACTGGGTCGGATGAACCCCTTGCCCTGCAAGTCCTCCAACTGTACCCACAACTCTCGAAGCTCAGCGGGGGCCATCCGATACGCTGGAGTGGATATCGGGGCTGTCCCGGGGTACAAATCAATATAAAAGTCTTCCTCTCTGCGAGGAGGTAGTCCTAGAACGTCGTCTGGGAAGACGTCCGCATACTGATCCACCACTGCAGGAAAACTAGGACTCCGCACGTCAACTTCTCCAAGGATGAGGCTAGCCAACTGATGAGTGATGGGCTGCCCTCTCCTCTGCGTGAGTCCATCCTATGCTTCAAAGGCTCCCTTCTCTCCGGTGAAGATGAACCTGCTCCCGTCAGTGCGTACACATCGCACCTTGCGCCTAAAACAGTCAATCTGAGCATGGACTGTAGATAACCAATCCATGACCAAGATGATGTCGTAAGGCATCGACGCTACTATAAGAAGATCCCAGCCGAAGATCTCGCCTCCTAGACTAAGCTCACACTGCCGGCACCAGTGCGTAATCATCGAGTCTGCTGCCGTAGGGGTCTCTAGCCGTAAGGATCGAGCCAACGGCTCTGTCGGAATCTCCGAGATCCGAACAAGGGCAGTGGCTATGAAAGAGTGACTTTGTCCGGTGTCTATAAGAATTGCAGCAAGGGTGGAATAGACACAGATCATACCACGTATCATCTCTGGCGCGCCGTGGTCGTAGGCCTCAGCTGCCTGGAGCTGTGCCTGTCTCTGCCCGCCAGCTCCCTGTGGTCGGGGCGGACCTCCTGGTGGTGGTGGTGGCAGAGCCTCAAAGCGTCACCCACTACCTGCTGCTCGTCCAGATCCTCTGCCTCGTCCGCCTCCTCCCTGCGGACCACCACGGTCGACCCTCTGCCTCTGCCTGGGTGGCCCCTCCATCGTCTGCTGCTCCTCGGTACGGCGGGTCTGGCAGTCACGAGCCATGTGGCCCTGCCCGCCGCAGGCGTAGGACTGCCTGCCTCTCGGAAGACTGGCTCCGCGCTGTGTGACCCGCACTGCTGAGCCAGTGTCCTGAGGTCGTCTACGAGAGGGTCTGGTCTGCCGGGAACCCTGAGTCATCCGTCGGCTACCTGCTGCCAAGGACTCTGCTACCTGCCGCCCAGCGGTAGGTCTCGCTGCTGAAGTAGACTCAGCAAGAAAGCTCTCGATCAGAAGGGCTCGCTAAAGTACTCCTTCCTGGGTCGGGATGCTGAGGGAGATCAGCGATGCCCTGATCTCGTGTCTCAATCCCTGCTCGATGGTCCGGGCCCGGAAGAAGGGGTCCCGTACCATATCGGTCGAGTAGCGAGAAAGGTCGGTAAACCTCGCCGCGTACTGGGCGACCGTCAAGCTGCCCTGCCGCAGCTGAAGAAGCTCCTGAATGCGCACCGCACGGAGGGTGGCCGGGACGAACATTGACCGAAAAAGGATCTCGAAGTCCGTCCAGATAAGAGAGGTCTAATCGTGCACCTGGAGCATCAACCTCCACCATCGTCCCGCTGCTGCGTGCAGTAGGCTCACCGCGAGGATCACCATGAGGTCTGCTGGTGTCCTCACTAGCCTGAAAACTCGAACGACCGCCTCCAGCCAGTCCTCGGCTGCCTGGGGGTCCATCTCCCCACGAAACCTGGGTGGTCGTTGGTGCTGGAACTCGTGCAGAACTCTGAGGCAACGTGCATCGTCAGCGGTCGGTGCTGGAAGCATCGGGGGCTCGGCGGGTAAAGGTACCGCCGGTGCCTCTGCTGTCAACGGGCCCTGTACCGAGGCCTCGTCGCGCTCTACTCTTGGAACCCTAGCTGGTTGCCTTCGTGGGGACATCCTGAAAAGGAAACAAGTGCGCCACGGTCAGAATAGTATACCTGGTGAGCTGACACAAGTAATCACAAAGAAAACTTGAAACACACATGAAATCAATGTTTTCATGCATTAAGTCAGAAATCAGAAGTCAGGGTCCTGGTGTACGGATACGTCGGCCGCCGCACCAACACTGAACTCCCTGGACTGATAACCACACCCAATATGCTAAACGCTATAGCTTTACATAGAAGAAAGATTAGAGTCTGCGGTAGAACCGACCACCTCTGATACCAATTTGTCACAACCCGTCCTTGGGGCCCGTGCCGTGACTACCTCAAGCCCGCCTTCCATAGGCCAGGGGATGGCGACTAGCACCAAATCATAAATCCCAACAAAAGGGAAGGCATTTCATTTGAAAAGTAAACAAGCACCACAGAGTAAGAAAGCGGAAAAGTAAACACTAAGTAAAAACTGTAACAAGCTGTGCTTAAAGTAAAAGGGGCCGGAAATAGAAGCCCAACTGTAAAGTACAACTGAAAGGGAAAAACAACAACTAAAAAGAAAAGTCGCAGCATCGAGCCATCCTCTGAAGGTCCCACCTGAAGGGTGGGTACACATAGCCTCTACATCTCCTCGGTCCAGCCGTCCACTCCGAGTACGTCCCGCCCACTGGTCCACCTCCAGGTACCATCCTGCTCCGCAAGCCTCCACCACGATCAGTGTTGTCCGTCGTCTGCAACCAACACAACGAAGTACGGGCATAGCCCGTGCAGGGGTGAGTATAAGCTACTCAGTAGGGACCCCGAGACCCCCGAAGGTCTCCTAGAATCCACAAAGTATAGATACAATGACGAAGTAACATCCGACACGGCTTAGGTATATGCCCATACATATACTTAAGTCATCAATTCCCGTTCGGCTCCAAAATCCAAGCCCAAGCACAACCCAGTCCACACAGGAAAGAAAAACGTATACCCACATAGGATAGAACAACACAATCCACAAAGGAGAGTAAACAGTAATCCACATAGGATAGCTCAACACAATCCACAAAGGAGAGTAAACAGTAAATCCACACAGGATAGCTCAACATAATCCACAAAGGAGAGTAACACAGGATTCAGCTCACACAGGTATAATTCTTCGAATGACGATAAAGATGATCACTGATCCATCTAAGTCATTGGACCCACAAATGATCGATAGGTAACTAACCCCCGCAATGACCCACACAGGATCGGGCCCACACACGACCTGTAGGCGCTGGCTCACACAAAATCGCTGAGCACTGACCCACACAAGATCGGGCCCACACAGGATCGGGCCCACACATGACATGTAGCACTGATCCACGTAGTATCGCTGAGTGCAGTAGTCGTCGCAGTCTACTGAGGATCTCTGCACAGTCGCCGTCGCAGTCCACTGAGGATCTCTGCACGGTCGTCGCTGTCGAAGTAGCAGTCGCAGCTAGCTCTAGGGTTCCCGCACATAGCAAGCTCGTTCGGGAGGGTCCGCTCCACGAGCCGAGAGGCATATACATCAACTGACACAAAGTCCGATGTTGATGTATCCAAAAGTTCTGTATCGTCAACAGGAACTCAACATTGCAGACGGCACGTCAATCGGACGCCCGGTCTGAGAGTTATTGGCTTTTTCGTCCCAGGGGCCCGGTTGGTTTTTAAGGAAAAACCAAACCGACCGTACTCCACCTGCGTCCAAACCTCAGGCGGAGTGAGACAAAAGATCCGTCTCACTTAGAGGAATTCAACAAAGTCGACATCACGTCAATCGGACGTCCGTAGCTCAAGATATGAGCGTTTCCGCTCCGAAGGCCCGGTTGGTTTCGTGTACGAACCAACCCGGCCGAACCCAAAGTATTCCGAAACCTTGAGTGCGATATACCGAAACGACCTTCTTGATCCAAGGATCGCGTTTCCACTGACAGCGCGTCGTTCGGAGGCCTGTAGCTCAAGTTACGGGCAAAAGACCGAAAACGGTCCGAAGACGGGGGGTCCGGGCCCAGGCCGACCCGGCCCGACACCCCCTGGGTCGGCCGAACCGGGTCGACCCGACCCGGTCCAACCCGGCCGGACCCGGTCCGGCCCGGCCGGTCGGACCGGCCTGGCTCGGCTCGGCCGAGCGGCCGCGCAGCTGGATGCCGCGGGGCGCCGCCCCCGCGGTTTGGAGGTGCCGCGGCCCCGCGTGGGGCCGCGTTGTTTCAATCGGACGCGGCATGTCGCCGCGTCCCGTGCGGGCAAGCCGGACCCATGCGGCTAAAGCCGCGGCAACTCTGTCCGGCGGCGCGCCGGGGCGCCGCCGCCTCCGGCTTCCGGCGCCGCCGCCTCCGGCTTCCGGCGCCGCCGCGCCGGCGACCCGCGCCGTCGGCTGCTTCCGCGGGCCACCGGAGTTGCTCCGGTGGTCCGTTTTCCATCCCGTCTGCGCCGTTTCCCCTCCCGGGTTCCGTTCTTCACTGCGGGATCATCAAATCGCCCTTGCGTCATGTTTTATTGTCACCCGCCAAATCCGCACAACCACGAAGAACGGCGGAGGGTTGTCGGGCCGTGTTCGTTTGGCCCACACCCTCCGCGTTAGTTAATAACCACGGGAGAATTATATTCAACACATGAAACAAAAACTTTAATAAATTAAAATTGTTCATATGAATCCGGTTCTTTAATTTTAAAGAAACGTTCATGGGAAAATATAAAAGGGGTATTTCCAAAATAAATACCTACCTCGTCAAGTCGTCGCCTGTGGGTTCTTCACAGAATTGGGGATCGTCGTGGAAGGAGGGGTTCGTCGCGGTATTCGGCACTGCGTCGACGAACTCAGCGGATGATCGAAGGTTTTTTTTGCGGATTAAGGAACGTCGCCGAAGAACGTCGCAGGAGAGGAAACGTCGGTGTCGCGGCACACGGCGTCGCGTCGTCGATTTCCGCGGGTTCGGCGTTCTTCATCGGAGGTCGGCGTTCTTCGCGTTCTTCGTGAAGACGGGTGAAAGCACAAGAACTTCTGTCAAAAACCTCTCAAGGTGCAATCCTCCAAAAGTCGGTGTTGGTCTTATTTTATTATTACGCCAACAAATGAAAGAGGTAAGTAACGACCCATCAATTCGTTGAATTAATTCAACGAAAGAAACTGCCCACTTAATTCACGAATAAAACCGCCCAATTAAATGGTGCGTTAAGAATTTAAGAAAACGCGTCAGTTGACTTTCATAATGACGGGTTTTCGCGGGTGCGTTACTTAGCGGAAAGAAACGGCGGGGCTCGTGCGGGCCCCTCCTCACAAATATCCTACCAAGAGGGTAGGATATTTCTGGATAGTACCCTATCTGTTTCAACTCAGCTTAAGTGGCTTTCAAGTGGCTTCAAGTGGCTTAAGTGAAATAAAATAAAGTTTGTCGAACAATTTATTTTATTTCTTAACTTTAAGCCCAAAAATTAAAAACCACACCCGAGCAAACGCAACTCCGGAAGAGGCGTTTCTAAGTAAATACCGGCGCTGCGATTTCATCGGTGCCCTCAGAATTCGATTCCGGGCACCGGTTCAAAAGTTAGAGAAACCCGATCGTCCGTTCACTGAACGTACCCGAGCCAAACTTCGAAAAATGATTCCGGGCACACCGGGCCTCAGAATCAGGCGCCGTCAGAAACTACGTTCTTGTAAAATTCCAAAGAAAATTAAGAAAAAAATTTCCTTGAAATTTACAGGTCTTTACAGTGGCTGCTTGGTGGCCGCGTGAGGAAGAACCACGGCCTGCAACAGCGGGCCGCTCGGCCAAAGAAGAACCGGCCGGTTAAAGCCAGCTGGGCCGAAGGAAGACCGCATCGCCATAGGGGATTCCAAGCCGTGGAGGACCGTGGCCCATGATCTACGAGCCACTTCGGCGGCGAACATGCCGACTTTTCTGCCAGCCGGGTGAAGGAGCTGCGACACCCGAAGGTGCCGCGCAGCAGGACCGTGGCCCGCCCGAGCGGGCTGCTTGTGCCAGGAAGACTGGTCGGCGCTGCTCGGTGCCACCGGTTCGGGAAAGCGGAGGGCCGCACCCCCTCGGACTGCTCGACCAGTCGGGTCACGCCGCGCCGTGTCGGGCCGGGCCGCGCCAGGCCGGGCCGGGCCGCGCCGGGCCGGGCCTCACCCCCTCAGGCCGGGCCGTGCCCCTCAAGCCAGACCACGTGATTCCCTGGGCCAGTCCGACCCTCAGTTGGGTCGGACCCGCCAAAACCAGTTTGACCCGACCCGCCAGCCCGCTAAGCTTAACGGGTCGGGCCCATTTTCACTTAAAGTTGAATAACTCGAAGACCGCGCATCCGATCGATGCGCCGTCTGTGGAACTAGGACCCTCGTGACATGGAGGTTCTTTTTTGATACTCTATGTGAGTTTTGAAAAACTTTGGTAAATGGACAGGTTAGTGATTATAAAGGCTCAAACATTGGACACCATGTATGGTGGGACATATTTTAGAGAAAAATGAATATTTTTCTGGTGAACAAAGGGGTTCCTTGATAGAATTATGGATATTTAAGATGATACTTTATATTTATTGAGGGATTAACATGTTCTTGGATAATTATAAATATGAAAAAATATCGTTACATATTTTATTACATGATTCTTAACATAAAGAACCAAAAAACACTAACGAAGGATCAAAGGTCTTGTGTATTTAGAGGATTAGGTACTTAAATAAAAAAACTAAACCAGTTTTATTTAAACTCCCTAACTTTTTCATATATAAAATTTATATTCTAATACATATTTGGAGATCCTGTAGAGTACATAATGAAAATTGTTTAGATATTAATCCCAGTGAGGTAATAATCAGATTAAACATGATATATATGATACAAAAGAAAAATAATGATAATAATATGTTTTAAATGATTTTTAAAACTTATATTATATGATTTTATGTTTTTTTTTCAAATAAAATTATTAATGAAATAATTTATGAATATGTAATTTTAAAAAGTGTTATTTTGAAAGTTTGTTTTCTTATGAAATCCTTAATATGGTCTTTCATTGAAAAACTTTTTCTATCTAAGATTACATGAATTAGTGTCACTTAATATTTACTGGGGATATGACCCAATGATAACAAATTTATTCTCTCTCTGGATGGTTTATGACCTTGAAGAATATATATTTTTTTGAATAATTTATTTTCATGGGTTAAGATATGATTACTAATTTATTATCTTGTAGGGTATACATGTATGTATTATTTTATGGGTGGGACCTATATCTCCATCAAATACATTGGGTAATTATTAATCATATATCAGATCCATGGGTACACATGAGGTTATCCCAAGATGTAAATAGGGTATAAGGGTGGTTATACCAATCATTAAAGAGGTTACATGGGTGGTTTCCAAAGGAATGAAGGATGGTATATGGGAGGTTATTCAAATTCTGAAGTAGGTACATGTGTTCTTGGAACAAGCCTAAAAAATTACAAATGTCTTATTAGATATCCTAGAAATAATATTTTCAGTGATTATATGTATGCCAAAAATCATTGTATTATGATAATGTTATTATCTAATGGATAATGTTATTTGATTCCTGTATGATTAATTTCTTATGAACATTTAATATTTATTCCATGAATCTTGTTTGTAATCTCAAATACATAGTGTTGTTTTGCAACATTATTCTAATCTTATGATATGCATATGCTTACATAATATTGATAACTCCTTTATTTACCCTTAAGAAAAATATTTTCTCACCTATTATAATATTTATATTCCCAATGATATGATGAAAGGTATTATGTTTGATATGACTAAAAGCATTCCAATTCTGAAAAACATAGTTTGAGATAGAAAAACTCACTTATATACCAATTTTTTAAGTGTCCATGTTTCTAAATGAATTATACCTTAATGATATAGAGTTGTGTGTTTCAATAATGTAGTGAATATTAATATAAAATATGACATATCAATGTATGAGGTGTTTGGATCTCTACCATTGGTTTATAGGATATTATTAGTTAACATTTGGAAATAAGGATTAGAAAAAATTACTTTTCTTCCTTGATATATTTCTATGGATATGTATAAGGATATTTCTATAGAGACCCTAACTTTTCGTACATAACTATTACATAATTTTAAATTTATACAACATAATTGTGCTACAATTCCCATATCCAAACGTTTTTTTTCTTGGAAAAATTCAGACTATTCATATATTTTACTTAATAAAACAAAAATATTTATTTAATTCCTTCTTCTCTTTATTCTTATTGTCCCTCATGTTTTCTATAGTACAATTAATCAAAAGAGGATATACATTAATAGAAGGGTTGAAATAAAATCCCAGTAAGTCGGTGTATAAGATACACAAAACATAGGTGAGAATAATCATAATAAAAAATCATCATTATAATCATGAGTAAAAGCGTTAGATAAAGGCATGTAATATACCAATGCATAAAAACAAAACATCATTTCTTTGTGGTTAAAAACCACACATAGTTTTGAAGAAATATAGCATCATGTTCATGCATATAAATAATTGTCTCATAAGATAGTTAACATTACCCAATGATTTTGAGCACTATATTGTTTTGGGCACACCATTCCCATCAAAACAATTACATGTGGTATATATTTTCTAGTGAACGCAACAAATCATATCATTTACATAATCATGCATGCCACATAGAACATATGTCAATAATTGACATAATATAACCCATATAAAGGAATGGTTTTCATTTAATAAATCATATATTTATGAATAAACTCTGGGGTTCCCAACAGAAATTGGGAATAACATACTTGGTATAAGAATCCACAACCTTGTTTTAAGAGAAGTAAAAGGTGTGTTTTTAGAAAGAATAATTCTTTTGGAAAATATTTTGATTGACCAAAAATAAATTAGAAAACATTTATATCCCATAAAATGAATATTTAAAATAAGTAAATGATATTTTAGGATCATTAAATGAATAAAAAATAAAAATTGGCGTGAAAGAGGGAAAACACAAGGAAATTGAATTAGGTTTGAGAATCCACATACCTTATATTCGAAGGTTGTATTCACTTTAATGTAATAGATTATAAAATTAGAATCATTAATTAAAAAATAAATAACCGCTTATACATTCATTAATTCATTATAATTTTGTTAATTTCATTTATGGCCATTATTATGTGTTTTAGAGTTCAATTCCATCATTTCAAGGGTTTTCATTTTAATGGGTTTCATGATCGGTTCTCTTGTATACATGTATGGAAGTTCATGTAAAATGCAGATAATTATTTATAATTGAGATTATATTTTATTAATGAACTTAAACATGATTAAATGATATTATATATCATTTTGTTATGTTATATGAGGATGACTCATTAGATAAATAGTTAATGAAAATGATTTAACTTATTTTGGCTGAATTTATGACCATTTTGAGTTTATATCATTATGTTTATATATATTGGTTCCAGAACATTATATAACTTATAATATGCATAATAAATTTTTATTTAACCATTATAATTATTTTATGACCATCCTAGAAGGTCGTAATGAAAAATGAAAATGCATCATCCATGATGGCGGTAAATCGACACACTATAGACAATTTTTTTATTTTTAGAAGAAAAGAAAAAGGGAAGAGATTAAAAAATGAATTATTCAATAAACATAATAAAATTATAGTAAATGAAAGATAATATAGTTATCATGACACATGGATATGTGGATATGAGGATAGGATAATAAAATAAATTAAATTTAAAAGAAATTAAATAAAAAAGATAAGGGACTTTACCTCTTAAATTTCACCTCAATGAGAACTTTCTTAGGGTAAATGGTTGGGTATTTTGATGTGACCAGAGGATCTTGTAAGTGTGGTAGGGGATTAGGATGTGTATAGTAAATAACGTGGACAAGATTAATGTCTTGGATGGTGTGAATTGAAGTGGTGGTGAGGGGTGATATTTATTGGGGAGGAGAGGGGTGTTTTCCCCTTATTTTATTCATTTGTTTATTATTTTTTCTCTAAAACATTAATAGTTTGAAAAATATCACTAAATATAAAACAATAATGAACGATGTTTTCATATTTTGGTCTTACATCATCCTTATAATATTAATGAATCAAAAATTCATGTATTTAGTTGTTACCATAAATTATCATATTTTACTATTCACCAAAAAATTCAATTATTTTCGAAAACTATCAAAAATTTATCCTAACCATTTAGCATCATATAGAATTAAAAAAATAAACTCTATTTTATGAAAATATTTTCCTAATATGATAAATTAAATTTTTAGTTAAAATCCTCAATTACATGGAAAATACTGATTTTAAAATTATAACAGATTTTATAACACTTTGAAAAATTAATTAAGATCTCATAAAATTATATTATAATCATAAGACAAAAAATAATAATTTGTAAATATATTTTATGAAAATAAATTTCCTTTTAATGTTTATATTAATTATAAAATTATAAATAAACGTTTATGTTTTATAAAAACACACACATTTAATAAATAATTTTTAAAATATTTATTTAATTTTATAATGATATAATTATATCATATTAGAATTTATTAGATTCCTAAATTTTATTTATACTTTTATACATGAGTTTACTATTATGTTGGTCATATTACTATTCCTAATTTTCACATTACTATTCCTTCAGGGCAGATTCCTTAATTTCTAGAAACACCTCTTATTTGATTCATTATTAATTTATAATATTTTTATTATGTTCTCAAAGTGATTTTATATTGTTTATACTATATGAAATAATTATAATAAGGGTATTTAAATTGATAAAATTCTGTATTATTACATTCTTCTACCCATATGAAATTTCTCCCTTTAAATTTCATTTTACATACTAGAGTGAAAAAAGTGAGGGTACTTCTCATTCATCACATCATATTGTTACCATGTTACCTCTTCATAACTATGGTTTAACAAAAATAATTTGACTAGGTGAGTAGTATTTTTGTGTAGAACATTATCTCTATAGTACAAGATCTTTACTATCCACTCCTCATAAGAGAGATCATTTTGGAACTGTACCACAACTTGATTCAGTAAATGTGAGGGATATGGTATGTACATTCACAAGAGGGATACATGGAATACATCATGTACTTGAGACATTGTAGGTGGATGTGCTAGTTCATAGACCAAAAATATGACATGATCAAGAATCTAGAAGGGGATGATGTACCTAGGAATTATCTTTACCTTCTTCTCAAATCTCATGAACCTCTTCCATTGAGATATGTGGAGGAATACCATGTCACCATCCTTAATATTTAGGTCCTATTGACATTTGTCTACATATCTCTTTTATCAAAATTGAGCTACCCTGATGTGTTGTAGAACTGTTTTCACCTTTTCCACTACTTTTTCAACCATTTCATGTCTTAGTATATTTTGTTCACTGATATCATCCTATAATACTGATGTTCTACATTTTTTCCCCATAAAGGTATTCATATGGAGACATTTGAATGCTCGAGTGGAAATTATTATGGTGAGAGAAATCAGACAGAGTTAGATGTTGGTCCCATCATCCTTTTAAGTCCATAGAATATGCTATCAACATGTCTTATAATGTATGAATTGTTCACCAAGATTGGTCATCAGTTTGAGGATAATAAGATATACTAATTTTAGTTTAGTGTTTAGAGAAATTTTGACACTTTTATTGAATATGAATGTGAATCTCAGATCTCTATCAAATATAATTGATAGGGGTGAACCATAAATCCTTACAAATTTCCTAATTCAAATTTGTGCATGTTGATCTTGTGAGAATTCCTCTTGAATTGTGATAATGTGAGATCTCTTTTTTAGATGATCCACAAAAACCCATATATCATTATTTTCTCTGGATATCTTCATAAGTATGTTGAAAAAGTCCATGGTGATGTTTTTCTATTTTCATATTGGTATGGGTAATGCTTTCATTATCCGATTTTACTTTTTTTCTTTCAACCATCACTTATTGACATACCAAGAACCTTGATGTATATTATGCAATGAACTTCTTCATATTTTCCCCACCAATAGTTCTCTTAGAGATCTCGATACATCTTTGTGATTCTAGGGTGAATAGAGATGGTTGAGCTATGTGTGTCATTAAAAAGTTCATTCTTTATCTATGGATTATATAATAGACATAGTTATGAACCAAATATTAAAATTCATTCCTCATATATATAAAACTAATAGGATTTACCCATTTTCAAATCTTCCACCTTCTTATGAATATCCACATTATTTCTTTGAGAATACTTTATTTTCTCCATGAGGGATTCTTGAGAAATAATTTGAGAAAGGATTGGTGATGTTCCTTCATATTTTATTCTAATGTCCATACATTTCATATTAATGAATATTGGATCCTTCTCAATTCTCTTCATTGATGATGTTGTAGGATCTTTTTACTTAGAGCATCCATAACTTCATTCAGTTTTCCAGGATGGCAGTGGATTGAGTAGACATAAATTAGGTTGAGATATAACCATCTTCACTAGTGAATATTAAGATCCTTATTTGTGAATATATATTTGAGGCTCTTATTATTAGTAAATATTTAGAACTTATACCCATAGAGATAATGCTACAAAATTTTCAATGCAATGATCATAGTTTCCAACACCAAATCATGAGTGGGATAATTTTCTCATGCATTTTATACTAGCTTGAGGAATAATCTTTCACACTATCAATTTATATTAGTACACATTGAAATACCCTCTTTGAAGCATCATTAAATACCACAAATAGTTCCCCACTTTCTGGTAGTGTGAGTACTAGTTCAGTGATAAGACACATTTTCATCTCTTTGATGTAGTATAACATTCATTAGTCCAAAAAAACTTTTCTCCCCTCTGAGTCAACATGTTTAGTTGGTTTGAAAATCATCAGAATTTATTGATGAATCACTAGTAATACCCAACATGTACAAAGAATCAATAGATCTCTATTGATTTTTTAGGGCCACACATCATTTTCCATTGTCTTGAAAGGGTCCACATATATTCCTTTACTAGTGAAAACACTCCCCCGATAATTATAATTCCTCCATCCAGAATTAAAATTTACCTTACTTTGCATAGAGTTTCTACCTTTGAAAAATATTTATCATAATATTCAAATACTCCTCATTTCCCATTACTCTAGGAGTATATCAAAATATTATCAATAAATACTACCACAAAATTTTCAAGATAATCCTTAATGACTACATTCATCATGTCCATGAATATTTTATAGAATTAGTAAGTCTGAATGGAATTACTATGAAATCATAATGTTCATACCTAGTTCAAAAGGAAGTCTTGAGAATATATTTTTTACCTACATTTAATTGGTGATACCCCAAAAAAAGTCCAACCAGGATAAATACATGACCACATCTAGTTTATCGAACAAGTCATCTATCTGTGGAAGGGATACTTGTTGCTCATCATGATTTTTTGATCTCATGATAATAAATGAAGAGACACATTTATCCATATATATTCTTGAAAAAGGGGACTACTTCACCTCATCGTAAAGCACTCTGGTTTGTAAAACCCTTTACCAGATTCTATTTTGAAAAATTCTTCAATTCCTCCATCTCAATTTTGTCCATTATATAAGGTGTCTTTGATATAGAAATAGTTCAAGGAAAAAGTTCAATTAAGAACTCAACTTCTTGGTCAGGAGGGAGACCAATCAATTCTTTGGGGAGAATATTGGTGTAATCACTCACAATGGACATGTATTCAAGGATGATTCTGTTTCTTGTATAAATAATTTGAGCTAGATATTATTGTCAGTAAGGCAATAACATCCACACTTGAGATGATGGATTTGAAGAAGATTCATCCTCCTCCTAACACTTGTATAGAATTGGGGGATTCTTTGATATGTGAAGAGTGATATACCATTTCCAATAGTTGATGTTGTCTTTATATAAATATATAAAATCCATGACAAATATATCATCAAACTCTACCAAAGGATGTAGGTCATGATTTTCTAGGTTGTTCATTTAAAAAACATTAACCAAGGAGGGGTTATATACTATCGATGAAATAATTACCTCATTTTCCATTATTACAGATAAATAACCCACCATATATTGAGGGGGTGTTCGAGTATTTCTACTAAACATTAAAGATATAATAAAATACATATGAAAAGAATCAAATAGTAAGTTCACTATTCTTGAATGAATAAACAATGTTCCTATCACCACATCATTTTTCGGATCCACCTATGAAGTAGTGATGAAATAATATTTCCCTTTATCTTTTGGATATTGTGGCTACTGACACTAATTTCCATGAAGGAGTCAAGGTTTAGTGTAATGGATTTCATAGTACCCTTTCTCCCTACAGTTGAAACATTGGACCATAGGTGGTTCTCTCATTTTCCCACAAAATTTTCAACATCCTTAGATCTATATGACTTTAATGAGCTTGGTGGCCTTCTATCCCACACTTATATCATTTCACCATCCCTTCTAGGTAGTTCCCATGATTCTTATTCCAATAATTTTAACATGTGAGTTTTTGAGACTTCCTTCCACCTTTTTCATTAGACCCCCCCGCCTGATACTCTATTTTTATTTCTTATCACTATATACATGAGACTACTATAAAACTCCATATATACTTTTTAATCAGATATAGAGACTTATTTATAACTACCAAAGTATCAAATTTCTAGTTTCTTTCAAAGGTGCAGTTTTAAACCAATAAAGAATTTATCAATTTTTCTATCATTTTTCATAAAAAACCCTAAACATACAATGAAATCCTTTTAAAATTTTATCGGTAGGTAGGGAAAAGTCCAAACTTGTGCATGTATCATTCAAAATCTATTTTTGAATAAATAGTTTAAGGAAAATACTTGTTAACAAACATTATCATAAAGTCTTCCCACTCTATCTCTTTAATTTCAACCTTTGTCTTGGTGTTTTTAATCATCGAACACTATTTATCAGACCCTCCATCTAGAATACAAATAGCCAGATTCATATTCTCCTTCTCAGAATTGTATATCATAGAAATGATGCTCTCCATATAGTTGACCCACTATTCGAAGAATAGTTGATTGAAAGATCCACTAAATGTAAATGGTCATTACCACAAAAAGATTCGATATCTAGTTTCTCCTACTTAGGTTAAGGAGGATGTTCCATATTATTCAAGTTATTGTTCATATCCTTAGAAAACTAGATAAGCATCATTATGAAATTTTAAAATCCACCTCATAAAAAATTGGTGATATCGTTTGGGCATTTGATGCATTGTCCCTCACATGGGATTTTAGCTTGGTTTCTCTTGGTTCCCACTATTCTAAAATAAAACTTTTTTGGACAGAACATTATCCAAAAAGTCATGAATAAATAATTTATTCTTTTGTGAAATTACCTATAGATACATATATTGTGGGATCAATATGTTTTCCATTTTTCTAAAAAAAATCTTCCTATGTTCTTACTTATACTTAGTATTATACTAAGGGGTTTCACTAAGGTTCTCTATTCCTAATTACCCAATTAACTAAACCATTCTATGATACAAACTATAGTAACCCATATTTTTTTATTTAACTGTTGTAACATCCCAGTTCTGGGTTCCACCCAGAGGTGCCCCATACCCATTTGGTCACATGGCCTCAAGAGCATTTCCCCAAATGTCAGAGGATTCCAACTATCAATGAGGGCCTTGGGTGTGATAGTGGGGAATCTATGCCCTCACTGATAGAGTATTGTAGTGGAATGAAATTGATAACAGTTTCAGAAGCAATAATAATACCATACAATAGTAAATAGTGTAATACTGGAAGTAAATATACAACTACAACACACTCACACACAGATATATATACATCAATAATGATGTATGTCACAAGTATCTAGGAAAGCATCCAAACAAGTCAAAATGTTGGAATAAATTACAACACCAAAGTAAAAAAGAAAACAAGTAAATAACTCTAGAATCTTCACAAACCTCAGCTTGGTCCCATTCCATCCAACTCCATAGAAATCAAGTACCTAAAGTAGAAGGGAACTTTCCCTTATCTATACCTGTAGAAATATAATCTGTTTATGCCCAAAATCACGACCCAAATAGGGTGTGAGACGAACCCCAGTAGGCAACCACCCAAATATTTGTGCCTAACAGTCAGTGAATATATATGGAAGGTAATAAGAAAATGATTTAATGAACAAGGAAGTACTAAAAACAAACATTCCTACAATTTCAATTACATTCATTTACATTCATCAATTAATCAACCAAACAAAGACAATAAACCCTCTAGGATGTTCTTATAGTCTATCTCCTCTAGTTAAACCAATCAATCTCAAGTAACCCTATAGTTATGTTCTCACAACCTAACCCCTCTGGTTCACTTATACAAGGATACAATGACCTTCTGGGTAAGCTCACACGGTCTAAACCCTTTGGTCTCATGAAAAAAAAGAATCTCTGAGGAAGCACTCACCATCAATTCCCCCTTATAGTATTTTATTGAAAAAATCTAGACACTATTATGAAGAACTCAACATAAATTACCCCTATGGTATGATAACATCAACTATAGACATTCTGGGGGAGCACTCAACATCAATCCCCCTATGGTCTCATAGTGTGACAAATAACAAACACTCTAGGGAAGCCCTCAATGTTAATTCCCCCTATGGTCTCACTACACTAGGTTCACACAACCCTGTGTAAAGTAATCATGCACAAACGATGTTCCACATCCAAAGTAAAACTCAAGAAATACTTGGATAAATATCAAAAAATCTTATCATAACACAAGATAAATCACTCCATCCTAACAACACTATGCATGTAAAGCAAGCAAACTAATAGGAAAAAATATAACTAATGATCAATACCAAAACAAACATGAAAAAAACTCCATATCATGAAAAAATAACCCTGTTCACAAATAATATCCCTAACTTGAGAAAAAAATCATAACAGACATCAACGAGATTAAAATCCCTAAACACGCAATACCCCAATCTAGGGTATTGGGAACTTTTGCACATAAAAACTTGAATACTAACTACAGAAAGGCACAAACCACCTACCTCAATGTTTTACGATTGATATAATCTGGTGTCATCCCTTTAATCATACTGTAATAACATAGATCTAGAAAAATGTATAAAAAGTTCAACCAAGGATATTTCACAAAAGAGGAGAAATCAATGTAGGAGGCTCTAGAAGAAGAAATAACTCACTGTGGAGATTCCAACGCAATCGACGACAGTTGATTCAAAGAACAGATGGTCAATTGGGGGCTTAGAGAATAATCACACCCTACGACCACTCCTAGATGAGACGTGTCGAGAAGATGGAATTTCTTCTAATTAGATACGACCCTGGTCTGATTTAAAAAATAAAAAGAAAAGTACACAACATGTTCATTTCATGTACATGCCATGTATATTCCTTAATCGACCTCCACCTTAGATGGTATCTAGGTCACCCCAAACGGCCATGTACTCGGCCATTACACAGCCAGTACACGGTCACCCGTGATAATCGGGTACACGGCGTGTACTCCTAAGTACACTATGTGTACTTCTAAAAATTCTAAAACTCCTATTTTTCTCAAAAAAACCAAAAATAAATATCTATACCTGAAAATAAGATCTAGGTTATTATAAATATCACACCATTTTAAAGATAAACAACATAATAGTTCTACAAAACTAGGATGCAATGGTTTAATGTCATGTTAAAATTAGGACTATATATAAATTTTATATAATAAAACAAAAATATTTATTTAATTCCATATTCCATATCTTTTATTGTCCATTGGGTTCTACTTAGTATAAGTATTTACCTGAGGAGATACATTAAAATAAGGTGTGATGTAAAATCCCTGTAAGAGGATGAATAAGAGACATGAAACATGGGTGAGTATAATAATCATCATAAAATCATCATCATAATCATAAGTGGAATCATTTGATAAAGGAATGGAATGTGGAAATGTATAAAAATGAAACATCATGAATTATTGGTTAACCACCACACATAGTTGTGAAGAAATATTGAATCATGTTTACACATATTTCTCATTATCCCACTAGATACAAAAAATTACCCAATGCATTGGAGAACTATATAATTTCAGGTGCACCCATCACATCATAACATTTACATAATCATGCATGGAACATAGAAGATTTATCAATATTGAACATAATATAACCCATGAAAAGGGATGGATTTCATTTAATAAATCACATATTCATGAATAAATGTTGATTTTCCCAAAATAAATATAGAATAACATACCTGGTATAAGATTCATCAATCTTGAGCATAGAGAAGTAAATGGTTTGTTTTTAGAAAGAATATTTATTAATGAAAAAATTTTGATTGTAATAAACTCAAGTAGAAAACATGTATATCCCGAAAAAGGAAATGGGAGAATAAATTAATGATATTTAAGGACCATTAATGAATATACATATTAAAATTGGTGTGAAAGAGGGAAAACCCAAGGAAATGGATTTGGGTTTGAAAATCCCTTTACCTTATGTCTGAATGATATCATCACATTAATATTTTAGATAATAAAATTATATTCATTAATTAATAAATCTATATCATGTTATAAATTTATTTTATTCATTATAATTTTATTAAGATTATTTATGGCCATTATGATGTTTTATTGAGTTCAATTACATCATTCTAAGGGTGTTTGTTTTCTTTGTTTTCATGATTGGTTCTCTTGTATACATGTATAGATATTTGTGTAAAATGAGGATAATTCTACATGAATTGAGATTATATGTTATGAATAAACTTATATAAGATTAAATTATATTATAAATCATTCTATTATATGATATAAGGATGATTCCTTAGATAAATATTTAATAAAAATTATTTAATTTATTTTGGTGGATTTTACGACCATTATGAGATTATATCATCATGTTTTATATATAGGTTATAGAACATTATATAATATATAATATGTATAATAAAATATTATTTGACCATTATAATTACTTTATAACTAGCCCTTAAGGTGATAGTGAAAAATGAGAATGCATTTTCCACAGTGGCAGCAAATCAATACACCAAAGACGTTATTTTCATTTTTAGAAAAAAAAGAAAAAGGAAGACATTATAAGATGAATTAATACATTATAATAGAAATATTAATGTATATAAAATATAATATAGTTATCATACCACATTTATAATTTTAGGTGAGGAAATGATAAATAAATAAATGAAATTTAAAAGATGTTAAAAGAAAAGTAAAGAGGATTTTACCTCTTAAATTTATCCTCCTTGAGAAACTACTTAGGGTGAAGTGTTTGTTATTTTTATGAGACATAGGGATCATGTATATGAGGTGGTGTCTTGGGAAGAGTATTCGGAATAACTTAGATATTCCTCAATTCTTGGAAGGTGTGATCATAAGTGGCGGTGAGGGGTGGTATTTATAAGGGAGAAGAGGGATATTTTCCCATTATTTTATTAACGAGTTTATTAATTTTTCTCAAGATTATGAATAGATTGAAAATTAATACTAAATATATTAAAATAATAAATTAGAGTTTGATATTTTGGTCTTACATCATCCTTAAATCAATAATTACTGAAAAAAAATTAATGAATTTAGCTTTTATCATAAATTATCGTATTTTACTATTTATAAAAATTCAAGTATTTAGAAAAAACCAAGAAATTAACTGTAAATGATTTCAATGTATAGAATGAAAAAATAACTGAATTTTATGAAAATCATTTTCTGAATATGATAAATCTAATTTTTAATTAAAATCATCATTTACTTGGAAAATAGTGATTTTAAAATTATAACAGATTTTATAACTCTTTGAAAAATTAATTAAGCTCTGATAAAATTATCATATAATCAAAAGAAAAAATCTACATATGAATCTTTTTTATGAAAACATATATTTTTTTGAATATTTATATTAATTATAAAATTATAAATAAATATTTCTGTTTTATAAAAACACCAATAATTAACTAATAACTTTAAAAAAATTTATTTACTTACAACATGCTATAATTATGTCATTTTATCATTTAAAATATATCTAAATTTTATTTATAATTTTATAGATGAGGATACTATTATATTGGCCATATTACTATTCCTAATTTTCACATTATTCTTCCATAGGCCACATTACTATTCCATCCAGATAAGTTCCTTAATTTCTATAAACATATCTTATTTCATTCATTATTGATTTATAAAGTTCTAATTATGTTCTGAAATTTATTTCATGTGGTTTAAAATGTATTCCATAATTATTAGTAGTAAATTTTCATTGATTAAATTTTGGCTCATTACACATTCTAGGTATATGTATAAGGAGAATTAAAATAATAGGAAAATGTCCTTTAAATTTTTTAATGGATAGAGAGAGTTGTTTTCAAGAAATTTCATCCCTCTCTCGACACTAAACATTGATGTGGATATGGTAAAAAGGTATATAGGTGTAATTAATAAAAAGATTGTGTATTGAGATGGAATCCATTGTTACTTGGTGCATGAAAATGGGCCTTACTGCGCACCTAATTTGACACTCTCGGGGGATATGCATTTTAAATTCACAAACAATTTATAAAACTTCATAATGGATTTAAATAATTACAATCAATAAACAAGGTTAAACTTAAGGTTTCATATATTTGGAATTAGGTGTCATGATTTAGACATATTATAATTTATTTTTCATAACTGTGTGGTGTACCACTATAAATATTTTTACCAAAACTATGATTTTTGGTTTTATTCAATGGTGAGAACCAAAAGGATATGGATTAATAATGAATGTGATAGATAATGTATTGATGAGAAAAAAATGATATGATGAATGGAGTAAATGATATTGTGAATAGGCCAGATGAGTAATCATGATATATGATTAAAAACTATAACCTAATCCAACTCTCATACTAACTAAAGAATATATGGACATAGTTCATTGATAGTTTGGGTGTTGGATACCATGGAAGAAAAAAAATTCAATTTCCAATATTACTTGAATATTGAAAGAAGAAGACAAGGAAATTCCTAAAAGGAATTAGAAGATTTATATGTGGATAAGATGGGAAGAGAGAAAGTAATTTCCAAGGGAAAATGAAATGTAATGTTAATATAATGTTTTAGAATAATGGTTTCTCTAAGGAATCCTCAATGGTCAAATGTTATAAATTTGGAAAAAATGGGAATTTTACAAATCGATGTCCTATGAGTAATTTTCTTAATTAAAATTAGAAAGGGGGTATTAGTAATGGTTATAAAATTATTGGTGAATATACCATGGCTGACATATGAAAGGAATGTGTAATTAGAGGATATTATGATGAATCCCAATTAATGGATAAATAATGAAGTATAATGATTTATGTTTTGTTGTATTGTAATTCTAAAATTATATTATATGAAGTAATAAATATATAAGTATATTCCTTTAGATGTTTTTTTCATTTTCTATATTCCATAATATATTGAATGGTACTGAATAAATATAAATGAGATTTAATGGAAAGGTGGTATCTAAAGGAAAAACATGATCAAGGTAATATAACCCATAATACGATCCTAATGTTGAGAAAATGGTGTTTACTTTGGATAATGTGATAACTATTATTGATAAACTAAATATTAGTGATGAACCCCAAATTTATAATTTTTTTTGATAATATAGTATATTTTATCAATGATAGAGTTTAATTTTTTTTGAATTTATGGAATATATTCAATAATACAAGGTTTTATTAAATAAATAAGAAATTATTTCATTTTTTCATTGATATTTTATGGTAATTATTGTTAGAACCATGATTTTGGAGAATATATGTTCAAGGTATTCCCATATTTGTTATGTGAATATTAAAAGCTATTTGTTGATATTTGGGGGATTATTATTAAATTTATTTTCAAATATTTAGTGGCATTCATAATAATTTTTTTATTTCAATATTGTTCGGACATGGAGGAGCCTTAAGGATAGCTGTTAATGAAATTGATTACATTGAACATTGGATGTTATTGTATAACCCATGTTAATAATTTTATTTTTGATAATAACTAGAGAAAGAATCAATAACATATAATTATATTATTAATATTACGATCCAAAAGTTAATCAAGAAATAAAAAACTGATCTTAAATTAATAATGTATGAGGTGATGTGGAAATTAATAAAATCACAACAAAATTATGTGATTGATATTCTGAATTTTAATGAATTAATTTACTATATGTTCTAGTGAAAATTCACTAAATATAAGAAATGTATCTTGAAATAAGATGTTGTAATATTACTATAATTTCTAAAGATATCGATGATCGTTTTCAAACCTATCTTATTTATGGTTTTCGGTTGGCTATTTTCACATGATCATTCACTTTCTGTGAGAAATTATTTATGTCACTCTCTATCATTAATTTGACATTTTGGGTTTATTATATGTCTAATCATCACTTTTCATCTATGTTCTCCATTTTGGAAACCTAACATGTGTTATTCTAGATGAACTTTTCACATACATTTATCTATATTTCCATATAATGTGTTTTAATTATTTTTATGGTTAGGGTTTCCCAAAAAGTTATATATAAATGTTAAACCCTAGATTATTGAGAAAAAGTTCAAATTGAGATGACATAATTTATCTAAGTGGGTGTAATGTAACACCGTGAGATTTTGTGAAAAATATTTTTCAAATAAATATAATCATTTACATTTATTTCATTACTCAAAACACTATTTTTTTAATTTCATTAAATAATAAAAAGTTTTTAGATTGTGATACATGAAATAATATGTGTAGCTTGCGTTACACGAAACACTGAGATTATATGAAACTTGTAAAATTATTTTAATATTATTATTTAATATAATAGTTATAAAATAGCATTTTTAATAGCATGTATTAATAGTATTAACTAAATTTTGAAACTATATGGTTTATAAATATATAAATAATTAACTATATGGTTATTAATTAATGGTAAATGAAAATTAAAACCTTTTGATATCAAAGGAAATATTTTTCTAAAAGACTATATTTTTATAAAGAAACTTATTATTCCTGAATTGATGAAAAAATAACCTTTAGTTAATGATTTTATTTAAATAAATATATTATATATTCAATAAAATGGTTAAAATTCATCTTGTGTGTTTTCTAGACATAATATAATAATAAACCAAATATTACTCTTAAAAATTGTATTTTTCTAAAAAAAGTTTCCTCGACTTTTGTGCATGTGTTTTAAAAAGAAATTTTTTATTTTTTAAAAAATTTATTTTACAAAAAAATATTCATTTTTAAATCATTATTTTTTAAATATCTTGGAGTGAATTATTTATTATTTTCAGAAAAGGTAAATTTTTCATTAAATAGTGAAAAATACTGGTTTTTAAAAATTTCTTTTGCCCATTCAAAGATTTTTAATGTTAAATATTATTTTAATATTTGTTTTAAATGAAAAATAAAATAATTAATATATCTATCAATCCATTTTTTGTCATTTTAATCAATTTCATATTGAATATTTATATAAAAACATTTTTATCCTTTTCAACATTTCTCTTTGGAAAAATTCTTTTTCGTCGCATATAACGGACAATTTTAAATTAAAAATTTCGAATTATTTGAATGTAATTTTGAAAAATGGATTCCATATTTGTAATAAGAATAAATTATATTATATAATAAGGTGAACTTACTTTTTGGAAATAATGAATAATGAAACAATATAAATTAATTACCATAATTAAGGTTAAAATGGGTTTACGGTGGGGGGGGGGGGTAAAATAAATGGATAAGGGATAAAATGACCTATATAATTTTAAATAACCTAGTGGATGAAAATATTTATACCTTATAAACGGTGTTTTTGATAATGGTCCATTTTTTATCCTTGTGTCATGCGAAAAGCATGGGTTCACCATTTTCATTTCAAAAATTACCAGTGTATCACCCACCTAAAATATAAAAGGCCCCCCATCTTCAATACTCTTCAAAAATTCAAAAAAATTTAGTTTAGAAATTAAATTCCAAAATTAATTCCTTAATTAACCCCCATATCCTGGAGGGATAATTTTTTTTAGGAATCCCACATATGAATGAAATAGGAGTAAACTTAATGATGCTCTTTAGAGAAGTTGTAAAGTTCTTAAACCCGTGTTTTTGTTTTATTTCTTCCTTCACAAAATTTTATCATTTAAATATAGGATAAAATATTAAAACCAGTATCTACCATATAAATATATGTTATTATGTTAATCAAATAACTTATATATGTCTCCTCTTCCATCAAATGGGATAAAAAATTATCATTCGTGTGTATAGTGGATTACCACCATGTTAGCCAATATTATTAATTTACAAACACCACCTATAATGGATTGATATAATGATAGATTTATTTTTTATATTTTATATTTATGTTACTATTATATTTATATAATTATAATATGACATCTAACTTCTTACCTATCAACCAATTCAAAAATAAGAAAATCGCACGTGTGTACGGTCAGCTACCGCCTCGCAAACCGATGTGATGTGTTTTTCATTTATCTTTTGTTTTGATGGTAATAATGAAATATGAGGAATATATATGATATTGGTAACATATTTATTTAATTGGAATTATGAATTCACATATACCTCTTTACTTTCCATTTTTGTGGCAGTACGATAACGTTGCTCATGTGTACAGAGGACCACCGCATCATGAAGCGTTGTGATTTATTCACCAAGTAATAATTAAATCGATGGTAATAAGGATATATTTAAATTAAAATATTATATATATATATATATATAACATATAAATTATTCAGTAATTTTAATATAATACTTACCTTTGTTTTATTCATTTCAACAATAAAATGGAAACAACATTCAAGGGTAAGTATATCTTATCATCTCCATGAAAGATTTATTTCATTTCATATATCTACCATTTATGGATTACTCTAAATACTTATATAATTTATATATATGATATTAATATCATGGTTAAAATTTTATATATTATGAACTATTTTCAATGTATGATTACTAAAAATAAAAAAATCAAAACACACTAAAATACAAATCAGATGTTATCCAAAAAAAGATTTTAACAAGTAATTGAAAATAAATAGGTAATAAATGGTAATAAGTAAATATTATATAGATTAATGTATATAATTATGTTTATATAATATAAATATAATAAAATTATATTTATTATAGAGGATGTTTGAACATGTACTAATGAAGTTGATACCTAAAGTAATGGATTTCTATCCACTATTATTTATGGGAGACATAAAAAAATTCTTAAGTGTTTTATTTGGTGCAGTATATATAATTACCCTTTGAAATGTTATATAAATATTTTCATTATTTTAATGATATTTAATGTTTCACTTGATGTTATTATTAATTTTGGGTTTACGGTTCATAAGTTACCAAAGTGGTAAGGGATGTTCGTGTCAATTTTTCTTATTTGGTACATATGTTATATTATGCACCAATTTTTTATGAGATGTATATACAGATCCTTTTACATCTTATTTCATTAATATGACTCAATGTAATATATTTAATATTTTTTTTATTGTCATGTGTTAATGGAGATTATGATTCAAAATTTACCAAAGTGGTAAAGGATTGACGTTACGATTTTATTATTCATCATGATTTTTTATGATTATGATTTAGTTGATTAAATATTATGATACATCTCTCATGAAACTGATTAATATTATTATCTTATATTTATTTAATGAGAATAAATTTTCCCATAATTTATCTCTTTTTATGTACTCATTATTCCAATTTTTTTAAATAAAACAAGCATTACTTCTCTATTTGGTCGAAAACACTTTTTTTATCCTTTTATAGATTTTATAAAAGAAGTTTAAAAAATATTGTCATGATCCAATGGTTTTTTTTAAAATTAATTATTACCATTTCTTGATTTTTTTAAAATTAAACAGATTTGTCATGAAATTTTCAAAATAAGTCCCATTTGGATTTTATAATAAATGTGAAAGAAATATTTTTTTAATGTCTATAGTATTTTCAACTATTGTGAACACTCAGTGCCTGGAAGAATACATTATATGATTTAATGGTTTTCATCAAGGAAAAATATATAGAATATTTTTTATGTTTTTAATGTTCTGTTTCAATGTGGAAAAGAAATTTACATTAAGAAATAATTTAAATTATATTTAATGATTTAATTATATGTTTTAAAGGTTTATTTTAATATAAAATAATTTACACAATATTTAATAAATTTATAGTTTTAGAAATTTAATTATCTATGAATTAATATTTTCCCCAAAAAAATGTTCAATGTTATATTTCTTTCAAAATATTTTTCCATCTATGATGACATCATTTTATGTTACTAAATCATTACAGGGGATATGATATAATGATTCCAACATTATTGTTCCTCAGTATTTTTTTACGATTATAGTGAAGTGATGTTTTTTATACCAATTTCATTTAATGGTTTATGATATGATGAATATTTTTTGATCTTATGATGCACAAATGTATGGATAATTTGATTGTTGGGACATATATCTCCTTCCAATGAATTTGGTAATGATTAATGTTATATAATCTCAAAGGGTACATGGGAGGTTATCCTAAGCCTAAATGAGGGTAAATGGGTGGTTAACCCAATCCTAACAATGGTTATATAGGTGGTCCACCCAAAATCAAAATAGGGTAAAATATAGGTTATCTTATGCTAGAAGGAGGTGAAAGAGTGGTTGGTGAGAGCTTTTACAAATTCTTGGAGGATATCCTTGTCATATTATTTTATATTCTAATGTGTATGCCAAAAATAAAGGTCTCATGATAATTTTATTCTCAAGTGGATAATTTTCATTGATTAAATTATGATTCATGTCTTATTAATAACTGGTATTTATTTCATGACCCATTTTTGTGATCTATGATATGTAGGGTGTGGTTTTAAAATATTAATCTCACGTTCCCATACACATATTATAAAGTTATATTGATATCTCACTTTTTCACTTACTAAGAATCTAATCTCACCATTTATTATGTTATATTTTTCTTCGATATAAATAAAGGTAATATGTATGACATGTAAAACAAGGATTCTATATATGAAGAATTTAGTGGGAGATGATGTTGATCACCAATGGACCAGTTGTATTTGTTTCCATGATTCCAAAGGCACTATACATTTACGATCCTCTATAATGCAGTGAATAATAATCTAAAATGATGTAATATCATTGTATGATATTTTTGGGCCTCTTAAATTATTAAGGATATATATTTAAATTAATTATTTTTTTTAATTTTAGAATAGTATTAATATACATGATCCAATATGAATCATTTGAAAAAATGTATAAACCTAGGGATTATAAAAACATATGAAATTAGAATAAATTTTTAAATAAAAATAAATTGTCTATTATTTATATGTTGAATTAAATTTTATTTAAAAAAATTCTATTTTATAAAATTTTTATAACGATGATAAACCGAACCAATAGCCCATGTGAGGAAAAATTAAACTTTTTTCCAATATAATTTCCTAATTAAATGGGAGGTGGTGTAAATTTATTAACCCTCACTTCTAGATTCAGTACTAAAACATGTTGTATGTTTTTTTGTATAATAGATAACTAAAAAAATAAATAGTAAATTATACACATGAGGACCTTTTCTAGTCTAGGTTCTAGAGAATTAGAAAACAAATCATATAAATTGAATCCAAGTTTATAAAAAAAATTAAAATATAACTAATTGCATTCATCCACAATAGATACTTAAATATCCTTTCAACATCTAATTAATCCTATGAAAAAAATTTAAAAACATGGTATGAGCATAAAAAACTCATTTTGGTACATGAATAATGAAAATCTGTTAGTCCAGTAGAAACCTGAAAACCCTTTAAAAATAATTTTCTTGAAAAATCATAAGATTTCATAGAAACATCATGTAGTTTCCTTGGGAAATATTTACCATATCACTCTTATAATCTCCCTTAAACATGGAATAAAAATTCAATCAACTTCCATCTTTGGAGTACCTAATGAATTGGAGAGCTATAATGGGGCTCACCCATCATATATTGAGCTATAATGGGCTCAACTCAGCATATATTGAGCTATAATGGGCTCAAACCAACATATCATGAGCTATAATGGGCTCAATCTATCATACATATGTATAATGAACATAACATGGTAATAAAGTATCATGAAATCAGAGAAACCACTCAATCTATATATATAAAAAATAATCTTTTTGAATTTCATTAATAAGAATTTTAGAAGGATTGAAAAACCTTAAATAATATATAATTCAAAATAAATAATCTGGTTCAACCATAAAGATGGTTTCATGACCATTCTGTAAGGAAGTAAAAGAAATTGAAATCACATCGTCCATGATGTCGGTAAATCGACACATCACAGACGATTTTTTAATTGCTAGAATAAGTGGGAGTGGAGAAGAAGTATAATGGTGAATCTTTAATAATCTTGATTAAATATAGTATATGTATGATATTAGATCATTAATTCTTATCGGATAAGGTTATGTCAGAAAAGAATAATAATTGAAAATAAAATGAAAAGAAAATAAAGAAAACAAAAGTGGATGTTTACCTCTTGATCTCTTTTCCTTGAGATCCTTCTTAAGGCCCTTGGTTTTGGCCTTTTGGTGATACTAGGAGGTCTTGGAAATAGGGAATAGTCTTGAAAAGAGTATTTGGTGGAACTTAGTCAATTCTCAAGCTGTGAGAGTTGTGAGAGGAATAGGGGGAAATGGGTGGTATTTATAGTTGATGGGAGGAGGTGTTTTCCAAAATTTTTATATTTACTTTATTATTTTTCCTCTAGATGAGAAATAGTTATTATTCCAAGACCAAAAATAGTAATAAGTGCATATGAGTTTCAGTTAAGTGTTCTTACATCATAAAAAAATCATTCATGACTCCATAAATCAAGTATTTAGCTTAATTATTAAATTATCATATTTCAGTATTCATAAAAAATTAATATATTTTTGAAAATTACCAAAAATTCACCCCAACCATTTTTCAACTTCTATAATACAAAAATAAACTCAATTTTATCAAAATAATTTTCTAAATATAAGAAATTTAGTTTTTAAATAAAATTATAATTTATTCAAAAAATAACAATTTTAAAACATTTATTTACTTATTCCGAGATATTGGTATATCAAACTTTTAATTAAATATTACATATATAACATTATAGGTGAGGTATCTATTCATAAATTTATGTTACTATTCATATGGGTAACATTACTATTCATAATGGTTGGTTACTATTCACAAGGGTAGGTTACTATTCACAAAGAATTAAGTATGTTATATCATACTCCAAAAAAATTATTAATCACAACCTTGTATATCTATTTTTCAAAATTCAATTCACAGAAGTGGAAAAATTATGTTTAATAGTTCATTTATAAAGTTCATATAGTATTTAGTAGTTCATTTAAGCACATAGTGTTTCCTCTTAAAATCTTATGAAGTAACATTATCCTCTATTATATAAATTACTCCCTAACAATTCTTTCATTGTACTTACAATTCTAAATTTACATATTGATAATTAATAAAAACTATTTTCTTATGTTTAATTAATTAACTATAATTTAAAAAGTAAAGACTATCACTTAAAGTTTTCAGATGAAACAAAAACATCTTATCTCCAAAGTTGTCTATACCATTCCTTTGATACCAACTGTAATGTCCGAAACCCGCACTTCTAGATTTAGTACTAAAACATGATGCATATTTTTTTGTATAATAGATAACTAAAAAAATACATAGTACATTATAAAAATGAGGACCTTTTCTAGTCTAAGTTATGTAGAATTAGACAACAACATACATATATGGAACTCGTGTTTACAAAAATTATTATATTATAACCAATTAGATTCATCTGTAGTAGCACCTTAATAGTCATTTTAAAATATAAGGAATCCTGTGATTTTTTAAAAACATGGGATGAGCACAAAAAGCTCAGTAAGGTGCATAATGAATGAAAAACTGTTAGTCTAGTAGAATCCAGAAAACCCTTTAAAAAACCTTCTCTTGAAAACTCATAATCATGCATAGAGACATCATGTAGTTTCCTTGGTACATATGTACCATATCACTCTTAAAATCACATTGACACATATAATAACCATTCAGTCAACTCCCATCTCCAGAGTACCCAATGAATTGGAGAACTATAATGGGGATCACCCATCATATCTTGAGCTATAATGGGATCAACCCAACATATCTCGAGATATAATGGGCTTAACCCAACATATCTTGAGCTATAATGGTCTCAAACCAATATAACTATGTCTAAGTAACATACCATGGTAATAAAGTATCATGAAACCAAGATAAACCACTCATTCCATATAAAAAATAACAATCCTTTTGAATTTCATTATTGAGACTTTTAAAAGAATTTTAAAAGGAAAGTCCCATAAAAATATAATTGGAGTTAGAATTAACAGAATGGAATGAATATTTGTATACATTGTAAATACACATAATACAACAAATTTTAATAAACAATTCATCACAAAAATAATCTTAATACCACATACTGAAAGATGTAGATGATTAAGCCAAATAATGGAGATTGGGTAAAGAATTACCTTAAATCAATTTCATCTTACCTTAAACTTGCCTAAAAATCTTTTATAATGGTTAAAAAAGTTTTATTAATATTTTATATAAAAATATTCATGTTTATAACAACTTATATGATCATTTCATAACATCATCTCATCCTTTAATTATTAGTATTCTGTTCCTTTCATTGTTTCAGGTGCATTCTTTACATGATTTCTATGGCCGATTTGTATTTGATTTACTTGTCGTATGGAAATAAAATTATAGAAGTTGAATGAAATAGTATTTTCATGGTTAATTATACTTAAATTTTACCATTTATCATTTTTAATTATGATATGAGGATGATTAATTAGTTAAAACATTAATGATGTTTGTTTAGATCATTTTGGTGGTTATTTGATAATAATGAACTCATTTTGTTTTGTAAATTAATATAATGTGTAAAAAATGATTAAAAAACCTTACATAAGATATAATATTTAATTTATAATTTTTTTCATCCATAAAAATTATTTCATTACCAGTCTTGAAGGATGTAAAATAAATTTAAATCACATTGTCCATGATGTCGGTAAATCGACATATCAAAAATGATGTTTTAATTTCTAGATTAAGTGGGAGAGGAGAAGAAGTATAATATTGAATCTTCCATAAACATGATTAAATATAGAATATGTATGATACTGGATCATTAAATACTCTTGGATAAGGTGAGGTTAGTAAACAAGAAGAATACATAATAAAATGAAATGTAAATAAAGAAAACAAAAGATGATGTTTACCTCTTGATATCTTCTCCTTGAGATCCTTCTTAAGGACCTTGGTTTTGGCCTTTTGGTGATACCAGAAGGTCTTCAACGTGGGGAAGGTGCCTGAGAGGAGTATTTTTCAGAACATAGGAAAGTCTCATGGCTTGAGAGGTGTCGGAGGAAGAGGGGGGAAATGGGTTGTATTTATAGTGGAGGATAGGAGAAGTTTTCCTTTATTTTATCATTATTTTATTATTTTTCAACAAGAAAAGAAGTAGTTATGATTACATGACAAAAAAAGACATAATTGTATGCAAGTTCATGATAAGTGTGATTAAATTATCAAAACATCATCCATGACTCCATAAATCAAGTATTTAGCTTAATTTTTTAAATTATCGTATTTCACCATTCATAAAAAATTCATGTATTTCATAAAATTTCCAAAAATTTACCCCAATAATTTTTCTATGTGTAGAATACATAAATGAAATCCATTTTATCAAAATAAGTTAATAAATATGAGAAATTTATTTTTTAAATAGAATAATATTTTATTTTAAAAATTTCAATTTTAAAACATTTATTTACTTATTCCAAGATATAGGTATATCCTAATTTTAACCAAATATTATATACGTATTATCATAGTTTATGTTACTATTCATAATGATATTTTAAAATTCATAAGGGTAACATTACTATTTATTTTTGTAGGTTACTATTCATAAGGTGTGGATACTATTCCCCAAAAAATAAGTTTGTTATATCAGACTCAAAAAAACTTTCTGATTGCAACCGTGTATGTCTATTTTTCAAAATTCAATTCATAGAAGTGGAAATATTATGTTTAATAGTTATTCTATAAAGGTCACATAGTATTTAGTATTTAATTTAAGAAAATATTATTTTTTATTAAAATCTCAGGATGTTACAGGTGGGGTAAAAAAATCAAGGAAATTCATACACAGATATCTCAATCTATAAAAAATAACCTGAACCATGTTTTACTTCTTCCTTTTACAAAGGATAATATAACTATAGATCAATTTATTTGGAAATGAACACTTAATTTTTTCTAATTATCCAATCCACTAGTCATGGAATAGTGGGTTAACTCATTGGGGGAGATCTTTTATGTGATCCATTGTTCTATGAAGGAGAAATTTGCCCTGACTATTTATTATTTAGATTGAGATGATAATCAATAGTAGAATTTGATGAAGGATATAAAGATAAATGTTAAAATGAAATAAATTTATAGTTAAGTCTTTATGATGTCATTTAATTCAAGTACATATATTTAAATCTATTATAATAGTTAGAGAGAGAATTGCTTTAGAATTATTATAAGGAATACTTCACAAGGCTAATATGTTACACCTCATATATTGTTATAAAAATAGATAGTATGGTTTATAGGTTATTTAGTTGTTTAAAACAACATATCAAAAATAATATATTTAAATTAGAATTTGTGAATTTTTAAAAAGTAGGTAGATGTTATCTCACAGAAGATATGGAGTATAAATAATGCTCCCATGGTTATGGAGATACCAATAAAATATGGAGTTTCAAGCTAGTGGATCAACTAAAAAGGAGGAAAGAAGATCTAACCAATCCCATGTGAAAAATATGAGAATAAGAATCCTGGGAATTTACTCAATGGGATAGAAAAATTCTACACATGTGGGGGAAAAGGCCACTAAGCCCATAAATAACAATGATACATGAATAAAATGGCCAATGATATAGGTGAAATGAAGGAAACACCAATGATTCAATTCATAAAATGTTATAGGTAAAGGAAATATGCAAGTGAGTGTACTAAACCAGAATCCTTTTAGGGTATAATCACTAATAACTGCTAAATGCAAAGGAGCATGGTAACTTTAATTCCATTACTAGTTCTAAGGGGGAATATGAACACAATTTATTACATTGAATACTTTATATTATATCAGGAATGAAAAATGTGTATTTTAGTCTATATCTATTCATTCCTTTATTTTATACATGTTTTCTATAACTATCAAATCAAAACACCAATAATATTTTTTTTGAGATACCTAAAAAAATACATATTTCTCTGACCAATAGAACCCAAGTGTTGGAATCTTATCCTATTAGAATTTTTATATGATTCTTATAAAATTTAATTTAATTCTTACTTTGGTAAAATCTAACACTATACTAGGCAACAATTGGCTCTCTTTATAGAGTCCTCACATCAACTATCATGAAAAGGAAGTCAAATTCCATATTCCTAACCGTCTCATGCACATAAAAAAATGAGAGGCAGATTATGAATCTCTATTGGAAAATCCATCAATGGTGTTGAAATTGATACCCAAGGAATAATAATACCTTGTGAAAATGTTTTTTTAATGTAATGTATTATCCATGAAATAAATTACCACCGTAAGGAAATATAGTAATGTATTTCCTAAAATTTTACCCATCCATCGAATAGTTTGTGAGGTATATTTCTCAATTGATCATGTACACGTATCCACTACGATATACAAATTTCTTTATAGAATGTCCCCAATTTAATTAGAGGAGATACAAAAATATCTATATTTTATAATTTGTAAAATGGTCTATCTTCCCTTATTCATTACCTAGGTGGTCTTAGTAAACATTTTTTTAGAACAAGTATCAATTTTTTGTGTGTATCTAGTTTAATGATCTAAAATATATCACAATTAAGAAAAAGTATCAATTTC
Organism: Viscum album; assembly: GCA_963277665.1. Taxonomy (NCBI): domain Eukaryota; kingdom Viridiplantae; phylum Streptophyta; class Magnoliopsida; order Santalales; family Viscaceae; genus Viscum; species Viscum album. Next base: position 2,022,010,413 of record OY728121.1, on the reverse strand, counting down.
AATGTATTTATGAGTTATTCGATCAATTATGTGGAATTAAATACATCTCTAAGTTAGATTTTCATTTTAAGTAACATTAATTAAAGGTAAATAAAGATGATATTCATAAGAAATACATTGGTACAAGGTGTGTACACTTTTTCTTCATATTAATTATCTTCATACTTATTAATTCCCAATAAATTTTCATTTATATGATGAATAGAGTCATTAAATATTGTATTGATTTTTTTGGTATTTTTTGTTGGATACATTCTCATAACCCCAGGAAAAATTATTGATCCTGGAGATTATCTTTAGATTATGTTAGTCATATTAGGAATTGAGAAAATGTATTCTATGCTATTTTTTAATTTTTGATGTATATAGTCACATTATTAGGGCATGTGATCACATGTGATGGGATTTATATGGATCTTTCAAAGATAATGGCAATAGAGGAATGGATCAGGCCCACTAGTGTTAGAGAAATCCATAGTTTTCATCGATTAACGTGGTAATAATTATTCTCTGATATAAATCTATCATTATTTTGTATCCCTATAAATATTTCAAGGGTCACATATGTATGGATGGTAGAATTATAGGAATGTTTTATGGATGTTAAAAAGAGGATAACCAGTGAACCTTTACTTACACTACCATCAAGTGAAAAAAGGGTTTTTGAAATACATTGATGCTCAAAATAATTTTTTGAGTAATATAATCTTGTATAATGATAAATTTATATCCTAGTATATGTGAATGTACATGATACATGAGTAAAACTACTTGAATATCTATATTGAGTTAGTAGTTTTGATCTTCATCTTGATGCTTTGGCGAAACTGCCTCTATGGTGAGAAGTGTGGAATATATAAAGATCATAAGATTATAAATTATATATTCACAACAAAATAGATGATCATCCATCATTGTGGATTTTAAATGCGGATAAAGGACACTTATTTCAATATTCACTAACGTAATATAAAGGTGGAAAAGGTATTTGATGCACATAATAGAAAAAAGTTGTTATTCTATGCATGATGTAGATTTGGAAAGACATTATCTTCATGTATATTCAAATGATGGATATATAAATCAATAAGACATGGAATAAATCATACCCCGTATAAATAATTCCTTAACTATCTATCTTAGATAAAATATAGGAAGAATAAATGTATTATTCGGAGCTTCAAAAGAATGTTGAAGGATTAAAGGTGGGGAAGCTTCATGAATTCCACATCAATAGAGATAACACTTTTTTGTTTCAAACTAGGAATTATACAGATTCCTCACCTGATGAAATGTAAGTTGTATTTGATAATTCTCATATATCATCTTTATCCATCCATCCTAGAAGTAATAATATTTACAACAATATTTAAGAGAACTATTGGTGGGACAACATGAAGAAGGATATCACTGAGTACACTTCAATGTTATGGGTATATTTGTAAGTATAATCAGTGTATAATAAGTCCAAGGTGATGATGAAACCATTTATCATAAGAATATGGAATTGGAAGAATTTCACCATATAAATTTTCACTAAACTTAATAAGGTATTAAAAATAATAAATTTGATATGGTTTGTGGTGTATTGAGACCCCAAGACTGCCAATATCACTACTATTTGGGATGATTTATTTCTTTAACAACATTATAAGATATATATAATTAATTCTTAGTGGTTTAATAGGAAACTACTGTATATATTCTCTGATCAAGATCCAAGGATCACTTCTAAATTCTGGATAAGTCTTCAAAATTCTCTAAATAATGAATTGAATTTCAGTATGACATATAACCCCTAGAATAATTTCAAATATAGTTAGACCATTACAAAACATGAGGACATTTTGTGATGCATCTAAATTGAATTTAATGGTTTATAGTACAACATATCTAATTATTTGAGTTCTCATACAACATCATCATCTACTCAGGTATTCAAATGGTACCACTTGATCCTCTCTATGGGAAGTGATGTTAAACTCCAACTTTTTTGAATGAATCTTGTCAATTAAATCTATATAGACATGATTTTTTGTAAGATATAAAAATGAAGGATCAATCCATCCAATAACTTATAACATACTAATATAGTTGACAGAAGAGATATGATAACAATTGTCGAAGGGACACATAGTTTGATATAAGAGACAAATTTTTCATATGAATATTGTAAAACTCTAAAATTATAATGTAAAAATCTGTATTTGATAGTGTGTATGACACACATCACTAAGAACATATGAGAATATAATATCCCAAGACTCTACTATATATTTACTATTTTAAATAAGTTAAATACATGATATAGCTTATAATAAAAGCAAAACTATGTTATCTTGTGTTACACACAAGAGTGACCTTCCTCTATAGCTTGTGTTACATGGAGAGTGACCTTCCATGATAGCTTGAGTTACATGGAATAATGAGTTTCACTAAATTATAATGTATTATTAAAATATTATTATATAATATAATATGATATAAACTAGAAATTATGTTAGAGGTTATTAATAGTATTAACTAACTTATGAATGTTTAGGGTTTATATAAATTTAAAATGAATTAATGTGGTACTAATTAATTAGAAACGATAAGAAGAAGAAATTGGATATAGAAATAAATATTATTGTTTTTATGCTTCAAAGGAGTTTTGTATTAAAAAACAAAATTAATTAAAATTAGTTAATGATTTTAATGAAATATATATTTTATATATTCAATCAAATATTTTTGATATTCATCTATTATGTTTTATATTCATAACATAAGAACAAAAATTATATTACACATAACAACCTACATTTTTAGAAAGGAAAATTTTCCTCCTTTTAATAGAGAAACCATTTTTAATATTAATTTTGACACTATAATTTATTTAATATGTCAAAATAATCAAAATATTTAAAATATAAATATAATAATTTTTTTAGGATTAATTTTTGATATTTTTTTCTAAAAAATTTCATTTTTTTCGAAATGTGGAGAATACATAATTTTTGGTCAAAATTGTTTTTTTATCAAATTTATTTATAATGTAAAATTATATTTTTAATTGATTTTAAAGTATAATTAGATCATAATATTTTCAATTAATACAATTTATGTTATTGTAATCAATTTTACATTGAAATTGATTATTAAAACATATCATACTTTTGGATGTTTTTACATAAAAACACACATTATCGTCTCGCTTTCGGGATTAAATTTAAATCAACTTATCCCATTTATGTGATTGTAATTACAAAATATAAATTATATATTTTGAATCATAGAAATTTATAATGTCTAATAAGACGAAAATTGTTTTTGACGAAAAATATTTCTGAAACTAATTAAAATTTATTACAATTATAAAGGAAACATTAACCTTGAAGGACTAAACCATTAACTTAAGGGCCCAAATGAGCTATAAACTTTCCCAAAACCCATTGGATTGGCATTATTAGGATATTTAACTTTATTTATTGTTTTTTTGGTGTTTTAGTAATTTTTTTGGTAAAGAAAATGGTACACCTAACCTCTGTTCAAAAATACCAAGTGAGTCATTTTCCTCCCTTATAAAAGGCCACTATGTATCCCCCTTCTTCACACCTATAAAAACACTTAGGATCAGCCCAAATATTCCCATATAGCTTCCCAAAATACATCCTATAAACCATCAATCCTCCATTTGGGAAAATATTTTCATGAACCAAGTTGGTATTCCATCCAACCTGACACCCGACCGGGTCTGCGGCATGGCCTGAAGGGTGTTCCCAACCCCCACATGCTGGAAACTAGTTTCAGGCATCAAATGAAATCCAAGTGGGAATGATTTCATCTCAAAGAATATCCAAGATTTAATAAATATATAAATCGAACTAATCACATAAAAAAACCAACAAATAATCACAAATAAATACACAGGATTGTCCAGATAAAAATACAACTAAAGAAAATAGTAAAACAGAAACTAAATAGAGATCTAAAACTGGACTACACCAACAAGATCTCCATGTGACATCTTTTTCACCTCCAAACACATGATCAAATTCTATAAAAACGAGCACACAAAATAGGAACCTGATCCTACAAAATACCCCAGGTCTACTGACACAGAATGGTATAACTACGGTGTGAGATAGATAACTCAGTAGGAAATCACCACATAATTCACATGTTGCCTTTCATGAAATCAATTCATTAACACTATTTTGGAAGTATAGGTATAAAATATTTTTTTACTCATTTTAAATAAGGAAATACTATTTTACTTTCATTTCAAAACATTTCACACCATAATTCCATTTCCAAAAACAAGTTACTATTTAAAACCAAAACCCAAGACAAGGGATACCAAGATGTGATGAAAATAAAGAAACTGTGTAAGAAAAAGACTAAATGTAGCAGAATGTAAACAATAAAATACATGTAATATCAATTTATGATCCTCAACATCCCTAAAGTGACCAATGAACATACTCATTTTGGAACCACCTATTAGTGTATATTGAAGGTCCTATGTATATAACTAAGTGTCCACCCTCAACTGACCAATCTAGTGGCACAACCCACCTGGACTCTTAGTGATCTAGATGGTTCAGACCCATCTAATAGAGATTGTAAATCTATCATCACATGATCCTCTAAAAGACACCCATGAAACCATGGTAAATATACATAAATTGTGTATGCAGGTGGCCCTCACAAGCATGACTCATCTTACGTATCATCACCACACTTGCATACCAAAAACATGGACACCATCTATATGATAACCCGTAAAGGGAAATCCACCCTATAAAGGCTCCAACTATATATACATATATATTACATCAATGAAGGTTCAAACTGGTCCATCACATAAGAATTCATCCCTTTCTTTAAAACATGGTAATTTTCAAATGGGAGTTTAGATTTTCAAACTTAAATTCATTTTCCTAAATTCCTTTCTAAACATTAGGGGAATTATGAAATCTTATAAAACCTGAAAGATAGAACCTTATTCCAAATATTCACAAAAATATACTCCATGTACCAAAAAATGTATACTAATTTAATATTTCATTTAAAACCACTTTTATGAATCACACAAGGGAACAAAGAACATTTAGAAACAAACGAGATATTTAAGAAACCAAGGTTTAAGGAAAACACCACTTTAAAGATAAAAAAACCATGATTTCTAAGTTCCATCTTCATTTGTGGGAATTTCTAATAAAACATCCTAAACCTCCACGAAATACCCAAAAACCTTTTTAGATTCACCCCTTTCCCTTTTAACCAAATACAACACTTCTACATAATTGGAAAACATATAAATTCCCTTTAAAACCCATAAATTCCCATCCAAAACGTTTTAATAAAACTATCAAGCTATAACATTACCAAATTATACACACAAAACCAAAATCATAATCCAACACCACTACCACAACATGAATAAGGCTAAAAATTTCTCAAAACCCCAAATTTCATTTTAAAATAATAAAAGGCACTTCAACAAACACCATAGGTTCCATGAACCTAGGAATAATAAATGAATTTATTATAAAATATATTTTTAGTAAATTATACCAATATAATATCACCTCAATAATCTTTCCATTAGTATTATTAAGGAGAAAATCACATTTGAAAAATTAATTGGAAACATGAAAGCATCAATGGGTTGTACTAGAATAAAAAAACTAGAAATTCCAACCCCAATGGTGTGTGAATGTGATGGAGTTTCAAATGGAGGGAGAATACGGCCTCACAGACCAACTGCACACCCAAAATCCAATGAAAAAGTAACCATGAATAAACCCTATCCATTAATGCTCATCCATGGGAATAAAACCCTAATGAAAACCCATTAATCAAGGGATAAGGGAATGAGGGAGATGAATATGGCCATAAATAAAAGGAACATTACCTTAGAACCTATAAGGACCATCAATGGAGGAAGGAGAGAAAGGGAAAGTGTTTTGGTAGGACCCCATGGTGCACCTAGGTTGGAGGAGGGAAAAGAAACCCAATGTTGGGTTAAAACTTTGAGGGGGAAATTTTTAAATTGCACTTTTTAATGAACTGGGAAAATCACATGGTTTAGCCACATAGTTTTAAAAAATGTGGGCCAATTGTATGGTAGCCAATACCCATAGAAGGTCTGACCTCAAGTTCAACCTTCACGGTTTATGTGACCATGTACAGATCATGTGGTATCTTTTGAAGAAAACCCACACCTGACAGAGGACTAATCCATACAGTTTGTGCAACCATGTGAAAACTAAGAAGTAGCTGATGTCCCCTCAAGAAATGGATGCATGTGTATCTGCACTTACCTCACGGTTTCTAATAACCCTATGGTTCCATTGTATAATCCAAAATCGACAAAAACATAAGAACATCAATAATTTAAATTAGGTCTCAATCCTAAACCTCAACCAAAATATCTGAGACTAATAAAAAGATAAAATAAGGAAGCATCTGAGGTAGGGGTGTGACAATTATCCCAACCACATAAACATTTCCCCTATAAAGTCACAAAGCCAAAGGATAACCAAAACATAAGTCCATTATCGATTAAAAATGAAGGAAAATATATAACTTAGGGTGACTATTCACTCCACAATTCACTCCCAACCAATTTTGGAGAAAACAGAACATAAGAACTACGGTATAACACAAGGGGGTTATCCCAACTACAAGAAATCGACTAGCTAGGGAACTTTTAAAATAAGAAAACCGCAAAAAAACTAAAATAAAAAACCCACCATGGGGAAAACCGACATACCCAAACCCCATAAATAACCCAACCATCCATACTAACCAAACAATGACATTACCACAATGATAACTAGGTAAAATATGAACCCAAACTCATCCAATTTTCAAACAAAAAAAACCACATCGGAATGACTTAAACAAAAAACCTACTACAAGGAAACTAGAAATAATAGGATGCTGAGACAAGGGAAATTCATACAGGAACCAACAACCCTCCTCACAAAGGAGAACAATAGCACTGCTTGAACTAAAACCTTCTAACACCGATTAGATACTACTAACACAATGGGAGGGTACACCCATTAAAAGAAACCCAAACTAAATAGTTGATTGGAAACATCTTCCATTAACTCCATTAACCCCACAAAACAAAAGAAATTCCAAGTAGTCACCAATAAAATTGAATCCAACACCACTCATCCAAGGGAAAACCACCCCTTAATAAAAATGAACTGTAGAGAAATCCAAATTCAGTTGAACACAACTATTTAGATCACAAAGGGAAAAATTCCTCACAATTCAACAATAAGAGATGAAATTAATATAGAAAGAATAAAAAAATTACGAATTATTGAATATATCCACCGCAATATGAAAAAAAACTAGGTGGAGGTTTCACACACCCCCATTAACTCCTAACTGTGCACAAGATTCACCCCGAGACTTGTGGTTGCGGCTCTGATAGCTATAGTGTCTCATGCCTCACAGTCAGACACTATAATCCTCTAATCACAATGTAACCTTCAAGATATGATTATTGTATAACTTCTCTAGATGACCCAAACATCCACAATGATGCATGTCTTTAGAGGGATGTGATAAGATGAATATAAATTCCCAATCCATCCACGCCGATAGCACATAGGTGAACAACATGAGAAACTGGAATACATAACCAATGAATATGACTCCATAGGGAATTGTTCCTATTGAATGTTCTCCTCTCATGATGGAGAGAAATCACGGAAACTATATACCCCATATTTTTTACTTCCTGTGCACTAGAAACCAACTCATCTAGAAATCATTTATCCACCAACATCTCAAAACAAAGATACATGGAAGAGAGGACCCACTCTATGATCTTTGGATGGTGACGCCCAATGAAAAGGGAAGCCTTCATCATATCCTGCAACACTAGCTCCAGAGAAAAGGAAACAATCTCCTTGATGTGGTCAACAAAGGCCTTCACTATCCATGGGCTCTATTTAATACACATGATCTCTTACCTATTCTTCATCTTCACCTCCACAAGTACGAACCATCAAAAGAAGACAAACTTAAACACTTCCCAAAACATCCCGACTCTCATTTATGGTAGGGTGAACAACTCCCATTCAACCAAATCTGGACCTTATAACACCTAGCATGGAATGAACTCATACATATTCAGAAGTTCCCAACAATCTAATGGTGCACTCAACTTCATAAAGCCACTCTGTTACCTCTAATGGACCTCAATCACCAAGATTAACCGAAAACACTAGAGAATAATAATAAGTTGTTCATGAATCATTAGAAACCCCAAGAAACTTTCCAAGAAACATTTTCTAAACATCACAAAGAACATGATACCATAACCATCAACAAACCGAAACACAATCTAAAATACACACCTCAATCCAAAATAATAGGTTAAAAAACATAAAACAGACCAATGAAACCAAAAACCACCTCTTTTAAAAAATACCACTTCCATATAAAATTTAAAATCCACCTTCCTTCAAGGAATTTTTCAAAAGAAAAATCCACTTTTCACAAAAAAAATCTACTATTCAAAGAAAAATCTATTTACAAAAATGTTATGTGTTAAAATATCACCCATGGAATCTTATGGACCATCAAATGTGTGTCCATCCATTTTTATCCATGTGTACAAACATGAACCTCCAATTTATACCCACACACATGAAAACATCCATAATAAATGCCTAGGGTCACACCATGTCATTTATTTTCTAATTCAAAAAATGATCCAATTTTTCAAACCAAAGCACTATAAATTTTAAAACCTACTTTACCAATTTAAAACTATTTGAAAGAATACAGTTTTATTTTAAAACAATTTTTAATTCAAATAAACACATACACCAACCCAAAAGAAGATGATATTCAACATACACCGAACTACTAGAACGAGGAACTAGCATCCATGCCTATACCAATGACATGGCAGCGGGTCATGATTCAAGTAAAAAATATCACTAGATAGAACGTAAACCAATAACTAGGACTCCAAATTGGTCACTAATCTATGTGGGGTCACAACATTAACTTGTCTCACCTCCATTGTCATCCATAAATCTATAAAAAATAAAAGGACTCAAATACTGAACTACCCCTGAAAGATTGAGGTTAAGAAAGAGAAAGGGTTCATGACAAGCAAAGGATCAATATTCCCTTCCTATACCTACCTCCTGAGTCCCGACAGTATTAATTTACAACTAATAGACTCCCTAAATTATAAGGGCCTCCTCTTAAACCATTTTTTCATGAACCAAGATATGATTTTATCCAATTTGACACTTGAACCAGTCCACGACATGGTCTAAAGGGCATTTCCGATCCCCACAGTCTGGTAACTAGTGTTAGGCATCAAATAAAATCTACATGAGAACGATTTCATACCAAATATTAACCAATATTTAATAAACAAACTAATCCAATAGAGTACACCACAAGAACCACCAATCAGTCATAAATACATACACAAGTCAGTATAGATAAAAATACAACAAAATAATAAAGGAAAACTGAAGCTAAATACAAAGAATAAATCGGACTACACCAATAAGATCTCCATGTGACCTCTTGTTCATCTACAACCACATGAACAAATTCATCAACAATGAGAACATAGACCCAGAACCTAAACCAATAAGACAACTCGGGTTTACCAACAACGAATGGTATAAGTAGTGTGTATTATATATAGCTCAGTAGACAATCACTGGAGAATCAACATGTTTTTTTTCCTGAAAACAATCCATTAACATTAGTTTAAAGTACATATATAAAATAGGTTTTCCATCCTTTTAAATAAATAAAAACTATTTTCCTATCTTTTCAAAACATTGAACACCATGTTACCATTCCCATAAGATGTTACTATTTTAAAACCAAAACCCAAAACAAGGGTTATGAGGTTGGGCTGAAAATAAATAAATAGTGGAAGATGAAAACTAAATATAGTAGAAAGTAAACAAGAAAATAGAGGTAATATCCATGGGTGATCCTAAACATCCCTAGAGTGACCCATGTATGTAATCTATTCAGAACTTCCTACTGGTGTATTGTGAAGCTTCTAAGTCTATAACCACCTGGATTTCTTCAATTGACTAATCTAGGGGAATATCCCACATTTCCTGTCAGGGATGCAAGGGGTAACAACTCATATAATCGGGGCTAAAAATATAACATAACTCAATCCTCTAAAGGATACCTAGGAACCAATGGAAAATATATTTTAACTATATAAGTATTAATACCTCACATTCATGACTCACCTTACCTACCATCACCACATTTTCCTACCCTAAACACGGATACCACCTATATGATAACCCATATAAGGAAATCACTCCTATAGAGGTTCCTACTATATATATATATATATCACATCAATGAAGGTGCCAACTGGGTCTTCACATCACTTAAGAATTTAACCCTTTCTCAAAAACCTTTAAAATGCCAAACATGACTTTATCCTTTCATAAAAAATTAATTTTCATAAATGTATTTCAAAAAATCGATCGAATTTCACAATGTTATAATACATACCAAATGGAACCTTTAATAAAATATTCACTAAAATATACTCTATGTGCCAAATGGGCAAACCTTTTTAATAATTCATTTAAAACCAATGTCAGGAATCATAAAAGGGAACAAACAACATTTAGAAACCAAATAGACATTTAAGAAACCAAGGTTTAAGGAAAACACCATTTTAAAGATCAGAAATCATGATTACAAAGTGTCATCTTCATTTGAGGGCACATCCATGTGTGCACTTTATTCACCCCATGGATGTTTCAATGTCAAATGACACATCCTAAACATATATGAAATACCAAAACCCCTTTATATATTCACTCCCTTTGCCTTTAAACATAATCCAACACTTCTACATAATTTTAAAAACATAGAAAATCCCTTTTAAACCCATGAAATCCCATCAAAAATATTTTAATACAATTATCAATCTATAACATTACCAAATTATAAACACAAAACCAAATTCATAATCTAACAACACCAATACAACATGAATAAGGTTAAACATTTTTCAAACCCCCCAATTTAATTTTAAAAGAACAAAAGGAACTTCAAAAAACATAAAAGGTGACATAAACCTAGGAATAATACAAGAATTTAATTAAAAATGTATTTTTACTAAATTATATCAACAAAAAATCACCATAATGATCTCTCTATAAGTATTATAGAGGAGTGAATCACATTTAAAAAATAAATAGAAACATGCAATCATCATTGGGTTGTTTCAGAAGGGAAAAGGATGGAAATACCTACCTTAAAGGGTTGAGGATGTGATAGAGATTTAATGGGAGGGAGAAAAATACCTCACTAACCAACTGAAGACCCTGAATCTAATAGAAAACGAACCAATCATAAATTCTTTACATTAGGGTTTGATAATGGGAAGAAAACCATAGTGAAAACCAATAAATCATAAGATAAAGGAATGAGGGAGAGGAATATGACAAAAAATAAAAGGAACCATACCTTATAAACTCCAAGGACCTTTATTGGAGGAAGGAGAGCAAGGGATAGGGGTTTGGAAGGACCCCCTGGTGCGCCTAGGTCGGAGGAGGTAGGAGAAACCTGCTTTTGGGTTAAAAACACAGAGGAAAAAGTGGTAATTTAAAATTTTTAATGAATTGGGAAACTCACACGGTTTGGCAAAATGGTGTAAAAAACCACACGCAATCTGTGCAATAGCCACTATCTATAGAGGGATTGATCTCATGTTCACCCCACACTATTTTTGCAACCGTGCACAAACTGTGCGATATCTTCTGGAGAAAACCAAAAAATGCTGTATGAATAATCCACATAGTTTTTAAGACCATATAGAAACCATAAGATAGATCTTTGCCCCCAAGAATTGGATGCATGGGTACCTGCACTTAGAATATAGTTTCTACTAATCATGCGGTGCCTATGCACAAGCTAAAAACCAATAAAAACTTCCAAACATAAAAAATTTAAACATAGTCTCAATCTCAAACCTAAAAAAAAAATTTTGAGACAAAAAAAAACAAAAAATAAGGATGTATCTAAGTTCATGGTGTGATATAAATCCTTCCAAAGAAGCCCTTTTTTATAAACACAAAGTAAGTTATCTGATTAATATGTAACATCTTTTCTCATGCTCTCATGTTTCATTTCAATTCTCCACCTCCTAAAATCTGTTTATTCCATGATTGTAAAACAAAAATAGAATCATAAATACACTAGGTTGTTTTTAAATATATATTTTGACCTAAAAATACAAAAACCTGGATCTAATGGTTAATGAACATACTGTTTATGTGTACAGTGATCTACTACCTCACGAAACAGTGATTGTTCATATTTCCTTTACCACCTATCACTGTGGACATTATGATGCACACTCTGTTTATATATTTTATATATGATATTAATTATTTCTTTTTAATTATTTAATTCCTTTACAAAAAATATCTTTATACATACCATTTTATGTAAAAATAATAACATCGTTGAGGAAGTGTTGACTACCGCCCCCTCAAAGCGATGCGATTCGTTCACATGTTCCATAGAATGTATGAAGGATGATTATAATTTAAAATATGATTCATAAACAATATCTATATTATATTCATGAAATACTTACCATTCTGGATATATATATATATATATATATATTATTTTCTTCATTATCCTTTCACATATAAAAAAGTGATAATGTCGGTCATCGATGTGTGGACTACCGCCTCCTCGACAAGATGTGATTCATTTTACATCAAAAAAAATATATATAATTATATATGAGTAAATAATATGGTATTAATGATATAATTATCATATTTAATGATATAATTCTACACACATTCATTCTATAATGATCATTTAAAAACAAGAATGTTACTTATGTGTACATACGACCTACTATCTCCATGATTGTAACGATGATTCATTTTTCATAACTGCATCTAATGATTTTTTAAGAAGAACAATTTATGTATAAATATGATAAATATTTAAGGATTATTATTATTGAGATGTTATATAATTAAACCTTTGACCATAGTTGACCTACTAAAGTCATTTTTGATACAAAAACTAAATTTGGTCAAAACAATCATCATAAACTAAATTGTTTAAGTAGTTGTATACAAAATAGTAAAAAGTGAATTTAAAGTATTTATAAAAACTAAAAAATTTCTCAAGATAGTACATAATTAAAATAAGTTTATTATACAAGAAGTTAAAGGATGTTCACCCTAAAAGAAACTCATGGTAAGAGATTCTCATCTCACTTTTTAAATCCATGAGATAAATGTCATGGTCAACACTTAAATATTTTGTGTGGGGTATATAATTATGATTTTTATATATTATATCATTAATTAATTTATATTAAAGGTATTTAAGACATTCATATAATATTATTCCTCCATTATATATATGATTTAAAATGTTTCAATGTTTTATGGGACACTTTGGAATGTTTAAATATTATTTTCCTCAATAATAACATTAATAATATTTAAATGGTATTTCCATTAAATGAAATTATATTACCATTTCTCTATAAAACCTTTTATTTTCCTCTCCTATGGTAATTTAAGAAGCTTTTCAAGTATTAATACCATTTCCCACTCTTTGGAACTTAATCTATTTTAAAAAGTCTTTTAAGAAAACCAAACATCATTTCAATATTTAGTTAGAGAACCTATTTTCATCTAAAAACCATGTACAATTAAAATGTTTTCCATTTTGTTAGAAATTATTTATTAAATAATTTTTGACATTATTTTATTTTCAAATTGTTTCAAAACAATATTCTTTTCAATTTCCAAACAAGGAATTTTTTATCCTTTAAATGTGAAAAAGAAATTTTCTATTTAACTCATACAAATTGTACATACTTAACTACTATAATTTCATTGAATCTTAATTTTCATGTTTCAAAGGTTAATTTTTAAAGACAACAGTGTCCAAAGTTATTTTTAATGAAATGGATTTTAAAAAGGTTTTTCAAAACCAATGAATATTTTCCTCAAGAATTTTGTTAAAATTTCTCTTTATAATATTTACATTTATCAATGACAATAACCCTTTATTTTACTCTCCTTGGGATATGTTGTATTGATACCATTATTAATCATCCTTTTTATGGTTAATGATTTTTTTGTATAAGGGCCGTATTCATATTCACTTCCTTGATTCAATTTGTTACCTTGAAATTTCCAATTTCCTATGATCATTGAACATTGAAAATCCCCTAATTTACCATATCCTTTATCAAAGATATATTCATTTCCAAAAAATTATATCATTTTTATATGGAGTTTACATTAAATGTTATTGGAATATGTGGGTAAATATTGATAAAACCATATATCTTACTCCATGTAGATATTTGATGAGGCACATTGCTAAATTGATTATTTGATATACGATAAATGTTTTGGACTGGCTTGACATTGGTCGGGCCTGGTTATAGAAATCCATTGGATGCATTGATTGTCTCATGGGATGAGTCATTTGACTAGGCAACATAGAAGGGGTTTTACTTGATATTTTGTAAATCGTATTCTGAAAGTTCTTGACTATAAAGTTACCATGTACCTAGGTAACATTGTGTCCAACAATCATGAATTTCCCTTAAATTTGTTTCAATTATTTTTCATTCATGAGATTTTGTGCCAACATATCTACGGATACATTTCAATTTCAATTAAATAGATGAAATGTGTTTCAGTTTCTTACCTTTCTATATTTATTTCTCCTAATCTATTTATTTTGATGGCATGTGTTATTATTTATTATGTTGCCATATTTTTTATACACTTCCATTCATTTTATTGATTATATGGAACATGTGTTTAGTTATTTACATTTCCGTATTGACTATTCTCATTGATTCTTTATTGATTCTCCAATATTTTTACCTTACCAATCATTTTATCTCACAATTTTTATTTTTATTTCCCATGGAATCGAAGAATTATACTATGAAAGATATTTAGGGATTTACTATATGGATTAGAGTTATCCTCGGAGATATTTATTTGGATAGAAAAAAATTATTTTCTAATTAGTGTATTAATTTTTAATAAAAGTATCATGTATGTATCTGGTACTTTGTTATTTTATTCATTATAATCATTCTAATAAAATTTATAAAAAACAACGAATATGAACAATATGATGTCGGGTCACTATAGTTGGTATCATAAGAAGTTTAGTATCAACCTAGGGAATAAGATTTGAAAAAAAACATATTAGAGAACATAACCCTAATGTAGGATTTGAGAATAAGTGTAGAAGAAAATTATATAATTTTTGTAAGTTAGATATTATGTGTGTCTTCCTATCAATACATCCCTATATAGATATAACAAGTGGATGTGGTTCTGGTACATATGTGCCTCAGATTAAAAACTCTGACAAGGTGTTCTAAGACTAACTTGAGGTAACCTATTACCTGAAAATGGGCCTTACACAACACTTGGTTAGACAATAATGATGGATATGCTTAGTAAAATTTACATTTTCTTTAAAAACCACTATGAAGTATTTGAATATATAATTATAATAAATAAACTAGGTTAAAACTAATGTGTTTTAGATTGAAAATAAGGTGTCATTATTTAAGAATCCTATAAATGATATTTTGGATAATCTCTAGACCATGTAAGGACCTATGTATAAATAAATGGATGATGTATTTATGTATTTATATTGTATTAACAACCATAGTTAAAAGGGTATTTAGTGATTAAAATAATTTCTAGGATGTCTATCATTTTTATATTTTAAATTATATTAATTTGGTTTTAGAAAGAAAAACCTATTAGATGGGTGAAAACTAATCAAATCCAGTAAGGTCACGAGTATTGTACCCATGGCCAAAGGATGATAATGTTTTCATGAAAAACACTAACCTATTGAATGTATTTGTTAATTTTTCATTGTTTTTAGGAAAAAATTTGGTGAATAGATGTTAATGATGAACTAGTAGTATCACTTTTTGGGATTGGATATTGATATATTAACCATAATGGTTTTGGAAGATATTTAAGGGAATGTAGTTATACTTGTTACTCTTTTATAAGACTTACAATCCTTTAGAAGTTTAATTTAGTGATTCAGGCCAAAAAGTCATTATTGGTAATTAATTTCTAGTAGTAAAGGTATTAATTATAATTTTATCAAAGAACAATTAAACATTAGTATTGTTCATAAGAAATTGAAACCTATCAAGTAAGAATATTTATATATATTATTGTTTAGTAAAATAAGTACCAAAAATTAGGAAGATTACTTAAGAATGAAAGGTTTTCTTAATACATTAATTTCTATTGAAGCAATGGTCTTTTAAATCATCATATATTTATATATTTGAGGCCCTTAACTTTATCTTAATCATTCACTTGTTTGGTATTTATTACCTCAATCAATCCCTAAAAGTATTTACTCTTTTACTCTATGTAAGTATCTATACTTACCACTGATGTTCTTTTACATAGATACTTAGTTACATGGTTGTCCATGTGACCATTTTCTTCTCATTCTCTCTATTATAGATTATTTTTTCAAACCCTTCTCATGATTTAGGACTTCAACATAGGAGAAATCCAAAAATATATCACCAAGATAATGTTAAATTAATAGGATACAATTTAATTAAGGTGGGGAGAATGTACAAAACCAAAATTATAATGTAAAAATCTGTATACGAGAGCGTGTATGACACGCATCACCAATCGTGTAAGGGAATATATTATCCTGAGACTCCACCATATATTTACTATTTTAAATAAATTAAACACATGATATGTATTATAATTATTAAAAAACCAAGTTATCTTTCATTACACTCAAGAGTGACCTTCCTCTATAGATTGAATTACACTCAAGAGAGGCCTTCCATGATAGATTTCATTACATGAAAGAATGTGTTTCACCAAATAACAATGTATTGTTGAAATAATATTATTTAATATAATATTAAATAACCTAGATATTATGTTAAAGGTTATTAATAATATTAATTAAATTATTAAATTTTATGTTTTATATAAATATAAAATTAATTCACGGGTTAACAATTAATGAGGAACAAAAATAATAACCAATTGGATACAAAAATAAATATTAATATTTTGATGATTCCAAGGAGTTTTTGTTTTAATAAACATAATTAATTAAAATTATTTAATGATTTTAATGAAATATATATTTTACATATTTAATAAAATATTTTTTTATATTCATCCATTATATTTTATATGCATAAGATAATAACAAACCCTATTCTACACATAAAAACCTATATTTTTATAAAGGCATTTGTACCAACTTTTATTGGTGAAAACACTTTAAATATTAATTTTGAAAAATTAATTGATTTATTATGTCAAAATAAACATTATATTTTAAATAGAAACAAAAAAATTAGGATAGGGTGAATTTTTGATATTTTTATGAAACATTTCATTTTTTATGAGTAGTTAAAAATGGTGAATTTTAGTTCAAAACAACTTTTTCTACTAATTTATTTATAAGGTTAAATTATAATTTTAGTGTTGGTTTTAAAGATTAATTTGATAATAATTGTATCAATTAATATAATTTTTTTCATTGTAATCAATTTCAATTTAAAATTGATTATAAAAATATAGCAAACATTCATACGTGTTCACTTTAAAAACCGGATTTGTGGTCCCACGCGTGGGATTAAATTAAATTCATCTTCTGCCACTTATATGATTAGAATTTAGAAAAATGGATTACATATTTAAAATCATAATAATTAAATATTTCTTATAATACCAACATTTTTTTTGACAAAAAATATTGTTGTAAGCGATTAACAATAATTACAATAATTATGGAAAAATTAACCTTAAAAAAGGACTAAACCTTTAAATTAGGGGGTGAATGACTTATAAAATTGTTGAAAAATCAATTTCAAGACATAAATCTTCCATAAACCTTACATTATTTAGTTTTTGAAGACTTTTTTTTTGGTAAAAATATGGGTACACCTAACTTATTTTAAAAAATACTAGGTGAGTCCTTTTCCTCTCTTATAAAAGGCGACCAACTTACCCCTTCGTCAAACCTCTCAACAAAATTAGGTTCATCCAATATCTTCCCATATAGCTTCCCAAAATCCCTCACCTATAATTTTATGCCTATATTTGGGAATAAATATTTCCTAGGAATCCATTTGTTATAAACCAAAAGATGTTACCCGATTAAGAGGTAATGTCTTCTCCCAAGATCTCTAATTTCATTTCCATTATCCACCTCTTAAAATATCTTTATTCAATGATTATATAAAAACACCAGTATCCTCCATATAATAAGATATTTTTTTTGTAAATTGTTATACCTACACTTACATACACCTTCATCTAATGGGTAAAAAATATACCGTTTTTATGTATAGTGTACTACTACCTCATGAAATGATGATTATTTATTTCCTTTACCACCTCTCATGGTGGAAATTATGATGAAAAATATTTTTATATGTGTCATATATGATATTTATAATGTCTTTATACTTATTTAATTCCATTAAAAAAGATATCTTTATACTATCCATTTTATGAAAAAATGATAGCATCGTTTGAGGAAGTGTGGACTACTGCCCCCTCAAAGCGATGTGATTCATTCACACGATCCATGGAATGTATAAAGGATAAATATAATTAAAAATATGATATTTAAAAAAATTATATATTATATTCATGAAATAATTACATTTATGTATATATATATCATTTTCTTTATTATCTTTTCACACACTAAAAAGTGATATTGTCAGTCATGGACTTGTGGACTACCGCCTCCTCGACACGATGTGATTACTTTTACATAAAAAGACTTATATTTATAAGTATATATTATTAAATAATATAGTATATATTATATAATTATCATTATGGGATGATATAATTCTACTTACCTTCTTTCCATAACAATCATTGAAAAATAAGAACTTTACTCCTGCTTACATACGACATACCATCTCCATGATTGAAATGTTGTTTCATTTTTCACAAAATCATGTAATTATTGTTTGTAAAAATATAATTGATGTATAAATATGATAATTATGTAATTATTATTATTATTTAATTGTTATAAAATGACCC
This sequence comes from Viscum album, assembly GCA_963277665.1. Lineage (NCBI taxonomy): Eukaryota > Viridiplantae > Streptophyta > Magnoliopsida > Santalales > Viscaceae > Viscum > Viscum album. The sequence continues at coordinate 2,021,991,271 of OY728121.1, read as the reverse complement.
ATTTGAACATAGTTGACCTAACAAATTCATTTTTGACCCAAAAACTGAATTTTTTCAAAACACCCAACATAAACACAATTGTTTATGTAATTGAATAATTTTTTTAAAAAAGTGAAATAAATTTAAAGAAAAAAAATGAATAAGGTAATCAAGAATGTAGATAATTAATATATGTTTATTATATATGAAGTTAAAGGATGTTCACCCAAAAGGAAACTCCATGTAGGATATTCCCATCTCACTTTTTACATTCAGGAGATAAATATCCTGTTCACTACTTATATATTTTATGCGGTGTATATAATTCCAATTTTAATATATAATATCATTTATTCATTTGTATTCATGGTATTTAATACCTTCATTTAATATTATTCCTTCATGAGTTTTATGATTTAAAAATATTAAATTTGTATGGGACACATTGGATCTTTTTAAGAATATATTCCTAAACAAAAATATTAATGATATTTCGATGGTATTTATATTTGATGAAATTATATTATATTTTTTCAATAAACAATTCCATTTTCCTATTATCTGGTAATTCATGACCTTTTTTAAGTATTAGTACCATTTCCCACTCTTTGGTACTCAAAATGTTTTAAAAATGCAATTAAGAAAACCTGACTTTATTTCCCTCTTTGGTTGGAGAACCTATTTTCTTCAAAAAACCATGTTATATTAAAAAACATCAAAATTGTTTTTAAAATGATCTAGTAAGGAAATTTTTATCCACTTTTTCTTTTACCAATATTTTCAAAGGAATCTTCATGTCTCTTTTCTAATAAGTTGGCTTTAACCTTTAACCGTGCAAAAGGAATGTTCTTATTACCTCATTCAACTTGTATAAAAATACTGCCATCATTTCATTAAAGTTTAATTTTCATGTTTAAATGGTTAAATTTTATTGAATATATTTTCAAAATTTATTTTCAAATATTTTTTTCAAAATGGTTTAAAAAATGATATTTTCCTCAAAAATGCTTTTAAAAGTTTTTTTATAATATTTCCATTAATCAACAAAAATGAACCTTTAACTTACTCCACCTAGGGTATGTTGTATTAATATCATTATTTATCTTCCTATATATGTTTTATGATTGATTAAAACAAGGATAGTATTCACACTCAATTCCTTGATTCCTTTTCCCCATAAAATATTCAATTTCTTATGATCATTGAATATTGAATTTCCCCTAATTTACCATATCCTTTATCATGGTTATGTTCATTATCTAAATATTTTATCATTTTATATGGTTTTTAATTTTAATGTTATTTATATACTTGCGTAAATATTGATAAATCTTTATATCTTAATCTATAGAGATATTTGATAAAGGAAATTTCTAAATCAATTCTACGATATATGAGGAATGGTTTGGACTAGTATGACATGGTTGGGGACCAGTTATAGATATCTACTCGATGCGTTGATAGTATCATGAAATAATACACTTGGATAACCACATTAGAAGAAGTTTTACTTGATATTTTATAAAATGTCTTATGAATGTTCTTGATAGAAAAGGTACCATGTTCCTAGAAACACAACATCCTATAATCAATCACTTCAATTATATTAGTTTAAGTTATTATTAACTGTTGATATTTTTAGTTTACATATCTATGGATGCATTTGATTTTTAGTTATTTAGATGGAATGTTTTTCAGTTTCTTACAGTGCCATATTTATTTTTCCTTATCTTGATATTTTGATGGAATGTGTTTCCAGTTATTACATTGCTATTTTTATGAGCTTTCAATTAGATTATAAATTAATTAGAAGATGTGATAACTTATTTACCATTCCATATTGACTATTATCATTAATTATTTATTGTTTATTTTATATTTTTAAATTACAGAGAATTTTATCACACATTTCTTATGTTTCATTCCCTAGGAATATAAGTAGTGTAGTATGAAATATATATAGTGATTTACTAGAGGGATTAGAGTTACCTTCAAAATTATTTATTTGGATAGGAGAAAAATTATTTTTTAATTTGTGTATAATTTTTCTATAGAAGACTTGTGTATGTATATTTTCTACCAATACTATTAGACATATAGTCCTTTAGGATTTGATTCATTGTAATCATGATCATTTAATTGATATCAAACACCAGATCCAAGATATCTTGGGTTGGGTTACTACAAATATCTCCATTTAAAATAGTCATCAGTATTGGAAAAAAAGGGAAGCTTATCCCTAGGTAAATTTACAACATTGATATACTTGACCAAATAGGATTATGGGACTATCTACCAGAAAATACCAAAAAAATGTTGATCAACATTAATTTTACTTCTATGTTTCTCCCCTAAGGTGTACATTCCTTCATCCAATGTCCTGGAGGCCTTTAATTTTTTATATTATTGAAAATAGAAACCCCCTTTTTAGAGAATGGGGGGGGGGGGACCCTACATACATCATCGACTTAAGAAAAAAACATTACATGAAGGTCTAGTGAGACAAACCAAAATGATACATGGGGATACCCCTCCCCAGTATATGAACATGAAAAAGCACTCCATCATTACAAAGCTGAACAACAAGCAAGTGTCCTGTGTCAAAGAACACATCCGATCTGATGGCTGAAACCATACCCTCTCAAACATCCAAATCTGAAAAGTACTGAAACGATAAAGGGCAGCTCTAGACCTCATTTGGGGTCGCATCTATGAGTTGAGTCCAAGGGAATCACCATACCAACAGACATAATAAATGAAGATTTACACCCTTTCTAAATAACCTATCCCAACACCACCACCAATGATCATTCTAGATTAACTCTGCCATCCTCCTCAAGCACCCTTGTCGTTGCAGTTACATATAAGCTCGGAAGACAAACCGAAGGGTGCAAGATCAGACCATCATCACCCAAGACTGGGTGGCCCGACCCCACACCAAGGGAGAGCCACCAATGTGGGGATCTAGGTCATCCTGAAATAGAGGCACCACTCTAGGAATGAGTCTGCTATGATTAAAACCATGGATGAAACCTCATTAGGTTATTAAGCCTCATAGAAATGAGAAGTAGGAAATTCCATAGAAGAACCAACCATGTCGAAGAAGAACACCAAAACCGAATCGAAATAGAAGAAAAAAACCACAAAAAACCATAATTAAACCCATAATACCCACAGATTCTGCAACCCAGACCCCCCTCAAAAAATCGCAAATCAGATCGGACAACTGCACTTGCTCGAGTAGGAAGAGTCAAGAAACATAGGATGCTGCAACAATTCTGGAAGAACCGGTCATTAGATCCGCACCTAAAGCGCCGGACGAGTCGAAGCACAATGCCCAACTTCAGAACTGCACCAAATTGTGTCAGATGAGGAGAAGCTCACTGGACCAACCTCGCACTGAGCCTCATCGATGATGGAAGGGAATTCCATGTCGGGCTAAGAACTGACCTTCTGTCAAGAAGGATGTGCTGACCCTGACTGCTCCACCGAAGTCAAAATCAGATCCACACTAAGATTCATCGATGTTGATAGGAAGTGAACCATGCCGAGTTGACACTTAGAGACTCGATGACACCAACAAGAACCATCCGCATCATCCAAAAACATAACCAAGTCGGTGGTGGAAGGGGAGACCAAAACCAGAAGAAAACCTAGCTGCCGCAAATTGGGAGAATCACGCCGCTCAGAGGCCTTCCTTGGATTAAGGTGTACATGCCTTATCCCTCAATTGTAAGGAATACATAGGTAGTCAAAGTTGTGGGTGAACTCTCTTATAATTATAATATGATGAACATATTAGACCATAGAATCAATGTATTATAAAATAATACAACATAGATTGTCAAAGTTCTCTGGAGTAATACTAAACATGAAGGGGAAATGTGGGAAATAGAGGAAAATATTAAACTAATGTAAATTAATATATTATCAATAGATAATTTGAGTTGAAATAGAATCCTAAGCATTATAATATAAAAATGGCCATTATAAATAGTAACCAGAACATTGGGAGTATTAATTTGACTAAAAAATAATAAAATGTAATATTAATAAAATTTTTAAGAGTAATTAATGATAATATAATTATTATATTTTGAAAATATATATATCAAGATAAAAAAATGAAATAAAAAATTCCATTTGTTACAAACTATATTTTAATGTATTTTATAAAAATCGTAATTTTTTGTATTTAAAATTAAAATTACCAATGTTATAAAATTATTTTTAAAAAAATATTTTCATTTTAGAATCATAATTTTTAATTATTATATTGGTTATTTTTAGTAAATTTTATGAAATACATAAAATTTTATGTGACTAGTGAAATTACAATTTTCTGGTAACCAGTGAATTTTGTACAACATCATTCATGATTTAATAATGATATAATAAATTCATGCATTATTTTATGAACTAAAATAAATTTAATTGGACAAATGATTTAGTTAAATAAGATAAACATGATTTTCAAACCAAAAAATTATTTTTGAAATTATCAAGTCTAATATAATCTTAATAAATAATATATTTCTATTTTCAACAAATACATTTGATTAAAAAATAATAATAGTTTATGAAGTGTTTGATATTCATAAAATAATTTTATTAAATTCAAATATATTTCTTAATTTCATAAATAATACTATTTAATGGTTTTCCTTAGAAAATAAACTTTATTAAATACTATAACTAAAAAATACCCCTCTTCTGATATATGAATAAATCCTCTACCTCCCTTGGAAAACAACTTCTCATACATTTAAAAAATATAATGTTCTTCCAAAATCACATATCTTAATCACCTTATTGTACTTACTGGAATTCTTGAGCACACCAAGTGCAAGTATAAATGTTTTTAGTTCCATAGAAAATAATAAACCCCATGAAAAGTGTATGTTTTAATTAACAAACCTTAACATTTTCTACATACCATTTTTATCTAAACCTTTCGTACCGAAATCATAAAAAATTAATCGATTATTATGATAAAATTATATTAATTATTCTTACATACTGTAATAATTATATTTAGACAGTATTTGTATTTAATACTTATTTTTTTCTTCTTTGGAAAATCTCCCATTAACAGTCACACTATTGTAAAATAAGCTTATACAAATAGTTTGGAACCATTGGAATAAGTCCCAAAACCATTGGTATAGGATATACAAATGGTTTAGGTGGTTATTTGATTTTCTAGCATCAATAAAGACCTATACCAATGGTTTTTGGGAAAAAATTTGTATAGGGGGATATTCCAATAGTTTGGAAACCATTGGTGTAGGTAATATGAAATTTCTATACCAACAGTCTTGAAAATCATGGGTATAGGTAATTCAAAAAAAAACCTTACCTAGTTTAATTTCCATACTTCCAATTTATATATCATCAACCTAGCCACTAAGATACAATGTTATTTTGAAACATTATATGTTAAATATGTATATGTATATTTATAAGTAAGTTAATTTTTTATGTATTCAATTTAATTTGATAAAATAATTCATTAAAAATAAAAATACCTATACCAATAGTTTTCCAAAACGTTGGTAGATGTATTTTAAATTTTGGGAACTATACCAATGGTTTTGCCAAAAATGTTGGTATAGGGTTCTTAAATAGAGTCTATACCAACAGTTTTAGCCAAACAATTTGTATATCCATCACCGATACCAATGATTTTTGAAAAACCATTGGTATAGGTATTTTTATTAAAGCTATACCAATGGTTTTTTCAAAACTGTTTGTATATGTCGAATTTCTAGTAGTGTCGGTTAGCCTCTAATGGGTAGTTTTCCAAATCCTTTCTTACCATGACCCATATGTCTAGTTATAACAAAGTATTCATCATATATAAATGTATAAATATTTTTATTATAATCTTATTTATAAAATACCTTGAAAACTAGAAAAATTACAACCAAATGGGGTATTTTAGAGGAACAAATGAGAACAAAATGCTTCAACTTTAGTAAAGTGAATAAAATCATAATAATTGATAAAGAGTGAAATAAATAAACCTTATTCACTTATTTTTCCACATTTTAATAAACCTAAGTATGTTATCTATTATGTGGAAAAGAGAAGAAATAAATCAGTATTTAAAGTAAATGGATTCCCAAACCTAATTCCATCTTTTTGGGTTATATTCAATTTTAAATTATTCCATGTAAGGATTTTCCATGGTAATACATAAAGGGTAATTTTTGAATATTTCATCGTTTATTTCTAGGGATTTACATGTTTTTACCTTGATTAATTGAATTATAATCCAATTTTAATGATTTTTTGAAAAGAAGTGTATTTTTGGAAACATCACTTTGACTATTATTGAGTTGTTTCTCCTCTAGATAAATATATTTTTTTAGAAAACATATAACCTCCCTTATTAATTTTGGATCCCGAATAGTTATTCTCTAATGTACCATCTATTAAATAATTAATAAAACCATTAAATTTAATGGGTTTATTTTATCACTGTGATTGTTATATGTTCTTATTTTATGTAGAAGACATGACTATAAAGATTTTTTGTTATGATGAGTGGGATTAGAATATTATTTCCATAATATTAATTGATAACGTGATATATCTCATGATGTTATGAATATAATGGGTGGACATAATATTATATTTTTTCACAATAATGTTGTTAAAATTTATGAAAATAATCTATGCTAAACATGATGATGATTTTTTTCAAAACAATGTGTGGTTTTGACCATAATGTCATGATGTTTCATTACTAAGAATATGAAAAATTACATTCCTTTTTTTACCTCATGATTATGATGATTATCCTATGTTTAAGATATAATTATTTCAATTATTCTCACTCTTTTACTACTGATTCACGTCCTTTATTCATCATATGTAATTCCTCTACCTACTAGGATGTTATCTTACTCGCTTCATTAATGTCTATATACATTTTATTACATGTAGTAAGTATAATATGAGTGATTTTAGTAGGATAAATAAAAATGTTTTAAAAATATTTTATATTTTATTATCTATAACATACAAATGAGCCAATTTATTATAAGATATTAAACAATATGATCCAGGATTGTATCACTATTTTTTTTGTTTATCATAAAAATGATGTAATATTGTTAAAATAAAATGATTGACCGTTATGGATTCTTAGCTTAAATTTCATTCATTTCTTGATCTAGAAAAACAATTTCATTTTTATGCTTTCTCTAACTTCTTAGAATCTTATAGCTTGTCTGAACATATGATTATTTTTTCATTATTATCAAACTATACCTCATCATACATCTATTTTCCCATTTCATGGAATAAAATTTGATATTTAGAGAAATTGGGGATTTTACTCTGACATCCCAATTTTGGGTATCATAATTTTCAAATTTTACATAGTTTTTTACCGTGTTTTTAGGTTCGTATAGGCTAGTTAGGGGAAATCATGAGGTTAGAACTAGAATGATGTATGACTATAAGACTTGATGTGTATATTTTAGGAATAAAAGCTCAATCAGATAACTAATGGGAAGCCACTGACTATACAATGAGGTACTGAAGAATATAGGATTCATCCTAGAATTGAATGACTATCTAATGGTGCTTCTAGGTAGAATAAAAGCCACATAGTAACCACTAGGTAGCTAGTACAGGCCACCGAGTATTCGGTAGAATCTTATGGACCCCAACAATGTTGCTATGATTATAGGTGTTTTTTATAACTAAAAATTTATCTATTTTTATTACATATCATGTACCTATATCAAACCACAACACCATGGAAACCATTTTTTGTGATTTTGGGGCCTTCTCCCCTTCAAAATCCTTCATTCGATACCCAAACAATGAATTAATCCAAAAATTCCAATCTATTGAGTCCTTGTTTATTCTAGAATTATCATCTTCCCTTCTACATGATAAAAAAATTAGATAATCTATTTTTTGATTGGATCCACTGGTTTTTCATGTTCTAATTTGGAATTAATTGAACATTTATAGAATCACCTCCCAAATTTAAGGAATTGAGATCTACACATTAATTAGATCAAAATCATTTTTATAATTGGATTATCTCAAGGATGATTGACCTTTAACTACCATTGCAGTGTGTTTTAATCTAAAAAATGATCCATGAATTTGAAATTTTGGGGACATAAGAATGATTCTAGGATTTAGTGGTGCTTTTGGTCTTGGATGTTGACCCATTATAGAAATTATCATTGAACCAGATGTTGGGATCCATTGAATTTAACATATGTTTAATACGGTTTATTGGTGTGATTGTTTTTATGTGTGTATATACCTATGAGACAAATTTTTAAGGATTAATCATGTGTGGTGTGTATGTTTATCCCTGGGAAACCTATGTTTGATGTTTTCACACATATGGGATGTGATGGTTATGGAACATGCTTGTTATGATGTGATGTTTGATTTTTCACCTTGTATACATGTATTTCATGTATTGTTCACTGAATATTCAATAGTTTATGAATGTTATTATATATATTCTATTTAACCTGATAAAGATGAGTGAGATTTTGACCAACATGTAAATGGCCTATCCCACCAAGCGAGATATAAAAATATGATTGTCAAACAATCCTATTGAAAAGGGGGAATGTATCCAATATGAAAATATTACATTCCTTTTGGAATGACATCAGTGTTGGTGAAGCGGATCTCTGAGGTCCCATTATATATATTGTGTTTTTATAATGTACATTTTTTATATCTGTATTCTTTAGACCATCATGGAAGGAAACTATATATTCCTTGAACATATGTTATGTTCCATTGGTGGTGTGATTATGAGTCTTATACTCACACCATTCATGAGTATTTGGGTCCAATTTCATATTTCATGGTCATTTATCCAGTGAAGGGAAAAGACCCTGTGGTGGAGAGTTGATTAGGTTAATAAGAGGATATAGATGTTTATTGGTGGAATATGGGAAGGAATAAAAATGATATATATGATTACTAACTTCTCCTCATACCATAAACCCATTGGTTTATTTTTTATTTATCCAAAAAGACATATTGATGATTTATGGGATGAATTTTTTGTATATAATAATATTAAAGAAGTTATATATTATTAATTTCTTTCTTATTGTTATATAATCTATGGTTTTAATCTTATATTTACCTATTAATAAGGTAATATTCCCCCATAATGATTCATTATTCCTCACATCTATCTAGAAACTACTTATGTATAGGATAGAATGCATGAGATCATGTGGAACTCAAGAGAAAGCCCAAGAGTTTGGGTTAGGGTGTTACAAAATGATATCCTAGAAATAAGTCCTATAAGATTATTTTTCACATTACCTTGATTTAGGATAGGGTAGATTGGAAGTTAGATGATTGGGACTCAAGTAGAGGAACTATTTCAATGTCTGGACAATAATGTAAAGTCGAACAATGAGTTTCCATAATATGGGAATTGGGGTTCTTACTATTTGATGATATAATTGATTTAAATTCACCTTCGGAGACATAAATTATGTTCATATAATGATTTATGGGATTTTGGGTCTATTAATGGATCATATTAGGCACTTAGGATCACATGAAATATTCTTACTGACTTCGTTAGATAATCCCCAAATAATTAAATTCCTTTGGAAAATGTGATTTTTTATTTTGGTTATTTATATCAGGATGTCTTTTATTTGATCTTGTAAAGTATACACATGAGTTTATATATGTATCTATGACTAATGTGCTTGTATAAGAATATTGTCTTATGTTGTGGATAGTTCTTAGGGGGGTTACTCCTTATTATTATGGGTAGGATCTTATGTTAAAACTTAACATGGACACTCATATATTAATGTGTTATATGAATGTTATTCTGGAGTACGATATTTGATTCTCTGGGTTTTGTTATGTAATTTAAATAAATTATTCCCCATAGATGTCTCTTGGTGCTAGTTTCAAAACATGTTGTGCATGGGGATGAAACTAAGCATGTCCCCTTAGTTTCTCTATAATTATAAGAAAAAGAATTGTTCTATCTAAAACTCTTTAAACTAGTGTCCATTTAGGGTTGAGGATCCTATAGGGGTGGGCCTATAATTGTTGATTATTATCAAGAATTATAGATCTAGTATCACTATCATTCCATTTCACTAAAGTCATCCAAGATAAGGAGAACCTAATATGGATTATCAAGATGATTTTATACTTCTTGGATACCCAAAAGGATCATAACTGAAGGGATGAAATGGGTGACAATGAATGACCACTTGTTTTGGGAGTTCTTCTTAGATGAACTAAGTATTGACTATGACCATGAGTTTATATAGCTCTACCATAAGATGATGACAGTGATCTCTAATTAATCTCCCATCACTAAGATGATTTTAATTTCCCCCCTTATAGCATTAAATGAGGATTAAAAGGATATGATTTTTATAATAAACCATACTCTAGATCTAAATAAATAGGACTAGAAAATCGATCTTACAATTTATGATCCATCTTTTTTAAGGCATTGATGGTTGAGAAGGAAAATGAGGAAGATAGTTATTGATGTTTCATCCTTCATCTAGTTAATTGACTTGAACTCAATCAAGTATAGTACATGTTGAAAATACTAGGAATAATAATGGGATGTCAGAGGTTAGAAGTCATGTTAATGGTGGAAAATTATAATAAGGAAGGTTTTATCCAGCTTCATTATTGGGAAATGAATCCTCCTAGTGGAATAAATGTTATAGGAAAGAACCCTTTCTCACGACAATCCATACTTATGACAAGACATGTAACTAGTGAGTTAAGACATGAATATGAATTGGTTATGTGAGAAGGATTTGATGATGCACATAATAAATTAATGCTTTGGTTTAGGTATGATACATATATAATAGGTACATACCCTATAAAGGTTACGGATTTCTATGAATAATGGGCATCATGAGGGTTATGGAGTGGTTTTTAGTAGTGATGATTTGGTTGATCAGGATTTCGTGGATTTTGGTGAGGAAAATTCCATAGTATGAGGTATAGTATTGATTTATTATAAACTATCTGTTTAACTTTTGATATAGGATCATCCCATTTTTTATCAAACCATGTGGTCACTGGGATGAATTTACTGTTTAAATTCAATTTTTAGTTGTTTTCTATAATAAAACCCTATAAAGGGAAATGTATTGTCTTCATATCTATCTAGAAAAATCTATTGTTTGTTCCTATCTTTGAGAAATTGTGGTGTTTTAAATTTTTTATGATGATAAGTTTCAACTTGACCCTTTTCATGGGCTAGTTGACTAGATACTATGAGCACATCAATTGTTATCAGAGATGAGTAATAATCACAACACTTTATAGGTACATTTTCATGTTGATTAGTGAGAGGTACATTAAGGAAGTCAAAATAAAACTCGATACTCATCAGTTATAAGAAATGTTAGAATGGGTGGCTTACATGATCCTTGTAGTTGGTTAAACAGTGCATCCCTATTATTTTCCACCGAAGGTAAACCAATACTGAGATGATTTTACCTATGATTTGTTAGGGATAACCCCACCCAGGGGAGTTTGGTTTGAGATTAATAATCTCTCTAGTTTCTTCCCCATATTGATTCAACCATATCATATATCCCTATCTCAGTAGAAGAACTCAATGATCAATAAGATGAACTATATTAAAAAGTCATCATTAGTCCAATCACATCCTATTGGGGTGCTCTAGTGTTATTTTCAAATAAGGAAAAAGTAATTCTCTAGCTTTATGTTGACCACCGAAACATAAATTATATAACTATGAATATAAAGTACTTGTTTCCAAGAATTGACATATTAATGGATCAATTGAGTGGATACTAGTGGTTTTTAAATATTGATATACCATTTGGATACTATCAGTTTCTGAACATAGAGGAAACTATACAAAAGATAATGTTTACGATGAGGTACAATTGTACGAATATCTTATTATACCATTTGGATTAATGAAATCCTATCACTATTCACCATGCTAATGAACATATAATTTAACCAATACATGGTCTCATTTAATATATTATTCATTGATTAAATATAAATATATTTTAAGACATCAAAATCAAATTCCAAACCCATTGATATTGTTTGGAGAATTTTCCAAGAACATCAACTTCACACCTAGTACTCAAAGAGTCACTTTGGGATACAAGAGTTGCATATTATGGGGAGTATGATTTCTCTAGTAAGAATATTATTTTTTCAATATATATTTAATATATTCATTTATTAAGAATACATAAAAAATCTGTTCAATATTTAGTGTTTTCTTAGGGTTTTTTGGGTACTACAGGGTGTTTAATCAGTAATTTTCTCACTTGGAATCACCCATAACCATAGTAACAATGAAAAATGTCAATTTAGAATACATATAAAAGTGAGAATAAGTATTAATATATATGATTAAGAGTCTGAGTTCATTATAGATCCAAATACTCCTTGACCCTAATGTTGGGTACAAAATATATTTGGACGCATTTGGTGTTGGGTTGGGAGTTATTCTATTGTAGGGTGAAAAGTTATTATCTTACTGTTATCCTTTGATATGATAATATGAGTATGAATTACTTGCTCAAAACATATATTTATATAAAGTCGTTAAATTTTTAAAATGTTTTTAGTATGATATCATTAGTGAAAGACTTTTTGAGGGTTTACCTCATTGACTATTTGGAGGGGGGAGGAGTCTCTGGTGCCTTCCCACTCCTCTTCACCATTTCACTTTATCTTCTCCCATATTTTTCCCTTTTATTATCCTTCCCTGAGGTTGGAATTCACACCAGTTTCTCCTTCTTAGTGGTGCTCCATTTCAGTGTTTGTAACGAGACGATTTGATGATCATGGACCGCTCAACCTTATCATGGGTGTCAATTCCAGGCGATGTTTTCTAGGTTGACAGGTCCACGAGGGGGTGGGGGTGTTATTTGTCTTGTTGATGGAATTTTTGTTTTGTAGATTTCATCTTCCTGTACCCTTATTAGATATCCTGTTCCACTGATCCTCTCCAATTAAGATCTTGTGCTGCAGTAACTATGAGATTTTGATATTTGTGTGGCCGGTGGTTGAATGTTTTCTTGGAACACTAGCTCATTTTGTTCCTTTATGGGTTATCTGGTTTTCATATTTTTTAGCTATGAAGCCTTCATAATCTCCCAACCATCCAAAATCTGCTCTGAACTCATGTTTCCTCTCCTCCTCTTCTAGTTAGACATGGAGTGGAGGTAACATAAAAGGTTTTGGGAGGTGTTGTTAGGTGGGTATCTATGCTTCAGGTGCATCTAATTTTTGATTGATCTTCTCTTGTGATACTGTTTACTCATTTTAATGGGTTTTTTGGTGTTTCTCCCTCAATGTCATCATAAAGTTGGGTTGGTTTCTTCTGAATGGGATTGTTCTATTTGGTCTACGATTTGTGTATTGGGGTTTGGTGATAGGTCAGGGTAGTGGTCTCTAGTGTTGTCTACGAATGTGATGCAATGATGATGTCCATTGAGATTAAAGTGTTCTGTGATGCTGTTTTTAATTGGTCATGTGGATTGAATAGTATTTTGAAGATGGAGATGGTGAAGGTGAAGGTGAACATGTCCCTGGCGATGGTGGTTCAACTATTATGGCTATGATTATCAGTTTGATTTTTTCAGTTAATGGTTCTAGTGGTGGGGGTGACAACAATATCAACAGTGGAGATTTAGTGATGATGGAGGCCGGTGACATGACTTCATATTATTGATGATGTTTATTTTACTTAGATCCAGGCTTGATTTTTTTTGAGATTGGCCTATGGATGCTGCTGGCAGCAGGCACGTAGAGGCGCTGGATTATAGGGTGCCAACATTGTGTATTTTCAATTTTGAACTTTGGGTGATCAGAGTTTTTATTTTTGAAACATTAATTTTAAATCTAGTTTCATATTGAATGTATAGTTACCACTATAATATAATGGGTTTTTAGAAAATAAAAAAATGATTTGAGGTAGTGAGAGATTTTAATTTATATAGACCATTAAAATCTTCAATATATCTTCACCAAACTGGACTAAAATATCTATAAGAGGTGTTGGGTTGTGTTCATGTATACATTTAAATATAATATATTGTATTATTTAGTTAAATAAAATTTTGATTAAGATACACTGAGTAAGAAGATTCATGAGCATAAGGAGTGAACAATATAAGTTAGGTTGAAGTACATGACATTATTGATAGAGTGTTATGTGGACATATCTATGTATTGGGGGTTAGTTTCTTGTTCACCATATGTGATCATGTGCTCATTTATAGAGTGAATCATGACATGTTAGGTGCTGTATTTAGATTGTGTCTCAATTAATGATAGGTTGGAAGAAATTTTTTCCCTTTTCATCTATAGATTTGGTCATATGTTGAGTTTTCTTATTTTATGCATGATAATGGTACCATCTTCTTAAAAGAGGATCTGTTGAGATCCAATCATTCTTCATAGGGTGAAGTGTAACAAGGATTAACAAAGATGAATCACTATGTCATGTGATAGTTATGGTGGCCTTTTTTGGTTAGATATTTTGAATTATTTGGCTCTAAATGTATGAAATTTAAGAGAATCATGACCAATAATCAGTGAACTAGATGTATCCTCGTACTAATTTCAATTCCTATTTATAAATGGGATGATTTTATGATGACTTGGTAGTAGTGTTACTAAGGACCCAGAGTGGTCAAGACACTTTTTTGGTGGTGGTGGATCAGTTAACCATGTAGACTCAATTTGTATTGATATGAAATATGGACATCGTGGATGATCTAGGAATGATCTATAGTTGAGAGATCATGTTTCCCCATAGTGTTTCTTCAGGCATGGTATCTAATGGGGAGTCCTAGTTCACCTTTCATGTCTATAATGTCCTGAAAAATGTGATGAGAACTAAATTACTGATGTGTACAAACCATTATCCTCATACCGACAGGTAGTGAGAGGATAATTTAAACATTATTAGATATTATATAAGAATGTATTCAAGATTTTAGTTGTTTTTGGGATGATAACATGGATATATTGGGGTTATCATAAAATAATAGCTTCTTTTCCTTGATCCATATGTATCTATTTGATACTTTATGTGATAATACATTTCATTCACCATTATAATAGCATGAGGGTGGTGAATATTTAGTTTTCAAATACAGTATTCTACTAGAGATGTATGATAGGGAGTAGTTGATTAAAAAAATAGCAGGATACAGGTAATAAAAATTAAAAATCTATTGGGGACTATAGGACAAGACCCATAGATATCTCTATTGGGACAATATTTTCTTATGGGTATCCCATCGGTCAGGGAAGAGGTATTTGAGGAAGGAAGGAAAGTTTGTACTATAGCATGTTTGGTCTTTAATGATAATTAAATTCATTTATATGGTGGCAAATCTTTTGTATCCTACTTTATGGTATCATGGTATGTACAATGTGTCACATGTGTATTATCTTCAGAAGTAGAAGTATGACTCTATGATGGTACTTGACTGTATGGATGTTGCAATAAAACCAGTAATATTATTTTTGAATAACCTATTTGGATAGTTGATATAAGAAGGATGGGTATGTGAGGGAAAAATATTCCACATGTTCAGGTTAGGTGGTGGTACAAGCATATTTTGAAAGAGATATGGGAATGGGAATTAGAAATTTGGGCATAGTGTCTTGAGATGTTTGTGAATACCTATGGGGATACATCTCAAGGAATATATATCATAATAGGGTGAGAGTTGTTACTTATCTTTTTTTGGTATTCCAATATTCAACATTTACATATATTTTCAAACAAGTTTTTAGGAGTTTAGATGTGGTTTTGAGGCATTTGGGATATTAGAACTAGACTGATGTTGGGATGGGTAATTTTATATATATTTTAAAGCTATAGTAGACTCACTAATAAGTTAGTGGGAATCCACCTACTTTCTAGTGAGGTTCGTTGGTTGAAGTGATTATTCCCTAAATTAACTATAATGCTAGTGGTACTCTTGGGTAGAAACAAATCCTCCCAGTGGCCATAGGGTAGCCAATTGAGGCCCTTGTGTAACTAGTGGATTCATTCTAAGCCTATCAAGGTCATTATTATTATTTGAGTTTTTTTAGTTACCAGAAATTTATCTATTTTTTTATTTATCATATGTAACACCCCAAGATTTCATAGTACGTTATCTCATTAAATTAATTCAATAACATTCGCTACACACAACACCGAGTTCAAGCACACCACAACTTACCAAACAAGTTGTTGAAAAAGCGGTTACGAATATTATTAACTTCATTTTGAATCTTATATACTCTATATAATTTTAACATCCATATTATGTGTTTCTTAGACATAATATAAGAACAAATTCATTTCTTTCAGATAAAACAAGTTTTTTTTCAAAAAATGAAACTTACCACCTTTTAATGGAGAGCCCTTTTTAAAACCAATATTTGATACTTTTATATATTCCATTTAATGAAATAAAATTTTTCTTTAGAAGTGGGACATAAAAATTTAGGTTTATAAATTTTTCGTACTTTTCTGATAACATTCAAATTTTGGCAAATAGTGAAAAAAACTATGTTTTAATTGAAAACAAATTTTTTAGTTGAAATAATTTATTCTGTTAAATTCTAAATTTGAAATATTTTGAAGTATAATTAGATTATATTCTTATCATTTAATATAATTTAGGTCATTACAAGTAATTTCACATTTAAATATGACATAAACACTTGTCAATCTTTTGATAGTTTTTACATTTTAAAAACCTTCTTTTTGGTTTTGACAATGAGAATTAATTTTAAATTAATAAATGAAAGTTCTATGTTTTGAATTTGGTAAAATAGATTTTATTTTTAAATTTGGAATATCAAAATTATATTTGGGTGAATTATTGGTATTTTTATGAAAACATTCAAATTTTGATGAATAGTGGAAAACACTCCATTATTATTTAAAACCAACTTTTTATTTGAATAATTATTTATTTTAAATAAATTTATTTTAAGTAAAAATAGATATATAATACCTATATTTTTTCAATGTAATTCATTGGATTCATTTTATAATAAAATTAAAATTATTAAATTTTATTGAACTTTTTAACCTCTTTTACCTACCTCCTAGGAGCATTTGCAAATTTTCATAAAACATAATTTTAACGTTTCAGTGAGATTAATTTCAAAAAATAAATAGACACGGTTAATATCAGTAAGTAAAATGTGGTTCAATAAGATTGAAATAATTTTTGTTGAATAGTAACTTTTGACTTTTATGTACCACGATTAAAAGTAAATAAGGTAATTAAGGGTAAAAATGATATCATAATTACCATAACACATGTTTTAATTCTATTAAATAAGTATAATTCGACAAAAAAAACCTTAGGAATAAAATAATAACCCCTTTGGTCCACTTAAATAAGATTGGGACATTTATTATTATTTTATTTAAAGAAGAGATAAAAGAGTTAAATTCAATGTTTAATAACTAACCATTTTTAATATAGAGTTATACATAAGATAAATTCAACTGTAAATATTAATTTTAAAGCTACAAAAATATTCTACATAATGGTATTTTATTTATAATTTTTAGACATTAAATAATTTAATTTATTTATGACAAAATGATGATATAGTAAATACCTTATTAATGAAAGATTAAAATAACTGATATTATAAATATCCAAATGTATGTAAATTGATACTTCTGATGAAATACACTAATTTTCTAGGTTAATATGACCTTTTAGGGTTGGTTAAATAAATTTTATTCAAAGTGATATAGTTGTTATGGCTTAAAAAAATCAAATACTAAATTGTGTCAAAATTGACATAATTGAGTTTTTAAAACAAATATTATATTATTAATTGATATAATATTCCTAAAAATCTAAGGTTCAAAAAAAGGACTTATATAAGGTTATATATATTAATAATTAACCACATTGGGTTCTCTTGGTTTGTTATAGTATGTTTATTAACCACATTATATAAAAATACAATGAGACATGGTAAATGTCAAACTATATAACTAAGAGTTAAATCGAAAAGATAAGGTTAATATGATGACCAAAACCTATCTAAAACCTATTTGTTGAGATTTTTTCAACCCAAACCCACCTTTTACTTTAAATAATCCATTTTGGTGCCATTATAAACCTAAAATGATTTTATATAAATTAATATTTCACGCTTTTCCTAAAGTGACCCTCACCTCTCTTATAAAAGGGCACTTCCCCTTCTCTTAATTATACACATCCAAAGCCTTTTGGATCATCCAAAACCTGCCAAAATATCCTCCAAACTTTCCTCAATTTATCCTAGAGGCCTTCCATTGGTCATAAATCCAACTTAAGGATCCCTTTTGATCAAATCAAAAGGAAAACCCGAAGAAGAGGTAAATATTTCATCACATCTTTCAAGTTCTTTTCTTCTTCCACTTCCTCTTTGTGTGTTGTTTCCATTCTAAAATAATATCTCCAGTATCTTTTATATACAGTGATGTTATTATAAATATGGTAAAACCATAATTATTATTCTATCCATCCTATAAATGACTAAGTCACCATACGTGCATACGTACGGCTTACCGTCTGCACGTCGTGGTGTAACTTGTTATTCAAACACTTAATTATTTGGATGGGTATAATAATGAGTATAAATAATGAAAATAATAAATATAACATTTCAATTATTCTTTATATATTATATACCATCCAATTAAATACAATTTCACTATCAATATAATTATTTTTTCGCTCGTGCGTACGTACGGATTACCGTCTCCATGACACGATGATATTCATTTTCACGTTCACCATTCATTGATGATTATAAAATTATATATATCATTAAAAATTATGTAATATATGACATAATAATTATACTATATATATATATATTTATGTACTTACATATATCTTATTCATGTAGTTCCGTTCAATACGATATGAAAACAGAGGCAACGTTTATGCATATGTACGACCTACCGTCTCCATAAACGGTGTTTTCCATTTCATATATATGTCTATTATACATATTTATATTCTAAATATATATGATATATAAATATTTTTTTATATTTTGGATTTATTTAAATCTTTATCTAAGTGATACAATCAAGAGGAACAATTTAAAACACGTACAATAAAGAAAGCGATTATTACCCGAAATGTTAATTTAATACGGAAATTATTATTAAATGGGTAGTATAAAGTCATAAATGAATCATTTATGACATGATAAATATTAAAATGGTTTTTTTTAATTTAATAACATACTATGGTTTTTATACAAGAGGTTAAACGTACCCTCGACTAAAGGAAAGTGCACGGTAAGGGTTAATTTCACAATCTCTTTATTATCTGAGGTTGTTTTTACATAAGTATCTACTGTGACATATTTATTATCCTTTTCCATGTTTCATAAATGTGTTTTCAGAGGGATTCTTTTTAAGGGACTTTTTTTACTAAAACATCATTTTAAATGTTTTAAATATTTATTCTTCTAAATCATTCTCATTAATTTCCATGTTTTCAAAATGGGTTTTAAGGATTTATTTATATGTACATGAATGTTTTTAAAATTTTAATTCCATTCAAAAGTTTCAAATTTTTATTGGAAAAATTGACTAAAAAATATATTTAAATGTCTTCCTTTCTAAATTTTGTGACTTTTAAATGTTTTTATGAAAAAAAGGATATTTCTACCAAAGAGTTTTACAAATCATTTTGTCCAATATCAACATCCTTTGATGGATTTTAATCTTTTTTGAAGTTTATTTATTATGATACAAATATTACATATTGTACTGAAGTTTTTTTGATATGATTTAATGTGGATGTTTTATTTTTATACCATTCATGGTTTATGAATAAAGTATTGACATTTCATATGCTAGTTTTAATATGAATGTTTTTGTTATTTTTAAACCTTTTCATATAAGGAATGCATTGGAATAAGTAAGTGACCAGTGTATCCCACTATAGCTCCTCGATGTATCAGTAGGTATCATGAGAAAAAATAGTGTCTTGGAACAAGACCATGAAAAAATATTTTTTTTAATCTTGGGACAAGGCCTTGACTATGTGGTTATGATGTATGACATTATGAACTCCATCATTATAAAAGTGGATATTGATATTACATGTGATTATTCGACTAGTAGAATATCCATGTGAATATGTAAATGGAATTATTTGATTTTATCTTTGCCATTTTATGCTAAATTTTATGTTTTAAACGATTTTGTTTTAGTCTTATACATTGACTTAAAGTTTTATGCTTATTTATGAAAGTTTCATCTATATTGTTATCTTTAATAAGCATCTGAGCTCACCCCTTTCAATTTTTTCCCATGATTGAAGAAGAATTTTATAGTTGACCTACTAGGATAAGGTAGGGGATATGAATGTGTTAAAATGGGAAAATGTTGTTATTTTTTTCATTTATAATGTAATGTAACTTTCATGTATGTAATTTATTTTCCAAGACCGTTAAACTGATAGGTACTTCAGGACTTGATTCCTTGTAATCATGCCAATGTATTAAAATTATGCACCAACTCTCAGATTCTGGGGTCGGGGCGTTACATTTGGTATCAGAGGATTTTAAGAAACAACCTTGGAAATAGATTTATAAAAAATATGATTAGATAAAATTACCCTAAGATAGACTTTGAGGATTAGTATAGAAGAACATACACAGATTTTGGTAATATAAATATTTTGTGAATTTTTCAAGAAATACATCCCAGTCTAGATACGAGCAAGTTGAGATGGATCTGGCACAGATGTACCTTGGAGTGAAAACTCCGACAAGGAGTTTTGGGTTGGACCTGGGGTATCCTGGTACAGGACAATGGGCCTTGCTACACTCTTGGTTATGACACTCCTAGGGATATGATTAGGGTAATTAACATTTTCTTTACAAGCCATTATAAAGGATTTAAGAGTAAATACTTCCTAAAAGAAAACATTTTATGATTATAGATTATATTCATAATCTTTTCAATTTACGTTAGATATTTTACAAGTTTGGAATTATGAATTGTGATTAATAAACTAACCTAGTATACGCCATTGTTTAGAAATGACACCTAGTATATGGAATACTAACTCTAGTAATACGCATGGTCTAAAGAGTAAGAAGGATCATATCTTTCATGGTATTAAGACAACATTTAGAAAATAAATAGTCTACCACATATTATCATCATATAAATAAATAGTATCATGTGTTAATAATATGATTAAAGAATTCTTTGAGTTGTATGGCTTTGAAGGGAATCCAGAGAAGAAAAGGATGGAAGGGAGAAAGATTGATAAAGGGAAGAGGGGAAAAATGATTTTCCCATATGTGATAATTGTGGAAAGAATCAACTTGGTAAAATCTTAAAAGGAATAAGAGTTTTCTATAAGTGTGGTGAAAAAGGACACCAAGTACGTGATTGCAAGGGTAAGAAAAATGTTTTAAATGTACAATGCTTCATCTGTAAGGAGTTGGGACACTACGTGAAGTAACGTCAAAATCATCAGAGTATACCCCAAATGCTTCTATTGGATAATAATCAAGTTATGATACTAATGAAGATGAAGATGAATTATTAGTTTTATTATGTTGTTATCAAAGTATTATTTCATTTTATTATTGTATTAATGATGTACATGTTATAATAATTATAGAGAATAAAAGGATTGTACTACAATACTATTTCATTAAGGAATTAAGATTGTGTGGAACCAAGAAAAGGGACTCAATATCAAGTTAATGTTTTTGGAAAATATATGGTTGAGAGAAAGATAAACCATACTATGATTCTGATATTGAGGAAGTGATTTTGGAATAATATATGATTGATTTGGATGAATTATATTGGATATTCTCAACTACCTTGAAACTGATTAACGATTTGTATATTTCATCATTTTTGGAGTTTACAACATTTTTGGATAGAACGACTATATCCAGTATTCTATAAGGAATATGGGATCATGAATGTAATCAATAAGATTTTATGGTAATTCAGGGTGTTATAGTGTTTTAAAGGAATACATGATGATGATATTCACATGTTATTGCATGACAAAAAGGATCTTTTTTAAATAGTTTGACAAATGAATATGTGATGTCCTGGTTTGTATAATGCAGGATTTTTTAAATAGTTTGACAAATGAATTATAAATTTATTATTTTTGTAAACCTACACAATTAGGATAAATAGAATATTTTTTTTAATTTTGTTATCTTTTTACGTGAAAGATGAGTTTGTGGTAGGAATTAGTTGAAGGATGAAACTCTTCTTGTCAAGTATATTTTGTCCACTTATTCTATGAATAAATTAATTCTTAAACTTTAGGGAAGGGATCTTAAAACCAATAAAATGTGTTATCCCAATACCTTATGTTTTTTTGAAGTTATGATATTTTAAATCATCATAGATTTATGGCTTTGAGGCCCTCAATTAAACACTTTTTTGTGATTGGTGAACTCAATCACTTCCTATAAATATTTACATTTTTTCTCCAATTATATATCGCTAATTTAGACCAATGTTTTCATAATTGAGATCATAATATTATGGTAAGTTTTTCTTTCCCTTTCCCTCTTATTAATACTAAATTTTATTTATCCAATTTCCGATGTTGGTTTTCCACAAAGGTATTTTTCTATTTTTAACCTTTTATTTATGAAGAAAAATTTCCAATTTTGAGGATGAAATTTATTTGAAGGAGGGGAGAATGTAACACCCCAATATCTCATTTTACGTTATCTCATCAAAGTAATTCAATAGCTTGTGCTACACGCAACACCAAGTTTGAGTGCATCACAACTTACCAAACAATCCATTCAAAAAGTGGTTATGAATAGTATTAACTGCATTTTGAATCTTATATACTCTATATAATCTTAACATCCATATTATGTGTTTCTTAGACATAATATAAGAACAAATTCATTTCTTTCAGATAAAATAAGTATTTTTTCAAAAAATGAAACTTTACCGCCTTTTAATGGAGAAGCCTTTTTAAAACCAATATTTGACACTTTTATATATTCAATTTAATGAAATTAAATAGTTATTTATAAGTGTGACATAAAAATTTATTTTGAATAATTGTTTGGTAATTTTTTGATAACTTTCATATTTTGACGAATAGTGGAAAAGACAATGTTTTAATTGAAAACAAATTTTTTAATCGAAATAATTTATATTGTTAAATTATGAATTTTAAAGGTTTTGAAGTATAATTAAATTTTATTTTTATCATTTAATACAATGTTGGTCATTATAATTAATCTCACATTTAAGTATGACATAAACACAAGTCAATCTTTTGATAGTTTTTACTTTTTAAAAACACACTTTTTGGTTTTGATAATGAGAATTAATTTTAAATTAATAAATGAAACTTCTATGTTTTTAATTTTTTAAAATATACATCATTTTCAAATTTGAAATATCAAAATTATCTTTCGGTTAATTATTGGTATATTTATGAAAACTTTTATTTTTAATGAATACTGAAAACACAACGTTATTATTTAAAACCGACTTTTTATTTAAATAATTATTTATTTTATTTAAATTTATTTTAAGTTAAAATAGATATATAATACCTATATAAGTTCAATTTAATTTAATGGGGTAATTTAATAATAAAATTAGATGTATTAAATTGTATTGAACCTTTTAACCTCTTTTACCCACCTCATAGGAGCATTTGAAAATTTTCATAAAACATAATTTTACTGATTCTGTGAGTTGAATTTAAAAAATATGAGATACATGGTTAATATCAGTAAGTAAAATGTGATTCAATAAGATGAAAATAATTTTTTTGTGAATAGTAACTTTTGACTTTTATTTACGGTGATTAAAAGTAAATAGGGTAATTAAGGATAAAAATGATATCATAATTACCTTAACACAAGTCCTAATTCTTTTGGATAAGAATAATTTGTCCAAAAACAACCTTAGGAATAAAATATGACCCCCTTTTTTCCACTTGGATAAGATTATGACACTTATTATTATTTTATTTAAAGAAGAGTTAAAGGAGTTAAATTCAATGTTTAATGACTAAACCATTTTTAATATAGGGTTAATCATAAGATAAATTCGACTATAAATATTAATTATAAATATTACAAAATTTCCTACATAATGGTATTTTATTTATAATTTTTAGACATTAAATAATATAATTTATTTATGATACAATGATGATGCAGTAGTTACCTTATTAATGAAAGATTAAAGTAACTGATATTATAACTATCCAAATAAATGTAAATTGAGACTTTTAATTAATTAAAATAATTTTATAAAATAATATAACATTATAGGTTTGGTTAAATAAATTTTATTCAATGTGATATAGTTTTTATGGCTTAAAAAATCAAATAGTAAATTGTGTTAAAATTGACATATTTGAGTTTTTAAAACACATATTATATTATTAATTGATATAATATTAATAAAAATATGAGGTTCAGAAAAAGGACCTAGATAAGGTTATATATATTAATAATTAACATCATGGGGTTATCTTTTCTTTTTAGTAAGTTTACTAAGCATTTAATATAAAAATACAAAGAGACATGGTAAATGTCAAACTATTTAACTAAGAGTTAAATCTAAAAGATAGGGATAATTTGATGACCTAAACCTATCTAAAACCTATTGGTTTATATGTTCTTGACCCAAAAACACCTTGGTGTTTAAATAATTCAATTTTAGGCCATATAAACCTTAAAGTATTTTATTATAAAATAATATTTCAAGCTTTTCCTAAAGTGACCCTCACCTATTTTTTAAAAGGGAACTTCCCCTTCTCTTAATTCCACACTTACAAAGCCTTTTGGCTTGGCCAAACCCTACCCAAATATCCTCAAAACTTTTCACCCTTCATCCTAGAGTCCTTTCTTTGGTCATAAATCCAAACTAAGGATCCCTTTAGATCTTATATAAAGGAAGAACCTGAAGAAGAGGTAAATATTTCATCACCTCTTTCATGTTTTTTCTTATTCCACTTCCTCTTTGTTTGTTGTTTCCATTATAAAATAATATTTCAAGTATATTCTATATACTGTAATGTTATTATAAATATGGAACAACCATATTCAAAATTCTATCCATCCTATAAATGACCATGTCACCATACGTGCGTACGTACAACTTACCGTCTCCACGTTGTGGTGTAGCTTGTTATTCAGACACTTAATTATTTGGATGGGTATAATATTGAATATAAATAATGTAAATAATAAATATAACATTTTAATGATTCTGTATATAAGATATACCATCCTATTAAATACGATTTCACTATCAATATAATGATATTTTTGCTCGTGTGTACGTATGGATTACCGTCTCCACGACACGATGATATTCATTTCCACGTTCACCATTCCACGATGATTATAAATATATATATATCATTTATAAGTATGTAATATATTAAAAAATAATTATACTTGAGATATATGTATGTATATATTTATTTACTTAAATATATTTATTCACTTAGCTCCGTTCAATATAATATGAAAACAGAAACAACGTTTATGCGTATGTACGACCTACAGTCTCCATAAATGGTGTTTTCTATTTCATATATATGTCTATTATACATATTTATATTCTAAATATATATGATATATAAATCATGTTTTGTATTCTAGAAGTATTTAAATCATTATCTATGTGATAAAATCAAGAGTAATAAGTTATAACACGCATGATAAAGAAAGCGATTATTAACTGATATGTTAATTTAACATGGAAATTATTATTAAATTTGTAGTATAAATTCATAAATGAATAATTTATGATATAATAAATATTAATATGGTGTTTCTATAATTTAATAACATACTACGGTCTTTATACAGGAGGTTACACGTACCCTTGACTAAAGAAATGTGCAAGGTAAGGGTTAATTTCACAACTCTTTATTATCCGAGGTTGTTTTTATGTAAGTATCTACTGGGACATATTTATTATCCATGTTCATGTTTCATAAAATAGATTCAATGGGATTATTTTTAAGGTACTTTTTTTACTAAAAAATCATTTTAAAATTTTTAAATATTTATTCTTCTAAATCATTCTCATTAATGTCAATGTTTTCAAAATAGTTTTTAAGGATTTATTTATATAGACATGAATGTTTCTAAAATATTAATTCCTTTCAAAATAATCAATGTGTTACTGGAAACTTTGATTCAAAAATATCTTTAAATGTATTCATTTTTAAATTGTATGACTTTTAAATGTTTATATGAAAAATGGATATTCCTCACAAAGTGTTTTAAAAATCATTTTTATCTATATAAACATCCTTTGATGGATTTTAAACTTGTTTGAAGTTGATTTATTATGATAAAAATATTCCATTTTTTATTGAAGTTTTTGTGATACGTTTGAATATAGATGTGTTATTTTTATACCATTCATGGTTTATGGATAAAGTATTGACAATTCATATGCTAGTTTTAATATGAATGTTTATATTATGTTTAAACCTTTTCATATGAGGAATGCATTGTACTTAGTAAGTTATAGGTGGAGCCCGCTATACCTTCTTAATGCATCGGTAGGTCTCATGAGAAAAACTAGTGTCTTGGTACAAGGCCTTGACAAAATCTTATTTTGTAGTCTTGGCACAAGGCCTTGACTATGTGGTTTTGAAGTCTGGCATTATGTATTCCATCATTATGAAAGTGGCTATTGATATTACATGTGATTATTCGACTAGTAGAATATCCATGTGAATAAGTAAATGGAATTATTTGATTGCATCTTTTCCATATTATGCTAAAGTTTAATTTTATAAGGATTTTGTTTTAGTCTTATACATTTCTTTAATGTTTTATTCTTATTTATGAAAGTTTCCGCTATATTGTAATCCTTAATGAGCATCTGAGCTCACCCCTTTTAATGTTTTATTTTTCCCAGTATTGAAAAGTATTTTATGGTTGAACTGCAGGGATAGGCTAAGGGAAATTAATGTGTTAAAAAGGGGACAATGTTGTTATTATTTTTCATTTTATATAGTAATGTAACGTTCATGTATGTAATCTATTTTCCAATACTGCTAAACTGGTCGGTCCTTCGGGACTTGATTTCTTATAATCTTGCCAATGTATTAAAATAATGCATTGAATTTGGGCTTCTGGGGTCGGGGAATTACATCATAGACTTCCATCGACCCCAAACACCCTACTAATAATTTATAGTGATTTTTGGGGTTTCTCCCCCTTCCATATCCTCTATTTTATTCTCTACTAATGATATGATCATGCATTTCAAATCTAGTTAGTCCTTTATTCTATAACAGTACTATTATATTATTCTTGATCAATAATAATTAGATCATATATTTTTGTATTAGGTCTATAGGTTTTTGTGTTGTCTTATGTGTGTTTTTCTTTCACTAATAGAGATGACAATCAGATTTAGTAAGTTGGAGTAAGTGTATCAATCAGAACAAGATCACTATTATATGTAGAAAATCTCAAGTACATTTGGATTTAATATAACAATAGGGGTTTGTTCTAGATGATTTTGATCCTATAATTCTAAATTGTGTTGATTTAGTAATCGTTTAATGATTCAATGGTTCTTTTGGTATTATATGTTGAACCTTTCCATTGATCATTATTATACATAATGTAGGAATAACATGACTTTAGAACATGTTATGTACATTTTCATTGCACGATTAGTGGTGAGTGTTTTTAGCCTTTTGAGACATATGTTTTATTATTGATCCCATTATGAGTTCATATATATCCCTTTGTAACTTATTATTCATGTTTTCTCACATTGTTTATTTATGGTCAAGGAAATTATTTCAAGGA
This sequence comes from Viscum album, assembly GCA_963277665.1. Lineage (NCBI taxonomy): Eukaryota > Viridiplantae > Streptophyta > Magnoliopsida > Santalales > Viscaceae > Viscum > Viscum album. The sequence continues at coordinate 2,021,963,410 of OY728121.1, read as the reverse complement.
TGAGTTGTTATATATGTCGTCCTATATACATGTAATACATATATTATTTTTCATATCTTCTTTAGTTGATATAGGATTTTACAAATGGAATATTACCCCTTGATAGGGATATTTGAGATATTGATCAACATGTATATGATTTATGCCATCACGAGGAATCTGTCAAACAAGTTTTGTGAACTATCAGATTGAGGAGGTGGAATTTGTTGAACATGGAAGGATGATGATCATATGGTAATGGTGCCAATGTAGGTAGATATGGACTATGAGGAATTGATATATATGTTGTTCTTGTGTGATATACAGGAGGTTTTTTTGAATTTTGTTTACCATCATGTAATGCACCTATATATTTTATACAATTATGATAACGGTTGTTGGTGATGTCATACTGAATCATGTACTCACACACTAATCTAGAATTTCTTTGTCTTGTAGATTTCATTGTTAGGTATTAGAAGAATGGAAATGGCCATGTGGTGAATGGTTTTGTAGGTTAACAAGATGCTGTATAAATTTCTGGGTGGACTTTGAGTTGGATGTTAGCCACTACTTCTATTTACTATATATACCTCAGGCTTTAGTCCCTTTTGAATAGTTTGGGTTTATTTATCTCAAATTATATATTGATTCTTCATTTAAGGGATTTATTTATATATGATACTAATATTATTTTTATTTATTTAATCATTATTTTTTATTCTTATCACTGCAATTGTTTTACTGTGATTTCAACTTTCTTCCGAGGGCATAGTATCCCTCTGATGCTCTGCAATTCCTCACCACTAGTCAAAAACATATTAACTATATATATGTGAGAATGAAGAAATGATAAACTGTTAATGATACATAGTGGTTAAGACCAAGTTATTAGATTTCCCTATACTACACTAAACTCCTTTTTTCCATAAAAATAGTCATACATTCAACATACTAGTGTACTTTTTGATTTTACCTCCCACACAATTTTTTAACCAACTTCGAGAAAACTTTTTTTTCAACCTCTAAATTTCATCATCATTTATTTCTTCCACCATAGCAATGTTTTTATATTAATATTTAGTTAACATATATTTATTTTATCTCTTTCTATTTTTGAATCATCATGGGACATTTTTAGTTTTTTAGGATATGACATTTTTTACCATAATATAAGCATTTATTTTTATCCTTTGTTACATATTTTTTAAAAAATTTTCTTAGGGGGGATTATTTTTGTAATAATATTTTTCCCCTAAGGTGTAAATTCCATTATCTTCTTGTCTCTTAAAATGTTGGGGGTTCATTCAACTGATCTATAGAGCAACTTTTTTAAGATGGTTCGTACCAATATTATTCATTTTATTGAACTCTTAAAATATTATATTTAATCTTGACCTCTAGATACATAAATATATTCATATAAGAAAAATTATTCAACTTCTAATTAACTAAAAAATAGTTTGGTTCAATGTTTTTAAAATACACATTTATCAATTTATTCCCATACAATGTGTTTGAGTTTACATATAATGAAAAATATAATTGACCATATTCCCAGGCCTCTAGACACAATAGAATATTACAAAAATCATTTTATATTTACATATGGTGTAGGAAATAATTATTATCTAGATTATGAATGTTTCTGATTTTAGGTTTAAATCCTAACATTTTGGGTTATATTTTTGGATATAAAGTTCTCACAGTTACTCACAACCACCTTAATATAATATTTTAATTTTTCAAAATTATTTAGCATCCAAATTTTTCTAGATATAAAAATTTTCATGTATTTCTAGAAATACCAGATTTAGTGTTAATATATGTAACTAGATAATGTGTTTTCTATTTTAATGATATTGAGTTGTATTATTCTCCACATGTTGACATGATCTATTTATCACAAGTATGAGACTCATGTTAGGGATAACAATTATCAGAAACATGATTGGAATCACTCCTTCATCAATAGCTTGGGACAATTATTTCTGAGTATTATCTATATATTTCATCAATTTAACAATATTTAAACCCTTCTTGTAGAAGGAAAATTTCCATAACTTATTTTTTTATCCTTTTCCCCCATTCAAATTTTCGCTTCTAAACATGTTCATCATGAATCTTTCAATATATTGTAGTGAATTTTTATTCACTTTTTTTCTTATATCTTTCAAATCCATCCAAGAATAATTGAAATTCACTATGACATTCAAAAAAACATCAAATTAATACATTATATCATTTATTATAGAATTAAAAAAATTATTTATTACAAAAATTTCTCTATATGACTCAAATAGATTAATTATATATTTCAATGGAATGTAAGATAGTTTCATCTTTTATTTTCTCATGAGTTATATGAGGGTGTGGAATATGAAAACCATTTTCAAAAATTTCTATTTGATATTATAAAATTCAACTATATATCTCATTTATCACAAAATAGTTCCTAGATAATATTCATTACATAAGATAAAACAACAATTAGAGCCTTCATTAAAAAATATCCAAAATTAATGTAGATATTTTTTACTATATTAATCACATAAAACCCTAAAAATCATGAAGGAGAATAATAAAAAATTATTATTGACAAAAACATCATCATATAAGAACATGATAATATTTTTAATATCAAATATTGGTTGGTTCCTTTCCATCATTATATTTTTCGTTTCTTTATTTTCCTATTTATTTTTCTTGTTTTTTATTATCTATGAAGAGGCTTCCACATAATTAAAAATAATAATCGATTATTTTACCTTTATCTATGGATCCTAAAATATCTCAAATATGAACATGATTAAATAATGTGACACTACTAGAAAATAGACCTATACCCACGATTCAAAACCGTGGGTATAGCCCCCAAAACCGTGGGTATAGGCTATACCCACGGTTCTAGGAACCGTGCGGCTGAACGGCGTCGGTATAGGTCCCTGACCTATACCCACGGTTTTGGTCAAACCGTGGGTATAGGTTTTATAAAATAGCGGGTGTCCAGATTCGATCCCGTGACCTCTTCGCCACTAACGAACCACCTTACCACTTCCCCAATGTCGACTTTACGTATATGTATATATATTTTGTTAAATATATTTATTTAAACCATGGGTATAGAGGGAAGAACCATGGGTATAGAACTCCCGCCAAAAAAAAAATTTCCCGCGGAAAAAAAAATTCCCGTGCAAACGCGGGAAACATATACCCACAGTTTGTCAAAACCGTGGGTATAGGTTTTTAACCAAAGGCTATCCCCACAGTTTTGGGCAAACCGTGGGGATAGATCTCACCTATACCCACGGTTTATGGCCAAAATGTGGGTATAGGCATGTTTTTGAGACCCTATACCCACGGTTTTCTTACATCGTGGGTATAGGTTCTGGAAAACTGCCTATACCCACGGTTTTTGAAAACCGTGGGGATAGGGTGACCTATACCCACAGTTTTTTCCAAAACCGTGGGTATAGGTCCATTTTCCAGTAGTGTGAAATTTTATATATATTTAAATTAAAAACAACCATATGTGACCTCACCCTAATACTAGTAAAAATGTCGAATAAAATCAATGAAAACATCTAGGAGGGGTGGGGGTGAATCAGATGTTTATTATTTTTACTAAATTACAATGTCTCTTCCATCATTTTAACCCCTTTAGAATTTAACATCTAATTCTGGTTAGCACAGATGGATATATTTTCTTAACCAAGTAACCATCAACTACATAAATACATTTAATTTGGATAAAAGTCACTGATAATTTTTACATGGTTCAGTATAAAGACATATTCTATTACTTGAATGGTAATTTACCAAAATGGAGGATTCTACCCTATAATCATGTGTTGATTATAATGACTTGTGATTCCAATACATATATTATGACTCACAGTTTTTATACATTATTACTTTTTAATGTTAATCCATTATTAACTTCTCACAATAGTCATAGATCCACACAATGATATCCCTATATAACCTAAGTAAAACTATGGTACTCCACCCTATATATGCATGTGTTTATATTAGCCTATTCTTAGAAGTTTCTCACTATGTATACATTGGATGCCTATTCATATTAGAAATTTATCCCTTTCATCACATAGAATATAGTGTTCAAGTAAAAATAGGTTTTCATATACTTTATGACATTGTCTCTATTTCGACCCCATAACAGATCAATAATATAATCTACATACCTATATTTCTCATTGTTTAATCATTGATGTTATATACACAAAAAAATATGAAACAAGAACTATAGGTTGGTATCTCCTCATATCTTCCATCTTCACCCCACTACTTCAGCTCACCCGAACTGAACTAAAAATGATGGACAGGTTCCACTTATTCATTCTAATTTGATACACATAGATCATCATATTAATAAAATTATCATATCCTACTTTTTTTTTCATTTTATAGTTCTTTAAAATCATCTCACATAGTAAACAACTTCTAGTCTCTCAATATTCAAACTCAAAATATTCTTTCTCCTACATGATCCACTTATATTAATGTCACCATGAATAATAAATTATATATATATAAAATACATAATTTTTCATCAGTTTTATCATTTTCAATGATCCATATAACTTTATACTACACTTTTTGTATGTGAGTGTTCCCATGATATTTATATTAATTTTTCCAATAATCCATTACCTCATGGTAAATTATAAGAGTGCCCTTCAATTTTTATCTTCTTATTTTTTAATGGGAAAAATAATCATGGATCTTATTATAGGAATCAACATATTCCCTTATTTTTCTTCTCCATATCAAGATACTTATTTCAAATTTCCCAATGAACTAGATAATCTCACCATTTTTCAAAAATAATATATATTATCTTCTCTATGAAACAAATAAAAATGATTTAATGACATGAAGACATACAATAGAAATTCCATCTTCATCTCTTCTGATTCTGTTTCACCATGAATCAAATTAAATTTTAATATTAAGAACATTTTATATTATTTAATTAATCTTAAAACTTATTAAAAAAATATTAATTCCCAAAACATGAAAAATATTTACACAAAATCTATCTTTACGTATTACACTTGCATCTGTTCAGATGACCAATACATATCTAGTATAAATAACTTGATAACCTTTATGAATATTAGGGTTAAATTTAAAAAGATTTAGGTTTTTTTTCTATAGTTCCACATGAACATTATATAGATCCTGGTTTGTATTATATTAGTCCATAAACCCTTAAGTAGGCTTTATAATTTTCAATTTAGCTTTATGTCACTCCATTTTATAGAATTAATAAGTCTCTCTAAATGTATTATGAAAAAAATCACAATTCTTTTGAACTTTTTATTTATAAATTCTATGATCAAATACTAAATAATAAATTTTATTTTTCACATTGAAATTTTGATTTTAGAATCATTGGAAAAAATTCCATGATTCATACCAATTTTTAATATCTTATTCATATCCTCAAATCTGGAGACCCACATTAAATTATATAGAAAACTCATTTTGTCAAAATATTTGGAATGACTTATTTGATGAATTTATAAGAAAGATAAAAAGTATTTAGATAACACTTAAATTAGGAAAATATCACCTACTAAATTCCAAATTGACTTTTATCAGATCTCTAATCACTCATACACGGCCCATATATAGCCTATTATTCTTGTCTTCTTGATGATGACTCATACATAGATCCAAAATGACCCAGAAACAACTCCAAATGACCTATAAAATAATATTTTTCACATATATGTAGATCATTAATTTAATGATATCCCATTTCTTGTATGATATAAAACATATTCATGGGAAAAATAAGTCATAAACCCCATCTAATAATGACTCATTTTCTCTCATATAATTTCCCATATTGTTGGTTTCTATAATGAAAATAAAATATTAATGAAATTAATTCAGTTTAATTTAAAAATAATCACATTCCTTCACCATGACTCATAACTAATTAGAAAACCATTCTAAATTAATAAATCATTCTTGAACATGATAGTACATTCCTAATGTCTTATAGTACCTTAAACATTCAATTATGAGGGATTGAAGCATTTCCACTTCCGATACTCTATCAAAATTAATTGATTATATATAAGAAAACATAAATGTATTTTTAACAAGGATATTAGTAGTAAAATACCGTATAATATCATAGATAGTTTTCTTAACTAATTAGTTTGTAATCATTTCTTCAAAAATAGTTCTTCAATATCCCCATGTATCTATCTTCACAAACTTATCTAGAACATATTGTAGATGGAATTAAAATATATACATCAACACTTTCCATTTTCGTTTAATAATTCCATAAATATTAATCAGTTAATTTCATTGATGTTGTCCTATAATCTATATAGATTGATTTAAAATGTTATAATGATCATGTTCCTTTTTATAATAGGTTTAGGGGTCCTTCACATTATCAAATGGTTATAATATCCAGCTTTCACCATGTATACATTTTCATACATTAACATGATTCTATAACAAAAAAAAACCATTAAAAATAAATAAAATCACAAAAAAGGGGAAATTTAGCTCTATATATAGATATCCAATGTAGGACCAATATCACATCGAATTGTACTAAGTGAATAGAACTACATAGTCATGGAGTATTTTCCCACATACCATTACCAAATATGAGTTTTATACCTTGGATGCAATCATAACATACCATGATTTTTCATCGATAATACAATATTGAATTTTTGAGGATATAGGTCAAATTATTTTTTTACAATCCATGATTTTATGGAATACATAGAAGTTAAATAAAAATTATGTTTTAAATAATGATCATACCATTCATCACCTTAATTTAGTGATTTAATTTAAAATATTTTATAGAAACCAAAATATTTAAAATGATTATAATAAAATAATATAAATATTAATAAAACATGTGATTGGGAAAACAATTCCTAATATATTTAAATTATGGTGCATTTATTTCATTTTGTACCATTTTAGGTTGATTGTATATTCAACATAGTTTATTTTACAGTCTATCATTTAGTTATTCGTAACCTAATCCATAAAATTAACTAATAACAACTCTAATAACTATTTAGGAAACACAATCATAACTTATGTACATAGTACATCATTTTAAATTATTATACATTACACCCCAAATTAAATCACACCATGAACCATATAGTTATAAAGCCTTTGGAGAAAAGATATATAACCAATAATTTTTATATTCATTATATAAAATAAACAAAAAATATTCTTCCCAAATGATACCCTCATAAATATTCTATATTTAATACCCTGTAAGTTTAGTTTATATTTTATTTTTAAAGAACACTATGTTTTATTACAAAGACAACACAAAAATTCAAGCTTAAATAAACAATGATGTACTGTTATTTAAATATGACCATTATGAAGTAGCTATTGGTTTTGATGGTATAAATAAGAATAAATGTATTGTGAAATATATGAGGATTTTTATAATAAAATTAATAATCAATCATACATTGTTTATTAATTTGTTTAAAATGAATGTAGAGTCAGTTGATGGTAAAAGATAATTATTTATAAAAAGTTTTTTAAATATTTAATTTATTTTTTTATTAAATATATAACCATAGATAAATAATTATAATTAAACAGTTAGATTATATTTCCAATTTAAAGAATTATTAATCAATTAACTTCGGTTTTTAGAAATGTAATGAGAATGAATTATTCCTATGATTCTAAAATATACTTTCATAAAAAATGGGTTTCACTGAATTTTTCTAATTTACATTAAAAATAATATCTATAAAAATTTTATTGGTAAATATGGATATTAGTTTTTATATCATCGTTTCATAGTATTTTCATGACGATTTTTGGATTTTTTTGGATTTTTTTGTTTTATTTTATTGAAAAAGTCCCATTTTTAACGAAGCTATCATTTTGTTTCATTAAATTTTTAAATTTTACATACCATTATATATTATATATTTTTTAAATTAATATAGTAAAAAAATGAATATTATTTACCAAATTAATTTTAATGAAAGCTGAAGTATATTTTATTATGTTATAATTTTATTTTTGAGCTCAATTTTTTTTCATGATAGTATTTTCATTAGGTTTTGTTAAATTATATTAAAATAATTTCCCTCCAATTATAGTGACTAATTAGAAAAATAGATTTCATATTTATAATCATATATTTTAAATTAAGTAAATAGGTTAATTTAATTTTTAATCACAATAAATAGTAATCACTATATAATTTTACGACCACGCCAATGGGTAAAGAATTTTAATTAAGGTAGAAAATATAGGATAAGGTCCCAAAATCAAACCACTTATAGAATTTATTTAATTGGTTGAGTGGAATTATACCTTAACCATTTGAAATTTTAATCTTTTACATTTTTTTCCACTTTCTCTTAATTAGGAACTTTAAATTATTTTATGGTGATAAACTCTGTAAAATGTGAGTCTTGTTGTTTAAATAACTCTAATATATAATAAGTGGGATAAAAAGAAAATATTAGTGGGAATTAATGGAAATGTGGAATATAAATAAATCAATTTTATTATAAAAGATTATTTTTTATTTTTTAGCATTGTATAATTTTCTTCAACGCTTTCACAACGCTGATACAATGCCCATTAATGTAAGAGAAAAATAAAATAAAACATTATAAAATATAAAGTTAATTTATTTTGGACGAATTAATGTTACCAAATAATTTATTCAATAATTATAATGAATAAGTGATTATGGATTTGTACATATTCTAATTCCTTTTTTATATTGATTCATTTTAATGTCATGTTATGTGAAAAGTACTGGAAATTATCTAAAATGGTATTTAATGTTTAAAAAATTATTTTAAAAAATTATAAAATTATGAAAAATATATACCAAATATGGAATATTTTAATTTTTTTATCCTATCAGTAATGGTTATTTTATTTTCAAGATTAAATTTTTAAAAATTATTTCATGGATCTTGAAAAAGTGAAAAATATTTTAAAATGGTTAATGACAATGTTGGTAAATAATGAGGTTAAATCAAAAGATAAAGAATAGTATTACACCAAAAAATTTATAAATTATTTTGGTTGAATATTGTTCATCCTTACACATATTATGATTCATGGGTGTTTGGAGCCTTTTTAAAAGTGCTATAATCATATTATATATTAATATTTCAATTATTTACAAGTTTTACACTGAACAAAAATATAAATGGTAACCTCAACTTCACTTTTCTTCACAATATTTTAGAAAAAATTTCCAATAAGACAAAAAAATACCTTCTTATATTTCTTCCTCACATTTTATAGTTTCTGGATTTTTATTGGTATAATATATGATGTATTAAGGGGTATAAAAAAGGAAGATTACATAGAAGAGGTATAAATTTTAACTAAGCTCACTCATTTCATTAATTTTTATATATCTTTTAATAATTTTCTAAATATGATGATATAATAAAATAATTATATTATATATATTATAATTTTATTATGTTTAGGTATTAACCCTTATTCATTTCATTTTTCATTAATTAGAAAATGATAACATCACTTATGCATATTTGTGGAATACCAAGTCCATGAATTAATGTGAATTTTTTCAAATATTATTAATATAGTTTTTAATTATGATAGATTTAGTAAATATATATGATATATACAATATTATAGTATTTCATGAAGCTGAATATTTTTATATTTATTTTGTTCTATCCATTAAAAAGTGGAATCATCATTCATGTGTACGTAGAAATCACCATCTCCACAATGTAGTGTTATTTATTTTCAATCATAACTTTATTGGGATAATAATAAAATTTTACATAATGAATTAATATTATAGTCATAAAATTTGTAAAATTATTTCAATAATTAATCCTTTAACAAGGTTCAATTAATAGAACCATAAAACTAAAAGATGGACTGAAAACTGATTAGTTTTAACCAGAAAGATAATTTCTTAGAATAATAGTTAATTAAAACATGCAGTAATTTTTTTAAGTGAAAAATATATTTTATGATAACTATGAATATGGTATTTTATATGTGTATAATATATCAAAATTTATTATATAACTAAAAAGAGTGTATCCAATGTAATTTTTAATTAAGTTATGGGTTATTTAGTCTTAATTCCAATCTATTGAGAGATATTTTATATTATACACATCATTTATTTTATATGTTGTAAAGACAAACAATTTTTAATATTATATAATTAATAAAACAATATTCATGATGTTAAATGTTTTATATTCATTTTTATCTTTTATGGGGTGTGTGATCACAAAAAAATAATAAGTTTTTATCTTACAGTCACATTTTTAAATAAGAATGGTTATGTATAATTTTTTTGAAATAGTTTTTTAGTCTATATACCTTATACACCATATATTTTCATATATTCAATTTATTTATGGGATTTATGAGATCTCATCTAATTATTTTTCCCTTTGTTACATAAAATGAAAAATAATATATTTTTTTGAAAGACAAACCCTATTTATGGATTAGTCGATCAACGTTTTCTACCATGTCCATGTTTATAAAAATGTTTTAAAGAATTTATTTTTTTATATGATAAAATTATTATTTAATTTAATTTTAAAACATATTTTATCCTAATTTCATCATTTTAAAAACATTTTTCTTATTTTTTCTAAATAATATACTTTTAGATTTTTTACCGAAAGTGTGAATTGAAAAATTGTATACAAAATTAATTTAATGAGTAAATTTTCATCCCAAAGTGAAAATTAATTTAATTTAATATTAATTTATATGTATCCATGGTTTTTTCATTGAAATTTTATTATCAATATTCTCTAAATTCCTAGTTTTTAAGGATATGAAAAAAATATATTTTCCCTCTTATCATATAAATGTTTGAATGTTTTTTTAAAATTATTTTTCAATTTTATAAAAAAACATTGATATTTGATATGATTCACAAGTTATATTATATAATGAAACCATCCATGATATTTATATGGATTCAATATGGTTATGTTGTATTTAAATCATTATTAAACTAGTTTGACTTCAACAAGTTATGTTCTGAATAATTATAGGTTTTCTTTCATTTTTATTTATTCATGGGTATTTAGTCATTAACATTTTTACAATAACATTCCTTAAATATTAATCATTTCAATTATTATTATTTTACCAACCATGTACATATACATTCATGACATGGATATTATTATTGTCTAAATAGTTTATCATTTCAATATATGGTGTTCTTTCAAGAGTTTTTATTATAGAAGCTATTTCATAGAATGAAGAAATATTTTGTTTTCTTGATTAAATATATATAATTTTTTTATATATAGAATTTATAGAATGAGTTATTTTGATCATTTAATATATGTGTAATTCATATGACTCACAAGTGAAGGGTGGGGAACAGTTATAGATATCCACCTAATGCATCGATGGGTCTAATGAGATAAATGAATATGGAATGATCAATATTATTAGGCTGTAAAAATCATGTAATTGTATATGGGAAATTGGTATACACCTAAAAATTTAAGTTAAGTGTTTTGATAAAATATTTAATTATATGATTCATGATATCGGGGATGATACCTTGTTGATAAGATAATGAATATCTGGATTTATATATTTATTTTTTTGAGATTTCAATTTCCACAATCCATTTGGTTGTGATATTAACATTAAATGGGGATATAAATTGAAATAATATTTTTGATTTAATTACATAATTTTTGGCTACCTGAACTATGATATTAGTTACTCAATAATAACTCATGTTAGTTTCAACTATACATATGTCTTACTTAGTATTTGATCTCACCCTTTATTTTATTTACTTTCCCTATAATATAAAGAAGTAGTGATTGAATTATGTTAAAGTAGGAATGGTATAATTTTTATGTAAGGTTCTTATATATCAAATATAATATGGGAATCATGTTTGTATTTAGTTTCCCAAGTCTATTAAACTGATCACTCTGGGGTGGTGTGATCTCCTCTATCCTGTACCAATTTAATAAGTAATCAAAGGTTCTATGTTATGGGATTACAAGATGCTATAATTCTTATTAAATAGTTTTTAGTAGGAAAATTGTGAATTATATTTTGGAAAAAATGGCTAAAAATACAATTATTGTAATAATAAAGGTATTTATAGAATAATTTATTTTCATTCTGGAATTAAATATTTACATTCATTATAAATGTATAATAAAATAAATGGTATTCATATAAATTAATGAATCTATTCTAATAGAAAAGTTACATCACCTATTAAATTATATATAAAATTTATGTATCTCATAAACAAAAATATGATATATTTATATCATGGTATACATAACTAAATGTTTAATAATGATAAATTAAGTGTTGGAATTTTTGTGAAACATAAATATATATTTACATTTTTATAGTTAATATAATAAATTAAAAGAAAATTTATTTTCATATAATATATTAATAAATAATAGATTATTTTATTTTAATTATAAGATAATTTTATGAGACCTTGTTTAATTTTTGAAAAAGTCATAAAATTAGTTATAATATTAAAGCCCATATTTTATGAATAAATTATTATTTAAATTAAAAGTTAAATCTAATATATTTAGAAAATTATTTTCTAAAATGGATCCATTTTTGAATTCCACATGTAGTAAAATAGTTAGGGTGAATTTTTGGGTTATCTTCTAAAATAGTTGATTTTTTTAAATAGTGAAATAAAATAATTTACAGTATAATTAAATAAATGAATTATTGAGTAGTAGATGACGTATTTATGAGGTAATAAACCATTAGTTTTAACCCACATGCATACTATACATATTCCCAATAATCAATAATTTTGATGATGCTGACTAAAAAATAATAAACAAATGAATAAAAAAAATAAAAAATATCCCTCTTTTCTCCCTATAAATACCACCCCCTCTACTCACACCTCTAAAGCATTTTATCTCTTCTAAATTCTACCCAAATATCTTACCAAGCCTCTTAGACATTTCTATGACCTACTGGTCTCACAAAAAATCCAAAACGAAGTTCTTTATGGAGGATCTTAGGGATATAACATTCAAGAGGTAAAATCCTCCATTTTTATCTTTTAAATTCCTTCTTTATTTGTTTCTTTCAACATTATATTCATCTCACCTTTCCAAAGTGACATTATAACTCTATTATCATACATATAATTCAATGTAATTGCATTTATGTAATATCCATCATCAAACATCTTCTCTTATATTCTTATTCTTAAAAATGATAACGCAATTTGGATTGTCTATTCAATGCCTTCATGGTTGATTATTTTCAATTTTTATTTACCACCTTCGAGACTGGTCATAAAACCATTATAATTTTAAAAATATATTTTAATATGTATATTATAACTTTTTTAATATTCTGAAACTATTTTATATACATAATAGTAAACAAAAAAACTAGTTTGTGACGATAGGAAAACCCTCCAAAAACAAAACAGACTATTATCATTAATGTTTTATCTAATAAATCATTCTTATATCTAAATATAAAAAGATATATAGGATAATTTAAAATTATTTAAGCATATTAAAATCGTTTCATTCCAGTTTTTGAGTTTTTCTTCCATTTTACAAGAACTCGCATAATCACACTCAGGGGAATTGACCATAATTCCATGAAATGAAGGCTCATGGAACGACAATTCTAATATTTACAACTCAACAAAATGAAAATAAATTAACTTAATAAACCATTAATAAATAAATTAGTTGTGAAAAATTCTCTTAATAAAGTAATTAATAATTCTAATTTGATTATCTAGTATATTAAGTACAAGTGGATAACTCTTTCAAACATAATTTAAGGGAATTATTAACCCGATTTATATTCATTAGGTTATCATTATAATTCATTGATTACGTCATGAAAATAATATTTTTGAAATACATTTTTATTATATTATGTCGAATTATTTTAATATATAAAAAATATACCTATTCAATTCATTTGGTTAATTCACACTTCAATGATATGATATTTATAAGGGACTTTTCTTTAAAAACCTCTTTAATATCTCTATTTGAGATATTTAAGAAGATTTATTTTTGTTACATATACAGAATGAATGTAATTCACTAATTTTATGATGCTTTAATATTTTGAAGTTTACATTAAAAGTTTAAAATTTTACTTTAAAAAAATGTTTTCATTTACGATGAGGTGACTTGTAGAAAAACATTGTAAAGTGATTTCAAAATGGAATAATTAATTTCCTCATGAATGATTATTTAATGTAGGCTTTATTTGTTGTTATTATATCATGGTTATTGTGAATTGTTTAATGAGTGGTTGTACCTTGATAAACCAAAGGAAGGTGATACTTTTCTAGATATTCAATTCATTGGGTAAGAGGTGGAGTTTACTTGTTTAGTTTCTCTAAAGAGATTAAGGGAATATATTGTGATTGTTATTCCAAGTGTGACCATGATGGTTACTCCCTATATTCCGAGGAGAGATAGATATTATATGAGGGTTATATGAAAATTACTCCACAACATTACTTTTATGATTTATTTATTATTTCTATTATTTTACAAGAAACCTATGATTTTATAAGGCATGTTTAGGAGATTATGTTTTAGGTGAAAACATAATCACTTTGTGAAAACTTTTTCATTCATTGACTAATAGTTTCTTTCTACCTTTATATGTATGTTAAGGAACATTTTATGCTCATCCCAAGTTTTCATAAGTGTATCACATGTTTTATGTATGGGTAAAATAAAGGATAAATTAAATTTTAATGTCATGAAGATTTGATATGAAAAGAAAGAAAGTTTTATATTAAATGTTTCATATTGTTAAAAAATGGATTTTTTAGTTGAAGTGTCGACTTTTTAATATGTGAGTTTCTATGTATGATGTTACAAAAAATTCCAAAAAAAATATAAATTTAAAAAACCTTCTAAAATATAATAATGTTAATTCTTGTTGAATTAACTAAATTGTTTAATGTTTAAGGCGGGGTCCTTATTGTTGGTATCAATGAAAATGAAGGAATTTGAACCATTCACAAGTATAAATTTTAGCTATATCCATGGTAAAAAACCATGGCTATAGGGGTAAAAACAATGGATATAACCTGTATCTAGAGTTCTAGTTGTCTGTCACACGTATTGGTGTGGTTATAGATAAAAGCTATAGCCATGGTTTTCCTAGGCTATAGCCACGGTTTCCCACCATAGCAATAAAGTTATTTCCACAGTTTTACAAATAGTGGTTATATCCCCCAACGTTATCCACCATTGGACTTGGGCTATAGCAATAGTTTTCTAGCATGTAAATTGGGCTATAGACACAGTTTTCAACGGTGACTACAGTCTAAAAATAATATGTGCCCAACTATATTCAATCATTTTACCTCTTCTATGTGGACCTTCCACCATGCCTATACACCAAAAGTTCCTTTGAGTATATATTTATATATATGGTATTAAAAACCAAATTTTTAGAATGTAAATGATGTATATATACATTCCCACTATTTTTTCATGGGACAATTTTTCCCCGTGCAAGGGTGGGAGACCTATAGCCACGGTTTTGAAAAACCGTGGCTATAGAAAATAAAAAAACTCTATATCAACGGTTTATGAAAATAGTGGATAAATCCCTTGAACAAAAACATTATGGCCACATTTTTACGCAAACCATGTCAATATTCCATGGAAAAAAACTATATAGCCATATTTTTACTCTAAACGTGGCTGTAACCCTTGGTAAAAACACTATAGCCATAGTTTTTTAGAAAATATGGCTACAGGTCAAAGAAAAAGACCCTATATCCTTATTTTAACACAAACCATGTCTATAGACCTAGCCAAAACACTCTATACCCATGGTTTTATAAAACCATTTCTATAGGAGTTGAATAAACTCTATAGGCACGAATTCACAAAACCAGGGCTATAGTCTTCGAAAAATAACTTATAGAAATTGTTTTATATAAAAAAATGGCTATTTCCTTGGTATAAATACCTATAGTAATGGTTTTCAAAAACTATGGCTATAGGTATGTGGCTATATCCTAGTTTTCTAGTAGTGTTAGTAACTCTCATGTGTGAGAATTTGACAAAGTAAGGATCTCCACACATGGGCTTCCCAAGGAAAGGGATACATATCGTGATAGTGGTGTCTCCGAACCTGATGGTGTAGCATCCCATAGAGTGCCCAAATATGACTCAATTCTATTCCACTTTAAATAATTACAAACCACTATAATAACTAAGATAGCAATATTTAGATAACATTAGGGGTTATGATAATGTTAATAGAATACCCATAAATGATTTTTTACTTTATGGCTAAGTTTAAGTGATATAGTGGTTAAATTTTACCATGTTTCTTCATCTACGATATATCTATTTAGAATGGTTTTTGGTAGAATAAACATGGAAGATGAAGAAGGAAGGAACTGATAGGATTTTATCCTTATGAATTTATAACCTGGAATGGTGTGAATTGGAACCGAGTAGTTTGTGATATAATGGACTAGTTGGAATAAGCTTTAAATAGAGGCAATATCTATGCATGAGATAAGATAGATCAACCTTAGAGGAATATGTTAGATATGGAACATTTTATATAACATGCTAATAAAATTTCAATATTAATATATCTTAATTAAGGTTTTATTTAATATTTATTGTTAAAATTTTACCATTAGTTTGAAATAAATAAAATATGACAATTTTTTGTTTTTAAAAAATTCTTATAATTAAGGGTAAAAAATTTTCATATGAAAACTATTATTATTATTTTTAAGGTAATATATTATATAAATATATTAAAATATATTATGTTTTCATTTAATTAAATTTATAAATTATAAATATATATAATTATTTGAAGACCAAAAAACACACTTTTATGTATGTGTTTTAAAAAATGGATTTATATATGTATATATATAAAATCTACACATTTTGATTTATAAATATAAATTAATAATGAATATATATATATATATATAACACAATTGGTTTAAAAAATGGTGATTTGAAAATTTTCAAAAAAAAAAACTAAAGGTTAAAAAAAAGAATGTTAAATGTTTTGGTTAAATAATATAATTATATAATAATATATTATGATAACTTGTGAAAAATTTATAATATAATAACCAATTATAAAAGTGTAGAAAAAATGTAAAAAAATTTCAAAAGACAAATGTAACTCAACAAAGTAAAAAAAGAAATACGTGAATGAAGAAAGATTAAAAAAACAAATTTCACTCTCATTTTTAGTAAAAAAGAAAAGTGTGATTATTTTTAATATTTTAAAACAAAAAACTCCACTTAAAGTTTTAAGAAAGAAACTACCGATGACATTAAAAAAATAACATTAAAACAAATCGATTAAAAAAATAATACAAAAAATATTTCTTGGCGACGTGTCAACACAAAAGAGGAAATGTTAGACAAAAGAGAAATAATAAAATATATTTCTAATTGAAAAAAGTTAAAAAATGGGATTATTGGTTAAAAAAAGAAATAATAATATTTATAAAAAATATATACTGATATTGTGTTTTGAAACCTTGTTTTGTTTTAAAATAAATTTTTATTACTTAGATTCTCATGGAAGCTTTAAGAACTTACGATTTTTTTCTTTATAAATTTGGAAGAACTCCTCCTCAAGATTTAGAAGACACTACCCAAACCACTCCTATGGTCCAGATTCTTATGTGAGAAGGAGATTTCAATTCCCCCTTCAGTTCTAACTATCATGTAAGGGAATTATTATTTTCAATTATATCTTTAAGGGTGTATTTTAGTTGTATTAAAAAGGGTTATATATATATTTATGTGTTTATATATATGCATATACTCACATATATGTAACTTATTATTTTCAAGATATATATATATATATATGTTAAGGGTTTTTTACCCAAGCATTATTTCTAGAATTTAAGTATCAGCAGGTTCATATTAGTTTTCAAAATTTTTATTGATTTACAAAGGTGATATATATATATATATATATCTATGTGTGTGTGTATGGGTGGGTGTGTATATACATGCATATATACATATATAATTATCAATCTATTTAAGTATATGTATATACATATATAAAGGTTTCTTGTTTTAAATACCTAATTACTAAAATCTACGATTGTAAGGGATTTATGTTTTGAATGTTCTCAAACCACACACACATTTATATATTTATATGCAAATAAATATAAACATGTTTACATATATTTAATCTTCTTTATTTTTTTTAAAATAAATAAATTGTATTTCAACCATCCAATTAATGTTTAAGAGTTTAAGTAAGTTATTTTTGTTTACAAAATACATTTTTTCCTTGATAAATCTTATAATTTTATGTGAAATTATGATTCAAGATATTATTTTATGTGAAAACATGAATCTTATTCCCCTGTCATATCATGCAAGGATATTTATGGCCTTTATCTAGCTCATATGTGAAATTCCAAGCATTATGAGATCATGTACACACTTATTTGACTTTTTATACAATTATGTTTTCAAATAAAAGTTGTTATTTAAAGAAAGGGATTCTCTCTAAAATGATTTTATAAATTTTGGAGAAAATATTGATTACATGGGAATGATTATTTTCTATTGATGAAAATTATATTATATAAGTATGTTATAAATTTTTGGGGTAAACAATGAGAAATCCAGGTCTATAAGGCCCCGACCATAATCCTAACTTAATATTGAGTAAAATCATGAATTCAAATTTAGGATCTTTTCATGTTTATAGTTCTATAGAATTATTCCACAACTATTACATATCAAATTGAATATTACAAAGTAGACACTTCTACTATAACTGATTTTTCAAAACAATAAAACTCCTTAAATAAAACAAGAGTTATTTTATTGATATAAATCTTATTGAATACTTCCTTCCTCTTAACCTTCCTTATAAACTATGAAAATAATTTCAAAAACATCGGATGAGCAGGAAAAGATCAGTAAGATTTATAAAATAAGGAATAAAAAAATTATCCCATTAATAAAAAAAATGAAACCATACTTTTCAATCATAACATACCTTATGAAATCATAAGATTTATGAATAACACATAGAAATCATAAATCATAAAGGTAACTTATGTCATTCATAACATACTTACATTATATCTATAACTGATACATAGGGATTCACATTTAGAATACCCATCACAGTATATTCCTTAAATCTCTTAGAAGAAACATCAATGTTTACCTCTATCACGTTACCCAATACATTGGAGAGCTATCTTGGGATCACCACCCTAGTTTTATCACAGAACCACCTATATATGTAAACAATTCCCAATAGCCGTAATCATAAAACAAAAAACAAGCATAACAAAAAGATAACATTTCCACATTTCAATTACAATATATCATTTCAAGATATTGATATAATTAATGCTTTATAAATCATTTTCAAAACCATTTAAAACATTTAATAAATAGATTTTTGAATCAATGTGTCCCATACCACTTTGAAGATTTAAAAATAATTAACATTTTAAAACATTAATGTCCATATAAATAAATCATTAAAAACACTTTTAAAACATGATCATTAATTAGAAATATTTATAATAATATATCTTTAAAATTTTAAAACGATATTTTAGTTAAAGAGTTCCTAACCAAATGAGAGACGCTTGAATACAAATAATTTAATAATAACATCAATAAAAGCTTATAATATCATGAGAATAGAGAGATTAATGATATAATATATCAAAGGGTAGTATATAAACCACATAAAAGTGAATTGGTGTATAACAATAAATAAGTTTCAATGTGATGTAAATTGAGACAATATCCCTTGCAAAGATCATATCCTTAGATTAAGGACAAATCAATGACATAATTATATGGGAAAAATAAGAATACACCCAATATAATTGGATATTAAGTTTGAAACAATCATAGTTCTTTCAAACATATTCATATAATGACATAATCACAAAGTAGAACTTTAACCTAAAGAATTGTAAATGGGTAAAGAAATTCCCTTATAAAAATTTGACAGCCTAATGGCATCACTTTAAAATTAAAAAATGAGTTGATTAGAGAAAAAAGGGTATCTCATCACTTGGAAATAAAATTTACAACAATAACGATATAGAAGAACATTTCCCAACATAAGTATATGTAAATTATTAGACATAACAAAAATAAGTCTTTTATAAAGAGGAGGGTGAAAGGTTCCCTTACCGATTTGGTAACTTACGAAACATACAACCCGTGAAATAGGGATCATAAAATGAAGATTTAAATAACCATAATATGAAGTATATTACACAATCAATACAATCTTGTTCTGTACATACACCACACAAAAAGGAAATAGTGGAAAATATATCATGAATCTCATGAGAATAAAAAGTGAGATGAAAATCCCTTACCACGTTGTAATCAATCGGGTCGTATGACCAAAAGATAATAACCAAAAAATGATTCATAGAATATCATGAATATAAATATAATAAATATAATATATATCAAATTAAAATACAAAATACACCACATGTAGTAAATTAGTGGTGAACAATGGAAATCTCACGGAATAAAAAGTAAGATAAGAAACCCCTTACCTCGTGTTTTACTTGACACATTTGTTTATTGTTCATACTAAATAATAACTTAAAGTTAATTTATACTTGATTAAGAACCTTTTTCAAGTTTATTATTCCTTTCATTTCACTTATTTCCACGTTATAAACATTATGTAATCATTTAAGTTAATAATGGTCGTTTTGTTGATATTTGATACTAGAGTCAAAAATGAACACCTTATAATTACAAGTTGTCCATGTCGTCAAAATTCCATTATATATAGAATGATATTCATGATTTAGATATCATATATATCATATATATTCAGTATATATTTGTATTTATAATATTACATAACATTTAGAGGTAAGAAATGAAATGCACCATTCATGGAGTTTGTAAGTCGTACATACACATGAACCCTATTTTCATTTAAATTTTGTATTTAATGGAATGAAAACATTGTGATAAATAGGTATATTATAATACCAGTGTAATATAATATATAATTTCATTAAATCTATCCTTTATACATTCCACGTATGTCATGAACGATTCATATCACTTTGAGGGGGCGATAGTCTACACTTCCTCAAATGAAATAATCACGTTAACCCATAATGGAAACCATAAAGGTATTCTATAAATTTAAAAAATAAAAAATAATAAAGAAAAAATAAACATAATATATATATATATATCATATATAAATACAGTACCATCATAATGGACACCATGAGAGGCTGTAGGAGATATTTGAACAATCATCGTTTCGTGCAGTAGAAGTTTTCCATCCCTAGAAATTGTATGTTCTTTACCCATTATATAAAGGTGTGTTTAAGTTTAGATCGAATAATTATCATAAAAACATCTTAGTATATTGAGGATATTTTTTTTATAAAAAAAGTAATTAAAATATTTTAAGGGTAGTATAAGTAAAATAAAAGAAAAGAATTTAAGAGAAACTTTTACTATTAATTCGGGTAACTTCCTTTGGTTTGAACTAAAAGGACTTCTTGAAGTGCCTTCTGCCTAAGTTAAGGCTTCTAGGAGGAATATAGGGATATTTAGAACATATTTTTGCAGGGTTTTGATGATCCAAGGGGCTTGAGATGTGTGAGGAATTTGTTTTAAGTGAGGGATTTTTATAAAGGGGAGGAGGGACTCTTTATGAAAGTGTGAAAATATTATTTTATTATATAATTATATTCGGTTATAAAGGTCCAAAACTAATTAAAGTAGAAGATAAGATTAATAATGGTATAAATAATTTCATCCAATAATAATTGGACAGGTTTTGGATGTAATTTTAATATTTATAATCTTATTTATTTAAATCATTTATTAATGAAGTAAATACTGCATCATTTTAGTGTCATAAATAATTTTATTTATTTGATGTATAAAAATTATAAAAAAATACTATGATTTAGGAAATATTTTTAGGATTCCAATGAATATTTTTAGTTAAAAGGATAACTTATACAACCCCAACTAAAAATTACTTTACTAAAAGATATTTGTTTGTGTCATTTGTGTCTTTAAATTAATTGAACTATGTGTCATTATCACGCCCAAGTGGATACACGGGGTCCCAAAATAGTCCAAATTATGCCCATGGTTAGCCATGACTCATCTAATAAGGTTAGGACAAGTGTTAAGGTAATTTTGTATTATTATAATATACTTTTTACCTTGAATTACCCTATTTACCTTTAACAGTGGTAAATAAAAGTCAAAATTTACTATTCACCAAAAATTATTTTCATCTTATTGAACAAATGTTTTCATGCTAATAACAACCATTTATGTCTTATTTTTTAAATTCAATTCATAGAAGTGGTAAAATATCATTTAAATGAAAAATTCATTTTTTAACTATTACATAGTGGTTTCACTATTCCTGAAAAAATGATGTTTTTCAGAAAAATACCAAAACTTTAGACTAAGATATATTTGATATTATGAATTCAAAAATGATTTCTATTTTACAAAATTAAAAAAATATAAGTTTTATTAATTAATTTAAAATTAATACCCATTGTCAAAACAAATAGCGTGTTTTTAAGAAACAATATCTATCAAAAGATTGACACTTGTTTATGTCAAATTTCAAAGTGAAATTTATTCCAATGGACCCCATTGGATTAAATGGTAAAAGTATAATATAATTACACTTTAAAACAAATTAAAAAGATAATCTAACCATATAAATAAATTATATTAAAAATTAGACTTGAATTAAAATACAGTATATTTTACTATTCATTAAAAAATGAATTTTATCCGAAAAATACCAAAACATTACCCAAAGTAAATTTTGTTGTATAGATTCTAAATAAGAATTTAATTTGGTCAAATAGAATGTATAAAAGTGACCAAAACTATATTTAAAGAGGGTTCCCAATCAACAAGCGCTAAATCGACCGTTTTGTGAATATTAGAGTACTTATGATTAAAATCGAATTATTTTCTTATTTTAAGCCTCTAAAATTTACTTGATAAATGTAAAACTATTTAATAAACATGTTTAATGATTTTTGAATTAGTTCTATTCATTATCTCTAATATAATGGCTAGGCATTAAAAACCGTTTAGAATAATATTATATTATTATTTTTTATTATGAGCCAACGTTGTGTGCAACATAAGATTTAAAAGAAACCTATTTTTTTGTATTAGGTACGCTATCGAACATAACATCCCCTTTGAATTAAAATTAATAATTAATTTACAAATATTAATAAATATGAAAACTTTATATTCTTTATTTACTAGGGATGTTACATCCTTCCCCTTTTTTGGGTATTCCGTCCTTGAAACTTTAAAATTGGGCTCAGAAAATTCATTGAAAGTCCCAAATTGGAAAAGAGTCAATAAAAATATCACTTTAAAAAATGTAAGTGAAGTACAAAGGTCACCTGAGATAACCCATACTAGGATTCCATGTAGGAAAACATGGATATGGAAGTGAAAAAAAACCATCATGTTCTGATGGAGAGTGATATAAAACATGATTAGGAGAAAGTTAGCCACCAGAAAATCACAAACTTATGATGTGTTAAACGGTCATTTATTACCCAGTAGTAAATTTAAACCAAAAACGTTTTTGATTTACGTTAATTTTCAAAATTTTGAGGAATTCATTTACTACATAGAATAAGAACATAAGGAAATATACTTACCTTTAAGTAGAGTTTCATCCTTTAAAAAGTTTTTACAAAAAACTAATCTTTTCTCCAAACAATGAGAATTCAAAAAGACTTAGTCACATCAAAAGCACAAGAATAATCTTTTAGAGAATCACATAATCCAAAAAAGAAGAACTATATATTTCCCTTTTCTTTAGACATCAACTAAAACCAAAATGGTTAGTACGAGATCATATAATGCCCAAAAAGGATAATTCTTTATAAAAATAAAAAATACTATTAATCTACAAAATTCAACAAAAAATACCATATGTTCAAGAAAGACCATTCAATACACAATTGTCCTTAAAATTATTCAAAATAATCCAAACTAAGATTGAAACCCACAACTCAAAAGGATTTAATCACATAGTCTTCCACAATAAATCTTATCATTTAACTCCAAAAAAATAGACTACTCTTAAGGCCTCATACTTAAGCATAATTAACCAAATCACATATTCTCTATGATAGGTTAATCATTTCCAAAAATATACCAAATCGCTATATGTCTGTAATAAAAACAGATATTATTCCAAAATGAAATATCAACCACTACTCCAGAAATGTAATCCCATAGTATTCTATTTTTCTTAAGAATATAGTGTTCCCAAAAGAGAAAACATCTTCCAAAATCACTTTTATCACTTAATCACTAAATCATTTTCTTATACTAATGATATCCATTTGATAAAACATAAGATCCCAAAGAAAATTATTCTTGGTCAATAAAATTATTTAACTAAAAAGAAAATGTCATACTAACTAGGGGCTTCACATAGTCTAGTGGTAGGCGATAAATCCCAATCGTACTTTAGTTGTGGGTTCGATTCCCACATCTTTGTCCAATGCGATGAGTTGTCACACGACCTACGTGTTTTACTTTTTATAAAACTCAAAAATAACCCTGACATGTTTTAACCCCAATGGTTTTTTATACCTCTCATTTTCATCCCAATTAATTATGATCTCAACACCTTAATTCTTGAAGTCTTATATATATTGTAATTTTTTATTTCACCACAATATGATAAGAAAATATGGTCCAAAAAATAATGAACATCATACTTTGATCATGGTGTCCACTTGGTTCATTGTCATCTTGTTCATGTAGGTAGAAGGTACTTGTATTGAAACATTGATTTAGAGAACCTTCAAAATAATTTTATTCTTTCATACAAATACACCTTGTATAACATGGGTCATATGGGTGTTCATAGAAAAATATATTTGGAAAATAATCATGTATGAAAAATAATTTCAAAACATCTATTAAAAAATGATTTCTATAAAACAGTCGGACCTAATTTGAGTTGAAACATTTAATTAGTGGTCCTTTTAAAATACCATAGGTATGTGCTGAGAGACTATATTTTAAAAGAAAATATAAATAGGTTGCACAAGGGTATCCTTCTTCATCACCTTTTTCAAAATCATAATATTCCTCAAAATCTTGTGATAAAGTAAAATATTTGGAAATCCCTTGATAATATTTACCTTTCTTGAAAATATGAGAATATTATAAAAATAGGATTTGTTTAAATATAACCCATGATCCATGATGATAACGAGGTATAGTGGAGGTGTTTGATATATCAAACAACTAATATCAAGTGAGTTTTATGCTATAAAAATTTCACAATCATTCGAACATGACTTTGCAATAATTATTGCAGGAATGTCATCATGAAGAGATAGAAATTTCATTTGAGATCCTCCTCCATCCATTTGTAACTGACTATACTTTATCTGGAAAATTTATAAAATAAGGACTTAACTGAAATAATAGACATAGGGACTAACCATGTGTCTAAAGAAAACTTTTTATTCTGAAAGTTGTCTAAACCGGCCTCTGATACCAACTATAAGGCCTTAGCCTTAAACATTACTTAATCTTGAGTTAAAACAATAATTCACATTTAGGATCTTTTTAGGTTTAGAGTTCAATAGAATTAGTCCATAACAATTACATATCAACTTGAATATTACAAAGTAAACACTTCTACTATAACCAATTTTTCACAACAATAAAACTCTTTAAATAAAACAAGAGTTCTTTTCTTGATATAATTCTTCTTGAATACTTCATTCCTCTTACCCTTCCTTATAACCTGTGAAAGAAATTTCAAAAACATGGGATGAGCATAAAAAGCTTAGTAAGGATTATAAAATAAGGAATTAAAATATTATCCCATCAATAAATAAAAAACAATGAAACCATACTTTTCAATCACAACATACCTTATGAAATCATTAGATTTATGAAGAACACATAGAAATCATAAATCATAAAGGTAACATATGGAGTTCATAACATACTTACATTGTATCTATCACAGCTACATAGGGAGTAAAATATGGAATACCCATCACAGTATATTCCCTAAATCTCTTATGAGAAACATTAACATTTACCTCCGCCACGTTACACAATGCATTAGAGAGCAATCTCGGGCTCACCCACCCTAGTTTTATCACGGAACCACCTATATACGTAAACAATACCCAATAAACATAATCATAACACATAACACAAGCATAAAGGAAAGATAACATTTCCATATTGCAATTACAATATATCATTTCAATATATTCATATAATCAATTCTTTATCAAACCATTTTCAAAACCATTTAAAACATTTAGTAAAGAGATTTTTGAATCAAAGTGTCCCATAACACTTTGAAGAATTTAAAATAATTGACATTTTGAAGCATTAATTTCCATATAAATAAATCCTTAATTTTTTTTAAACAAGGATATTAATGAGAAATATTTATAATAATAAATTATTAAAACATTTAAGATGATATTTTAGTTAAAGAGTTCCTAACCAAATTAGGAACGCTTGAATATAAATAATTAAGGAATAACATCAATAAAAGCTTATAATATCATGATAATAGAGTGATTCATGATATAATACATCAAAAGGTAGTATATACACCATATAAAAGTGAATTAGTATATAACAATAAATAAGTTTCAATGTAATGTAAATTGAGATAATGTCCCTTGAAAAGATCATAACAAAAAGAAGTCTTTTAAAAAGAGGATGGTGGAAGGTTCCCTTAACAATTTGGTAACTTATGAACATAAAACCCATAAAAGGAGGATCATAAAATGAAGATGTAAATACCCATAATTTGAAGTATATTACAAAATTAATAAAATATTGAGTAGTATATACACCACACAAAAGGAAATAGTAGCAAATATAGCATGAATCTCATGAGAATAAAAATTGAGATGAAAATCACTTACCATGTTGTAATCAATCGAGTAGTATGACCAAAAGTTAAAACCCACCAAATTATTTACATAATAACATGAATATAAATATAATCATGATAATATATATCAAATGTAAGTACACAAGACACCACATGAAATAAATTAGTGGTGAATAATGGAAATCTCAAGGAATTAAATGTGAGATAAGAAACCCCTTACCTCATGTTCGACTTGACTCGTTTGTTCCTTGTTCATCCTGAATAATAAAATTAAGTTAATTTATACTTGATTAAGAACCTTTTTCAAGTTTATTATTCCTTTTATATCAATTATTACAATGCTATAAACATTATGTAATAATTTAAGTTACTAATGGTTGATTTGTTGATATTTGATACTTGAATAAAAAATGAACACCTTATAATTACAAATTGTCCATGTGGTCAAAAGTCCATTATATACAGAATTACAGTCATGATTTATATATCATATATGTCATTTATATTCAGTATATATATGTATTTATAATATTACATAACATTTATAGGTAAGAAATGAAATGCACCGTTCATGGAGACGGTGAGCCGTGCGTATGCATGAACACTACTTTCATTTCAATTTCATATTTAATGGAATGAAAACATAGTGATAGATTGATATATTATAATTAAAATATAATATAATATATAATCTCATTAACTTAATCCTTTATACATCCCACTTATGGCATGAATGAGTCGTATCACTTTGAGGGGGCGGTAGTCCGCACTTCCTCAAATGAAATTACTGTGTTACCCTTAATGACAACCATAAAGGTAAGATATAAATGAAGAAAATACAGAATAATAAAGAAAAAATAAACACAATTTATATATATATCATATATAAATATATTTCCATCATAATGGACACCATGAGAGGTGGTAGGAGATATTTGAACAATCATTGTTTCATGCGACAATAATTTGCCGTCCATGGAAACAGTATGTTCTTTACCCATTAGATGGAGGTGTGTGTAAGTGTAGATTGAATACATATCATAATAAATCCTAATATATTTAGGATACTGGTTTGGTTATTAAATAAATTAATAAAAATAGTTTAGGGTTTGGAGAAGTAAAACAAAAGAAAATAATTTAAGAAAAACATTTACCGTTAATTTAGGTAACTCCCTTCGGTTTGAACCAAAAGGACTTCTTAAACAACCTTCTACCTAAGGTAATGCTTCTAGGAAGAATAGAGTGATCATTAGAGAATATTTTTTCAGGGGTTGTATGAGACAAGGGGCTTGAGAGGTGTGAGGAATGAGTTAGAAGTGAGGGATTTTTATAAGGAGGAGGAGGGGCTCTTTAGGAAAGTTTGAAAATATTATTTTATTATATAATGATATTCGGTTTCTAAAGGTCCAAAACTAATTAAGGTCGAATATAAGATGACTCATGGTCGAAATAAATTCATCCAATAAGAACTGGAAAGGTTTTTGATTTTATTTTAACATTTATAATCTTATTTATTTAAATAATTTATTATTGAAGTAAATACTGCATCATTTTTGTGTAATAAATAATTTTATTTATTTAATGTCTAAAAATTATAAAAAAATACCATGATTTAGGAAATATTTTTAGATTTTTAATGAATATTTATAGTCTAATATATAACTTATATAACCCCATGTTAAAATTACTTTACTAAAAGATATTTTTTGTGTCATTTTTGTCTTTACATTAAATTAATTAATCTAAAGTGTCATTATCACTCCAAAGTGGCTCCATGGGGTCCCAAAATCGACCCAAGGATTCCCATGGTCATCCATGACTCATCTAATAAGGTTAATAAAAGTTTTAAGGTAATTTTGTATTATTATAATATTCTTTTTACCTTGAATTACCCTATTTACGTTTAACTGCGGTAAATAAAAGTAAAAATTTTCTATTCACCAAAAAATATTTTCATCTTATTGAACAAAATTTTTCTTACTAGTAACAACCATGTTTTTTGGATTTTTTAATTTTAATTCACAGAAGTGGTAAAATTTTATTTAAATGAAAAATTCAGTTTTTTAACTATTACTTAGTGGTTTCACTATTTATAAAAAATTGATGTTTTTTTCAGAAAAATACCAAAAAATAAGAATAATCTATATTTGAAATTCAAAATTCAAAAATGGTGTAAATTTTACAAAATTAAAAACATAGAAGTTTCACTAATTAATTTAAAATTAATTCTCGTTGTCAAAACAAAAAACGTGTTTTAAGAAACAATATCTATCAAAAGATTGACATTGTTTATGTCCAATTTCAAAGTGAAATTAATTACAATAACCACCATTGGATTAAATGGACAAAATATAATTTAATTATACTTTAAAAACAATTAAAAAGATAATATAACCATATAAAAAATTAGACTAAAAGGCATATTTGAATTAAAATACAGTATTATTCACTGTTCATTAAAAAATGAATTTTATCAGAAAAATACCCAAAAATTGCCCAAAGTAAATTTTGGTGTCCCTATACTAAGGAAGAATTTTATTTGGTCAAATATAACATATAAAAGTGAGAAAAACATGATTTAAA
This sequence comes from Viscum album, assembly GCA_963277665.1. Classification (NCBI taxonomy): domain Eukaryota; kingdom Viridiplantae; phylum Streptophyta; class Magnoliopsida; order Santalales; family Viscaceae; genus Viscum; species Viscum album. The sequence continues at coordinate 2,021,933,821 of OY728121.1, read as the reverse complement.
GAGGGTTCTTCATCAAAAAGAGCTAAATCGATCTTTTAGTTAATATTAGATTATTTATGCTTAAAATCAAATTCTGTTCTTATATTAAGACTCTAACTTCTTTTGGATAAATGTAAAAATATTTAAAAAACATGTATAATAATTTTTAGTCAGTTTTATTCATTATTTCCATTACAATGGCTAGGCATTAACTACCATTTAAAATAATATTATATTATTATTTTTCATTATGACTCAACATTGTGTGCAACATAATATTTCAAAGAAACCCATTGTTGTGTATCCGGTATGATATTTAACATAACTTCCCCATTAAAGTAAAATTAATAATTAATTTACAAATACTAATAAATATGAAAATGTTATATTCTTTATTTACCCTGGATGTTACAAGGTCTATGGGAAAATATTTAAAAAAATTGGCATTGGTGAGTTATGTAACATTATATGGAGTGACCCAATAAGTAATAGCTATGATTAGTAGACTTATGTAATGTATTTTAATATGGTCTAATAAGTATCATGAACGTCCCACCAGAAAATTTTTATTTTTGAAGGATAAATCCCAATGGGTTTTCAATTATAATCACTTTTAGAGGATTGGAATTTGTAATAGGTTATAATATTGTCAATATATTGCAATCAATTTTACAAGTTTGGAAATTGTGTTTCAATGTAATTATTTTGTGGAGGCAGGACACTGAAGAATATTTTATTTAATTACTTATATTTTGTATAGTTTTTTTGAAATGTAAGTCATGTATCTAATTTTTCAGAACCAAGACTAGTAAAATATCTGGATATGTAATTCAAATGTTGTGTATTTATTATGTTTATTTTATAAAAAATAAACAAAACTTATAATGGGCGGAGTCTGGTGGCTCGAGCTTGGGGTGTTATGGTTGGTATCAGAGAAACAGTCTAGATAACTTTGAAAAATTAGAACAAATCAATAATTTATGTATGCCACCTTGTAAAATTATTTTTCCTAAGTATAGGGTCAAAATGAAAGGACAAAATTCAGTTAAGGGGGGATAAATATAACACCCCAAGAATATTTAAATAGTAATATATCATAATTAATTATTTATTTAGTATTTATAATTAAAATTTAACCATTATTTTGAAATAAATACAATATGAGAATTACATTTTGTTTTAATAAGTTCTTATAATTAAGGGTAAAACATTTTTATATGAATACTATTATTATTATTTTTAAGATAACATATTTTATAAAAATAAGAAAATATATAATGTTTTCATTTTATGAAATTTATAAATTATAAATATATATAATTATTTTTACCCAAAAATAAACTTTTATGTATGTGTTTAAAACACCAATATATATATATATATATAATTTAAATGTTTTAATTTATATATATAAAATAAAAATTAATATATATATATATATAAGATACACAATTGGTTTAAAAAAATAGTGATTTGAAAATGTTCAAAAAAATATAAAACACTAAAGGTTTAAAAAAATAAGGTTAAATATTTTTGTTAAATAAAATAATTATATAATAATATATTATGATAACTTGACAAAAATTTATAATATTATCTCCTTTTATAATAGAGTATAAAATGTGTAAAACAAAAAGGAAGAGACAAAATTAACTCAAAAAAGTCAAAAAATGAAAAGTGTGAATGGGGAAAGAGTAAGAAACAAATTTGATTATAATTTTTATTAAAAAATAAAAATGTGATTTTTTTAATATGATAAAACAAAAAACGTCACTTCAATTTTTAAAAAAGAAATTCCCAATACCTGATATAGATAATAATAATAAAACATATTGATAAAAAATAATGTAGCGATGATTTCTTGGTGGCATGTCGATACAAAAGAAGAAATGTTAGACAAAGTAAAAATAATAAAAAATATTTACAAGTTGAAAAAAGTTAAAAATGGGATTATTATTAGAAGATGAAATAATAATATCTATATAATAAAAAATATGTATACTGGGATTGTGTTTTTATTCCTTGTTTTGTTTTAAAATAAATTTATATTACTCAGCTTCTCATGGAAGCTTTAGGAACCTACCATTTATTTCCTTTATAAATTTGGAAAAACTACTCCTATATCGTTAGAAGACACTACCCAAACCAATCCATTAGTCCAAATTCTTAAGTGAGCAGAATATTTTCTTTCCTCCTTCAATTCCTACTATCATGTAAGGGAATGATTATTTTCAAATATATCTTATAAGGGTGTATTTTAGTTGTTTTAGAAAGAGTTATATATGTAATTATATATATATATGCATATAATCACATATATATAACTTATTATTTTCAATATATATAAAAGGTAAAGGTTTTTGAACCAAGAATTATTTATAATACTTAAGTATGAGTGGGTTCATTATATTTTTTAAAATGTTTACCGATTTAAAAAGGTGATATATATTTATATATGTCTGTGTGGGTGTGTGTGTGTGTGTATAAGTGTATGTGTGTATACATGCATATATACATAAATATATATATATATATATCAATATATTTCAGTATATGTATATATATAAAGGGTTCTTGTTTTAAAAACCTAATTCCTAAAATCTACGGTTGTAAGAGATTTTTGTTTTGAATGTTCTCAAAGCACATATAAATTTATATATATATGAACATAAATATAAACATGTTTAAGTATAGTTAATATTATTTATTTGTTGTGAAAATAAATAAATAGTATTTCAACAATCCAATTAATGTTTAAGAGTTTACATAAGTTAAGTTTGTTTACGAATACATGATTTCCATGATAAATCTTATCATTTTTTGTGAAATTATGATTGAAGAAATTATTTTATGTGAAAAATTCCATCTCCATACCCTATCATATCATCCATGGATAGGTATGGCTATCATATAGCTCTTATTTGACATTCCAAGAATTAAGAAATCATGCACACACTTATTTCATTTTTCATACAATTATGGTTTTCAAATAGTTTTTGCTATTTAAAGGAAAGGATTCTCCCTAAAATGATTTTAGAAATTTTCAATAAATGTTGATGAAATGGGAATGATTATTTTATATTGATGAAAATTATATTATGTAAGTACTTTAGAAATGTTTTGGGTAATAAATGAGATATCTAGGTCCATGGAAACATATTTTCAAAAATTGGCATTGGTAAGTTATGAGATGTTATGGGGTGTGAACCTATAAGAATTAGTTATTAATAGTGGCCTTATGTCATAGATTTTAATATGGTCTACCAAGGTTCAGGAACAACCCACTAGAAAATTATTATTTTTCAAGGAGAAATCCCAAAGGTTTTTCAATTATAACAAAATTTTAAAATAATGGTTTTATAAATATATTTAAGTGTTTTGAAAATCTAATTTAAAGTATGTATAGTTATTTTGAATAAATGTTATAAAATAATTTATTAGTTGTTTTAAAACCCCCATATAGGGCATAATTAATGCTCAACCTACATATTATAATAAGTTGTTATAGGTTTGTAAATTGTGTCACAATGTAATTATTTTGTGGTGGTAGTGTACTGAAGAATCTTTTATTTATTTTATTTCAGTTTGTACGGTTTTTTTGAAATGTAATTCATGTATCTAATTCTCTAGAACCTAGACTAGTAAATGATCTTGATATTTAATTCTAATGTTTTTTATTAATTATGTTTTTTTATAAAAAAATAAACAACATTTATAATGTGATGAGTCTGGTGGCTCTGGCTTAGGGTTTTATAGTTTTTATATGAGAAATAGTTTAGATAACTTTTCAAAATTATAAAAAAAAAATTGTATGCCACCTTTGTAAAATTCTTTTTCCTGAGTGTAAGGTCGAATTACGAGGAAACAATTCAGTTAAGGGGTGATGGATGTAACTCCCCAATAAAATTTAAATAGTAATATTTTTAATTAAGGAATTTTTTTATATTTATAATTAAAATTTTACTATTATTTTGAAATAAATAAAATATGACAATTATATTTTTTTTAAAAACTTATTATAATTAAGGGTGAAACATTTTTATATAAAAACTATTATAATTATTTTTAATTTAATATATTTTATAAATATATGAAAATATATTATGTTTTCATTTTATGAAATTTATATGTTATAGATATATATAATTATTTTAAGACCACAAAACACACTTTTATATATTTGTTTAAAAAAAGAATATATTTATATATATAATATACATATATTTATTTATATATATAAAATCAAAATGAATGTATATATATATATTTATATATATATATATATATAAGATACATGACTGGTTTAAATAAAATGGTGATTTGAAAAAAGTCAAAAAAATATGAAATCCTAAAGGTCTAAAAAATAGAAAGTTAAAAGTTTTTGTTAAATAAAATAATTACATAATAATATATTATGTTAACTTGACATAAATTTATAATATAATAAACTATTATAATAGAGTATAAAACATGTGAAAGAAAATGGAAAACGAAAAAGTAACTCAATAAAGTCAAAAAAGGAAAAAACGTGAATAGAGAAAGAGTAAAAAAAATATTTTCATTCTTATTTTTATTAAAAAAGAAAAAAATGATTTTTTTAATATGTTAAAACAAAAAACGCCACTTCAATTTTTAGGAAAGAAATTTCCAAGAGATGAAAAAATGTTAATAAAATAAATTGATAAAAAATAATAATATAAACATGATTTCTTAGTGGTGTGTAAACACAAAAGAGGAAATTTTAGACAAAAGAGAATCAGTAAAATATATTTCTAAATTGAGAACAGTGAAAATAATTTAACGATTTGTTAAAGAAATGAAATTGTTATAACAATTTAAAAAAATATAACGAGATTGTGTCTTGATTCGTTCTTTTGTTTTAAAATAAATTTATATTACTCAGCTTCTCATAGAAGCTTTTGGAACCTACCATTTATTTCCTTTATTTATTTGTAAGAACACCACCTCTATGGTTAGAAGACAGTACCCAAACCACTCCTTTGGTACAGATTCATAAGCGAGTAGGAGATTTCCTTTCCCCCTTCAGTTCCAAATATCAAGTAAGGGAATTATTATTTTAAATTATATCTAGCAAGGGAGTATTTTAGTTGTTTTACAAAGAGTTTTATATATATATATATATATGTGTGTGTGTGTGTGTATATATGCATATACTCACATATATATAACAAATTATTTTCAATATATACATATATAAGTTAATGGTTTTTGAACCAAACCTTATTTCTAAAACATAAGCATGAGTGGGTTTATTTTTGGTTTCAAAATTGTTATTGTTTTACAAAGGTGATATATATATATATGGAATTGTGTATGTGTATATGGCTGTGTGTTTATTTACATGTATATATATATATATCAATTTTGTTTTTCGGTATATGTATATATTTAAAGGGTTCTTGTTTTAAAAACCTATTTCCTAAATCTATTGTCGTAGGGGGTTTAGGTTTTGAATGTTCTCAAACAACATACACAGATATATATATGTACATTTATATATATATCCACATGAATATAAACAAGTTTCAGTACAGTTAATATTATTTATTTAAGTTTATAAGAAATAAATGGTACTTCAACCATCAAATTCATGATTAAAAGTTTATATAAGTTATGTTTCTTTATGAAATACAATTTTTCCTTGATAAATATTATCATTTTATTTGAAATTATGAATCAAGCTATTATTTTATGTGAAAACATGCATCTTCATCCTCTGTCATGTCATGCATGGATAGGTATGGCCATCATCTAGCTCATATGTGGTATTCCATGCATTATGAGATCATGCAAACACTTATTTTATTTTTCATAAAATTATGGTTTTCTAATAATAGTAGTTATTTCATGACATGGATTCTTCCTAAAATTATTTGAGAAAAATTCAAGAAAATTTTGATAACATGGGAATGATTATTTTCTGTTGAAGAAAATTATACTATGTAAGTACTTTAGAAATTATTTGGGTAATAAATGAGAAAGGAAGATCTATGGAAAAATATTTTCAAAAATTCTCATTTGTGAGTTATGTGACATTATAGGGAATGAACCCATAAGACTTAGTTATGACTAGTGACCTTATGTTATGGATTTTAATAAGGTATACCATGTATCATGAACGACCCACTATAAAATTATTATTTTTAAAGTACAATTCTTAATATTTTTTAATTATAATTATTTTCTTCAATACTAGTTTTCTAAATATATTCATGTGTTGTGAAAATCAAATTTAAAGAATGTATACTTATTTTCAAGAAATGTTTTAAAATAATTTGTTAGTTTTTTAAACCCCATTATTTTCCATAATTAATTACCACCCTAAGTATTATACTCGCTTTTATAGGTTTAGTAATTGTTCATCAATGTAATTATTTTGTGGAGGCAGTGCGCATAAGAATATTTTATTTATATTATTTCAGTTATACACTTTTTTTGAAATGTAAGTCATATATATAATTCTCTAGAACCTAGACTGGTAAATGATCCTGATATGTAGTTCAAATGTTTTTTATTTGTTATGTTTGTTTTATAAAAAAATTCACAACATTTATAATGTGTTGAGTCTAGTGGCTTGGGCTCGGGGTGTTATAATTCGTATAAGAGAAACGATCTTGATAACTACGGAAAATTAGAACAAATCAATAATTTATGTATTCCACCTTTAGAAAATTCATTTCCTTGTGTGTAAGGTCAAATTATGAGGATTTGATCCAGTTATGGGGGGATTAATGTAACACCACAAGACAATTTAAATAGTATTATATCATAATTAAATATTTATATAATATGGGTTATTAAAATTTTACCATTAGTTTTAAATAAGTAAAATATGACAACTAAATTGTGTTTTGAATTTTTTTTATAATTAAGGGTAAAAAATTTTTATATGAAAACTATTATTATTATTTTTAGGATAATATATTTTATAAATATATGAAAATATATTATGTTTTTATTTTATAAAATTTATAAATTATAAATATATATTATTATTTTAATACCAAAAAACATACTTTTATATATGTGATGGGAAAATGAATTTATATATATATATTTATAAAATTTAAATGTATTTACTTATTTATATAAAATATAAAGGAAATATATTTATATATTTATATTTATATAACATACACGATTTTTTTGAAACAAATGGTGATTTGAAAATGTTCAAAAAAATGTAAAAACCAAAAGGTTTAAAAAATTGATAAATGTATTGGTTAAATAAAATAATTATATAATAACATATTATAATAACATGAAAAAATTATAATATAATAATCTATTATAATTGAGTAGGAAACATGTAAAACAAAAGGAAAAAAAGACAAAATTAACTCAACAAAGTAAAAAATAAAAAATGTGAATGGAGAAAGTGTAAAAAAAACGAATTTCATTCTCATTTAAAAAAACCTGATTTTTTTAATATGTTAAAAAAAATTCCACTTTAATTTTTAGGAAAGAAATTACTAAGAATTTAAAAAAATAATAACAATAAAACAAGTTGATAAAAAATAATAATATAAACATGATTTCTTGGTGGTGTGTTAACACCTAAGAGGGAATGCTAGACAAAAGAGAAATAATAAAATATATTTCCAACATGAAAAAACTTAAAAAAATGGAATCTTGGTTAAGAAAATTAAATAGTAAAAATTCTAATATAAAAAAATGTATACTAAGATTGTTTTTTGATTCCTTGTTTTGTTTTAAAATAAATATATATTACTCATCTTCTCATGAAAGTTTTAGGAACCTACCATTTTTTCCTTTATAAATTTGAAAGAACTCTTCCTCTATAGTTACAAGAAACTACCCAAACCACTCCTTTGGTCCAGATTCTTAAGTGAGTAGGAGATTTACTTTCCCCCTTTGGTTCCCACTATCATGTAAGGGAATTATGATTTTCAATTATATCTTATAAGGGTGTATTTTAGTTGTTTTACAAATATATATATATATATATGTGTGTGTGTGTGTGTGTGTGTGTGTGTCTGCATATATGTACATATATATAACCTATTTTTCCAATATATATATACATATATACATATGTTATGGGTTTTTGACACAAAAATTATTTCTAAAACTTAAGTATGAGCAGGTTCATTTTAGTTTTCAAAATTGTTATTATTTTACAAAGGTGATATATATCTACATATATATATATATATCTGTGTGTGTGTGTGTGTGTGTTTATGGTTGTGCATTTATATACATTCATATATATATATATATTTATATATATCAATCTTTTTAGGTATATGTATATATATAAAGGTTTCTTGTTTTAAAAACCCAATTCTTGAAATCTATGGTTGTAAGTGATTTATGTTTTGAATGTTCTCAAAACACATACACATTTATATATTTATATATATATACATAAATATATTCACATAATTATCAATATTTATATGTATAGTAAATCTTATTTTTTTATTTTTAAAAGATATAAATGGTATTTTAACCATGAAATTAATGTTTAAGAGTTAATGTATGTTATGTTTATTTATGAAATACATGTTTTAATTGATAAGTCATATCATTTTATGTTAAATTATTAATCATGCTATTATTTTATGTGGAAATATGGATCTGCATCCCCTGTCATGTCATACATGGATAGGTATATACATCATCTACCTCATATGTGACATTCCAAGCATTATGAGATAATGCACACACTTATTTAATTTTTCATACAATTATGGGTTTCAAATAGTAGTTGTTATTTTAAGCAAGGTACTCTCCATAAAATAATTTTATCAATTTTTAGGAAAATGATGATGACATGGGAATGATTATTTTCCATTTAAGAAAATTATATTATGTAAGTAATTTAGAATTTTTTTGGGTAAAAAATGAGAAATATAGGTCCATGGAAAAATATTTTAAAAAAAATTTCATTGTTGAGTTATGTGATGTTATGGGGAGTGAACCCATAAGTCTTAGTTATGACTAGTGGACTTATGATATGTATTTTAATATGGTTTTCAAAGAATATTGAATGAACCACCAGAAAATTATTTTTTTAGGAGAAATACCAATGGTTTTTCAATAATAATTATTTTATAGAAAATTGGTTTTATAAATATATTAATGTGTCTTGAAAATATAATTTAAAGTATATATAATTATTTTGAAGACATTTTTTAAAATAATTATTATATTTTTTTAAAACCCCCTTACCTGGCATAATTAATTCTCACCCTACATATTATAATCACTTTTATAGGTTTAGAAATTCTTTCGCAATATAATTATTTTGTGGAAGTAATTCACTAAAGAATATTTTATTTATTTAATTTAAATTTTTATATATTTTTTAAAATGTATGTCATTTATCTAATTTTACAGAACCTAGAATGGTAAAATATCTTGATATGTAATTCAAATGCTATGTATCTATTATGTTTCTTCTATAAAAAAAATTCACAACATTTATAATGTGATGATTTTAGTGGCTCGGGCTTAGGGAATTTTCTTTTATGTCGAAACACCCTCCACATTTAGTGTATCTTCTTACATAGTGGTAGTTGGAGGGTAGATTAATTCCCTTGAAATTGTTTTATGTCATTGGGTGTTCATACCATTAATAATATAGTCTTTCTATTTACCATTTTGAAGGCGAGCCTACTAGTGGGGGTCAATGTTCAAGAATATCAAGGATAACAGGGACATATATTATATGTAATGGTATGAATTGAAAAATATTTTCCATGAGAAATATTTTCATAAGGATATTTGATATAGGATAGAAAAAAATTCATAGAATTTATATTGGTGGGGGATTCATTAGATGCTTAAGAATCACAATTCACTATATTGGAAAGGTACGCTATAAATGTTTTCCGGACCTTGATAGTAAAATAAATCACTTTTACTTGGATTGAAGCTAAAATATGGAATGGAATTTGATTATTGTGAATTCAAAATCTATTAATTTTTTTGATGTGTGGATAAAGTGGAAATAGAGTCTTTTAAGGATCATTTGTTCATTGAAAATTAATAGATAAATATATCTATGTGGAATGAAAAAGAAAATAATGAATCAAGGAAGTACTATGGTATGAAAATTAAGTTTTTAGTTTGTCATAAATGTGGTAAAAACACACTGGAAAATTTCTTTTAGTGTTTATTATGTATATATTATGTTGTAATTTTGGGCATATCACTCAAAATTGAAACGAAAAAGGTCATGTTAATGGAATAAAAATTCATATATACAGATTGTAAAATGATTTAAATTTACTAATATGGTCATTATGAATATTAGTGTGTAAAAAAGAACATAAATGATGGGAAGAATCATGAATATAAGCAAAAATGTGTGGTTAAATCCTTTGCAACTACTTTAATAGATTTTGGGTCATCCAATGAAGTGTTATCTTGTACATTGTTTGTTTGCTCAGATTTTTCTAATGTACTATTTGATTTAGGGTCTACAAATTCTATCATATCTGAGAAATTTTCAGTTAAATTGGGAATTTCATCATAATAATTAACATTAGAACATAGGGTAAAAGTTCGTGGGGGGGGGGAATTTTAAGGGAAAAATAAATTATAAGAATTTTCTAGTCAATGTTTGTGGAAATAATTTACTTATGAACCTTGTTTTCTTTCCCCTAGTATAGTTTTATTTTATTCTTTGTATGGATTGGATTTCTATTTACTATGCTAAGATTGATTCTAGAGAAAAAAATGTTATTTTTCAAAAAAATTATTATATTGTTTAGAAGAATGAACTTATACAACTACTAATATATTAAGAATCTGAGAAACATTTAAAAGATTAAAATGAATATTATTTTTCACTTATTCTTGAAAACAATGAATTAATTTATATTAATTATTTTCTAGTTGTAAATGAGTATCTGGATGTTTTCTCGAATGATTTTCCTTATATTATACCTAAATAGGAGATTGAGTTTACTTTTGATTTAGTCCATGATACTAATCATATTTTAAAATCACCTTATCGAATGGCTCAAGTATAACTTCTAGAATTTAAAAATCAATTTCAGGAGTTTATAGATAATGGTTTCATTCGTCCAAGTACTTCACCATGGGGTGCCCCTATTTTAATAAAAAATAAATATGGTTCTATGATTCTATATATTCATTATAGAGCATTGAATTGCATCTCTATTAAAAATTAGTATAATTTTCTTCATATAGGCGGCTCATTTGATATGCTCCATATAGATAAGTATTTTCACAAGATTGAAATGATATTCGAGTAATGTCAGATGAAGGTTATGGGGGATAAAATTCGAAAAATAGAGTTTGAACTACATATGGGAATTAGGAGTTTGTAGTTATTCCCTTTTGATTTGAAAATGATCTTTCTATATTTATTGATCTTATGAACATAATATTCCATGAATATTTGGATATGGTTTTTTACTGATGATATTTTGGTTTATCTAAAATGATATTTAGATCAGTAAAAACACATAATGATTATTCTACAAACCCCAAAAGAAATGAATTTTACTAGTAAAATTAGAAAATGTAGTTTTTTGATATTAATTTTGTTGGAAATATTGAAAATTGGGATGTCATAACTGTTGATCTATAAAAAAAAGTGGTTTATGATTGGGAAAAAACTAAAATTGTTATTTAAATTCATAGTTTTATTATATTAACAAGATATTTATGATCTCTTCTTAAAAATATTTCATGATTATCTAGGCCTCTAACTATGTTAACTTGAAATGGGGTTAAATTTATATAAATAGAAGAATATGTTGTTTATTTTTAGGTACTGAAAAAAGAGATTCGTAAATGCTCCAGTTTTGGCCCATACTTATAGAAATAGAGAGTTTTTCATATATTGTGAGGAATATTTAGTGGGACATGGATGATTTTTGATGTTGAATGATTAAGTAATTATTTATTCTTCATGTTAACTAAAACCACCAAAGTTAAATTTTTCCACACATGATTTGGAATTTGTAGCTGTGGTTTTCACATTAAAAATATTTGTAAATCATTTATATGGATTAAAATTTTGAAATATATACTGATCATAAAAGTTTTTACTATTTATTTATATAAAATGAATTGAACATGATACCAAGAAGATGGAAAAAACTAATAATGGATTATGATTTCATGATTAATTACTATATTGGAAAAGAAAATAAAGTGTCGATCGAAACATCATGCTATATTTTCCATGTCACATTTAGAACATGACCCCTTGGATTATTATTTGATGAATATTCAAATAGATGTTGGTAGTGCATGAAATTCTGTTGATCTACTTAATGTGTTAGTGTAATCATCTCTCTAATAATAAATTAATCAAGCACCAAAAGATGATAGTGAGTTACAAAAAATGTTTGAATTGGTTAAAGGAGTACTTTTTCAGAATTTTACATTGATAAAGATTGTGTTTTGATACTTCAGAAGATATTATGTTTTCCTTGTGACTCACAGTTAAAGAATGTGTTATTAAGTGAATCTCACAGTTATCTATTTGCAATTCATCCAAGAACTACTATGATTTATAGAGAAATTCAGGGTTATTACTAGTTATATTGAATGAAAATAAATATTACTAACTTTACCATGATATGTTTGACTTAACATCATATAAAACCAGAAAAAAAAGTACTGAAAGGGATGCATCAGCCTTTTCTGGTTCCAGAGCGAAAATGGAAAAATATATATGTTTATTTAGAATTGGAATTTCCAAAAACATCTCAAGGTAACAATGTAATTTTTGATATTGTTTATTAACTGACTAAATCTAATTTTTCTTTATATTTAATATAATATATCCTTTGACCACCTTTCTCAATTTATCTCAAAGATATAGTCACGCTATATGGAGTTCTTATCTCTATTTTTTATGATCATGATCCTAGGTTCACATCTCTCATTTTTAAGGGACTTCAGAAGTCATTGGAAACAAAATTGTATTTCATCACTATTTTTATCCTCAATATGATGGACAATAAATGTGAACAATTAAGATACTAGAGGATATGCTTCGATCTTGTTTAATGTATTACCAGGAAAGCTAGGATCAATATCTTTACTTGGTTGATTTCTATTATAATAATAGTTTTAATTCTAATATATAAATTGTGATTTTTTGAATAATTATATAGAAATAAGTGGTGTAATCTAGAATTTTGGGATAATGTAGGTGAATATAATTTGATGGGGCCATAATTTGTAAATGAAATAGAAACTAATGTTTATTTTATTCAGTAGCACTTGAGGATAGATTAGAGTAGGTAGAAAAGTTATGTTGATAACCGAATGATAGATTATTCTTTCTAGGTAGGTGATCATGTCTTTCTCACTGTTTCTCTATGGAAATGTGTGATGTGTTTTGGTAAGAAGTGAAATTTATGTCCATGGATCATCATACCCTATGAAATCTAGGATATTTTTTGATTAATTCCTACCTAGTGAATTTGTATCTGAGTTTGTCCTAGATACATAATTTTTTTCATGTTTCAATGTCAAGAAATTATGTGTTGGATTCATCTCATGTTCCGAGCCCTGAGATTGTTCAGTTAGAAGATAACCATCCTTATGGGGAAAACCATGTTCAAATTATGGGTTGTGGAGAGAAATTATTACAGAATAAGGTAATTTACTATGTACAGGTCTTGTGGAGAAACTATAGAGTTGGAAAAGATATATGGGAATATAAATATTATATGAGGGAAAGGTATCCTCTCCTCCATAATAATTGAGTAAAATTGAAAGGACACAATTTCTATTAGGGGATAATATTACACCTAATGTACTTATAAAATATTTTTTTTATTCAATATTAAATAATTAAATTCATTATAAATGTGTAATGAAAGAATTGGTATTTATAGAAATTAATGAATCAGTAATAATAAAAATAGTAACCTCACCAATGAAAGTATTTATAAAATTTATGTATCTTATAAATGAAAATATTATATATTTATTTCATGGTATAAGTAAATATATGTTTTAAAAATGATAAATTATTTTTTGGTATATTTGTGAAATGAAAATGTTTATTGACATTTTTATAATTAATATAATTATTTAAATGAAATTTTATTTCCATTAAAGAGAATAAAAAATTAATATTTTTTTATAATTATAAGATAATTTTAGGAGACTGTATTTAATATATCAGTGTTTCCTAAAACTAGTTATAATATTAAAATTCATTTTTTAGAATAAATGTATCTTTTGATAAAAAAATTAATTTCTCATATTTAAAAATGTATTTTAAAAAATGGAATCCATTTTTGAAATCTAAAAATTCTTAAATTTTTTGGGATTATTTTTTTAATTTTTATAAACCCATTTAATTTTTTGATAAAAGTGAAATATAATAATTTACGGTATAATTAAATAAATGAATTATGGAGTCACAAATGATATATTGATGAGGTAAAAACAAATTATTTCAAAATAAAATTTAGTATTTTTTAATTAGTCTAAATAATAAAAAATATTGATATTCATGAGACATGATAATAATTAAATGAAAAAAACCAAAAACATCTCTATCTACTCCCTAAAAATACCACATGATTCATGCTCAAATTTACCCAAGAGAAGAAGGTAGGACGGTCATTGTAGTTTAGATTGGTTTGTTGAATCCTCAGAGACCTAAGAAGTAACTTATAGACATGCACATTTTAAGGGCTGTTTTTGGCTATGAATTGGCCAATTTGGGTTGATTTTAGATGGGTTTAAAGGATCACTAACAGATTTAAGTGAATTCAATTTAAAATAATGAGTTTATCCTAGGTTATCGATTGGGGTGGATTGGATGAAATTCTTTTTAAACTATTTCAATTTCTAATATTTGAGATGAGTTCATTTAAGAAGATCAAACAACATCCTCACTTACTGGTTTAATACCTACAAACTTTAATACTAATCACCTATACACTTGAAGGATCAAAGTTTTGATCACTTCAAGGTAAAGGTTCATATTATCACTTGAAGTGTGTAGCCTTAAATTCAATAAGGATGATGGAGTTTAAAAATCATCAAATAAAAATCTCAATTAAAAGAAGTGATTAGAACTTAATGGGGTGATAAATAACATCCAATGTATCTCCTTGATACTCCCTTTTATCAAACCATAAGTGGGTTATCCCCCCATTGATTTTATGGTTTCAATGGAAGCGGAATTTAGACTCATGAGGGAGGAAATGGAGAAGTAAAGAAAATAATAAAAATAAAATGATCACTCCACCATTGTGTGAATAATTTCACAATATTTGGTGTGAATAAATTCACGCATTAAGGCAATGGTATCAAATTGATATGGAGACACTACTAAAAAACCACCATTAGCGGCCGCCAATGGCGGTCTCTATAGGGCTCTAGCGGTCGCCCAGCGACCTCCATTGGCGGTCGCTTTAGCCTCGTCGCTAGAGGCCTATAGCGACCGCTAATGGCAGTTTCTATAGTGATTTTTTTAAAAAAAAATGTCCACTGAAATAAATAAATAAATAAATATATATATATATATTAAAAAAATATTCACATATATACTATTAAATACAATATTTTAAATATATATATATAATATATTTTAAATGTTTTAATATATATAATATTAAATATATGTATAATATCGAATCATTGTGCTATAATAATTTAAAACCCCCGATTTAAGAAATGCTATCATTTCAGGTTTTTCGGAGCACGTTTGCTCCGAATTCGACCGCCGCACGCCGTTTTGGTGTTTTATGACTCCAGAAACGTGTTTTCGGCCTCCGCGGTCAAACGACACCTCCGATTGACGTAACGTCTCTCCGACCATTTCAAAATTCATGAAACAGATGTTGTCGTGCGGTTTCGTGGCATTCAGAGGTCGTTCGGGTGGTTTTGACCCCCCAACGCGCCATTTCAGCGCGCACCGAGCTGCTGAAAACAACGCATTCGGTCGTGCCGCGTGCACCGCACGTCCGATGGACGTTCCACCTCCTCTTGCATCTCATGAATAATATTCATATCGTTCTCGTGCGGTTTTAGGTTTTTCGGAGCACGTTTGCTCCGATTTCGACCGCCGCACGCCGTTTTGGTGTTTTATGGCTCTGGAAACGCGTTTCCGGCTGCCGCAGTCAAAAAGAAACTCCAATTGATGTACCGTATGTCCGAAAATTTCACAATTCACGCAACGGATGTTGTCGTGCGGTTTCATGGCATTCGGAGGTCGTTCGGGTGGTTTTGACCCCCCAACGCGCCATTTCAGCGCGCGCCGAGCTGCTGAAAACAACGCATTCGGTCGTGCCACGCGCACCACACGTCCGATGGATGTGCCGCCTCCTCCTGCATCTCAGGAATAATATTACTATCATTCTCGTGCGGTTTTAGGTCGTTCGGAGCACATTTTCTCCAAATTCGACCGCCGCACGCCGTTTTGGTGTTTTATGACTCCGGAAACGCGTTTCCGGCCGCCGCGGTCAAACGACACCTCCGATTGACATGCCGTCTATCCGGCCATTTCAAAATTCACACAACCGATGTTTTCGTGTGGTTTCGTGGCATTCAGAGGTCGTTTGGGTGGTTTTGACCCCCCAACGCGCCATTTCAGCGCGCGCTGAGCTGTTGAAAACGACACATTCGGTCGTGCCGCGCGCACCGCACGTCCGATGGATGTGCTGCCTCATCCTGCATCTCAGGAATAATATTCCTATCGTTCTCGTGTGGTTTCAAGTTTTTCGGAGCACGTTTGCTCTGAATTGGACCGTCACACTCCGTTTTGGTGTTTTGTGGCTCCGGAAACGCGTCTCCAGCCTCCGCGGTCAAAAGGCACCTCCAATTGACGTTCCGTCTGCCTGTACATTTTAAAATTCATGCGACAGATGTTTTCGTGAGATTTCGTGGCATTCGGAGGTCGTTCGAGTGGTTTTGACCCCCCAACGCGCCATTTCAGCGCGCACCGAGCTGCTGAAAACGACGCATTCGGTCGTGCCGCGCGCACCGCACGTCCGATGGACGTGCCGCTTCTTCTTGCATCTTAGGAATAATATTCCTATCGTTATCGTGCGGTTTCAGGTCGTTCGGAACACGTTTTCTCCGAATTCGACCGCCGCACGCCGTTTTGGTGTTTTGTGACTCCGGAAATGCGTTTCCGGCCGCCGCGGTCAAGTGGCACCTCCGATTGACCTTCCGTCTGCCTGACCATTTCAAAATTCATGCAATGGATGTTTTAGTGCGGTTTCGTGAAATTTGGAGGTCGTTCGGGTGGTTTTGACCCCCCAACACACCATTTCAGCGCGCACCGAGCTGCTAAAAACGACAAATTCGGACGTGCTGCGCGCACCGCACATCCGATGAACATGCCGCCTCCCCCTGCATCTCAGAAATAATATTTCTATCATTCTCATGTGGTTTCAGGTCATTTGGAGCATGTTTGCTCCGAATTGGACCGCCGCACGCCGTTTTGGTGTTTTATGGCGTCAGAAAAGCGTTTCCGGCCGCCGCGGTCAAACGGAACCTCCAAATGATGTGTCGTCTGGCCAACCATTTCAGAATTCACGCACCAGATGTTGTCGTATGGTTTCGTGGTATTCGGACATCGTTCGGGTGGTTTTGACCACCCAACGCCCCATTTCAGCGCGCGCCGAGCTGCTGAAAAGGACGCATTCGGTTGTGCCGCGCGCACCGCATGTCCGATGGACGTGCCGCCTCCTCCGGCATCTCAGGAATAATATTCCTATCGTTCTCGTGCGGTTTCAGGTCGTTCGGAGCACATTTGCTCCAAATTCGACCACCGCATGCCGTTTTGGTGTTTTATGACTTCGGAAACGTTTTTCCGGCCGCCGCGGTCAAACGAAACCTCCGATTGACGTGTCGTCTATCCGAACATTTCACAATTCACGCAGCGGATGTTGTCGTGCGGTTTCGTGGCATTCAGAGGTCGTTCGGGTGGTTTTGACCCCCCAACGCACCATTTCAGCGCACGCCGCGCTACTGAAAATGACGCATTCAGTCGTGTCGCGCGCACCGCACGTCCGATTGATGTGCCACCTCCTCCTGCATCTCAGGAATAATATTACTATCGTTCTCGTGCGGTTTCAAGTTTTTCGGAGCACGTTTTCTCTGAATTGGACAGCCGCACACCGTTTTGGTGTTTTATGGCTCCGGAAACGCATTTCCGGCCACCGCGGTCAAACGGCACCTCCGATTGACGTGCCGTCTGCCCTTCCATTTCACAATTCACGCAACGGATGTTGTCGTGCGGTTTCGTGGCATTCGGAGGTCGTTCAGCTGGTTTTGACCCCCCAACGCGCCATTTCAGCGCGCGCCGAGCTGCTGAAAACGACAGATTCGGTCGTGCCGCGCGCACCGCACGTCCGATGGATGTGATGCCTCCTCCTGCATATTAGGAATAATATTCCTGTCGTTCTCGTGCGGTTTCAGGTCGTTCGGAGCACGTTTGCTCCGAATTCGACCGCTGCACGCCGTTTTGGTGTTTTATGCCTCCGGAAACGCGTTTCCGGCCGCTGCGGTCAAACGACACCTCCGATTGACGTGCCGTCTACCCGAACATTTCACAATTCACGCAACGAATGTTGTCGTGCGGTTTCGTGACATTCAGAGGTCGTTCGGGTGGTTTTGACCCCCCAACGCGCCATTTCAGCGCGCGCCGAGCTGCAGAATACGACACATTCGGACATGCTACGCGCACCGCACGTCCGATGAACGTGCCGCCTCCCCCTGCATCTCAGGAATAATATTTCTATCATTCTCGTGCGGTTTCAGGTCGTTCGGAGCACGTTTGCTCCGAATTGGACCACCGCACGCCGTTTTGGTGTTTTTTGGTGCCGGAAACGCGTTTCCAACCGCCGCGGTCAAACGGCACCTCCGAATGATGTGTCGTCTGGCCGACCATTTCATAATTCATGCACCGGCTGTTGTTGTACAGTTTCGTGGCATTCGGACGTCGTTCGGGTGGTTTTGACCACCCAACGCGGCATTTCAGCGCGCGCCCCGCTGCTGAAAACGACACATTCGGTCGTGTCGCACGCACCGCACATTCGATGGACGTGACGCCTCCTCCTACATCTCAGGAATAATATTTCTATCATTCTCGTGCGGTGTCAGGTCGTTCGGAGCACGTTTTCTCCGAATTGGACTGCCGCACGCCGTTTTGGTGTTTTCTGGCGCCAGAAACGCGTATCCGGACGCCGCGGTCAAATGGCACCTCCGAATGATGTGCCGTCTTGCCGACCATTTCACAATTCACGCGCCGCCTGTTGTCGTACGGTTTCGTGGCATTAGGAGGTCGTTCGGGTGGTTTTGACCACCCAACACGGCATTTCAGCGCGCGCCGCGCTGCTGAAAACGGCACATTCGGTTGTGCCGCGCGCACCGCACGTCCGATGGACGTTCCGCCTCCTCCTGCATCTCAGGAATAATATTTCTATCGTTATCGTGTGGTTTCAGGTCGTTTGGAGCACGCTTTCTCCGAATTGGACCGCCGCATGCCGTTTTGGTGTTTTATGGAGCCGGAAACGCGTTTCTGGCCGCCGCGGTCAAACGGCACATCCGAATGACGTGCCGTCTGGCCGACCATTTCACAATTCACGCACCGGCTGTTGTCGTACGGTTTCGTGGCATTCGGAGGTCGTTCGGGTGGTTTTGACCCCCCGACGCCCAATTTCAGCGCGCGCAGCGCTGCTGAAAATGACACATTCGGTCGTGCCGCGCTTACCGCACGTCCGATGGATGTGCCTTCTCCTCCTGCATCTCAGGAATAATATTTCTATCGTTCTCGTGCGGTTTCAGGTCGTTCGGAGCACGTTTGCTCCGAATTGGACCGCCGAACGCCGTTTTGGTATTTTATGGCACCAGAAACGCGTTTTCGGCCGCCGCGGTCAAACGACACCTCCGAATGACGTGCCGTCTGTCCGACCATTTCACAATTCACGAACCAGATATTTTTGTATGGTTTCGTGGAATTCTGAGGTCGTTCTGGTGGTTTTGACCCCCCAACGCGCCATTTCAGCGCGCGTCGCGCTGCTGAAAACGAAACATTCGGTCGTTCCACGCGCATCGCACGTCCGATGGACGTGCCGCCTCTTCCTGCATCTTAGGAATAATATTTCTATCGTTCTAGTGTGGTTTCAGGTCGTTTGGAGCATTTTTGCTCCGAAGTGGACCGTCGCACGCTGTTTTAGTGTTTTATGGCGCTGGAAACACGTTTCCGGACGCCACAGTCAAACGGAACCTCGGAATGACATGTTGTCTGGCCGACCATTTCAAATTTCCCGCACCGGCTGTTGTCGTCCGGTTTCGTGGTATTCGGAGGTCGTTCGGGTGGTTTTGACCCCCCAACGCGCCATTTCAACGCGTGCCGCTCTGCTGAAAACGACACATTCGGTCGTGCCGCACGCACCGCACGTCCGATGGACGTGCCGACTCCTTATGCATCTCAGGAATAATATTTCTATTGTTATCGTGCGGTTTCAGGTTGTTCGGAGCACATTTTCTCCGAATTGGACCGCTGCACGCCGTTTTGGTGTTTTATGGCGCCAGAAACATGTTTCCGGCCTCCGCGGTCAAACGGCACCTCCAAATGACGTGTCGTCTAGCCGACCATTTCACAATTCACACACCGGCTGTTTTCGTGTAGTTTCGTGGCATTTGTACGTCGTTCAGGTGGTTTTGACCACCCAACGCAGCATTTCAGCGCACGCCGCGCTGCTGAAAACGACACATTCGGACGTGCCGTGCGCACCGCATGTCTGATTGATGTGTCACCTCTTCCTGCATCTCAGGAATAATATTTCTATCGTTATCATGCAGTTTCAGGTCATTCGGAGAACGTTTGTTCCGAATTGGACCGCTGCACGCCGTTTTGGTGTTTTATGGCGCCAGAAACACGTTTCCGGCCGCCGCGGTCAAACGACACCTCCGAATGACGTGCCGTCTGGCCGACCATTTCACAATTCACGCACTGGATGTTGTCGTATGGTTTTGTGGTATTCAGAGGTCGTTCGGGTGGTTTTGACACCTCAATGCGGCATTTCAGAAAACGACACATTCGGTCGTGCCGTGCGCACCGCACGTCCGATGGACGAGCCGCCTCCTTCTGCATCTCAGGAATAATATTTCTATCGTTCTCGTGCGGTTTCAAGATGTTCGGAGCACGTTTGCTCCGGATTGGACCACCGCACACCGTTTTGGTGTTTTGTGGCGCCGGAAACGCGTTTCCGGCCGCCGCGGTCAATCGGCACCTCTGAATGACGTGTCGTCTGGCGAACATTTCAAAATTCATGCACCAGCTGTTGTCGTACGGTTTCGTGGCATTCGGAGGTCCTTCGGGTGGTTTTGACCCCCCAACGCGCCATTTCAGTGCGCACCGTGCTGCTGAAAATGACACATTCGGTCGTGCCGCCTCCTCCTGCATCTCAGGAATAATATTTCTATTGTTCTCATGCGGTTTCAGGTCGTTCGGAGCACGTTTGCTCCGAATTGGACCGCCGCACGCCGTTTTGGTGTTTTATGGCACCAGAAACGTGTTTCCGACCGCTGCGGTCAAACGGCACCTCCGAATGACGTGCCGTCTGGCCGACCATTTCACAATTCACGCACCGGCTGTTGTCGTACGGTTTTGTGGAATTCGGAGGTTGTTTGGGTGGTGCGAGGAGGTGTTTGGGGGTGCGAGGGGGGGTGTACGGGGCTGCGAGGGGCTGTACGAGGGTGCGGGGGGTTGTACGGGGGTGCGGGGGGGCTGTCCGGGGGTGCGGGGGGCTGTACGGGGGTGCCAGGGGGGTTGTACGGGGGGGGGGGGGTGTACGCAGGTGCGGGGGGTTGTACGGGGGTGCGGGGGGCTGTACGGGGGTGCGGGGGGGGGGGGGGGGTGTTCGGGGGTGCGGGGGGCTGTACGGGGGTGCCGGGGGGGCTGTACGGGGGTGCGGGGGGGCTGTACGGGGGTGCGGGGGGGCTGTACGGGGGTGCGGGGGGCTGTACGGGGGTGCCGGGGGGGGGGGGGGGGCTGTACGAGGGTGTAGGGGGGCTGTACGGGGGTGCGGGGGGCTGTACGGGGGTGCCGGGGGGGGGGGGGGGGGCTGTACAGGGGTGCGGGGGGCTATACGGGGGTGCCGGAGGGGCTGTACGTGGGTGCGGGGGGTTGTACGGGGGTGTGGGGGGCTGTACGGGGGTGAGGGGGGGTTGTACGGGTGTGCGGGGGGCTGTCTGGGGGTGCGGGGGGCTGTACGGGGGTGCCGGGGGGGGGGGGGGGGGGGGCTGTACGGGGGTGCGGGGGGCTGTACGGGGGTGCGGGGGGGCTGTACGGGGGTGCGGGGGGGCTGTACGGGGGTGCGGCGGGCTGTACGGGGGTGCGGGGGGGGGGGGGGGGGGGCTGTACGGGGGTGCCGGGGGGGCTGTACGGGGGTGTGGGGGGGCTGTACGGGGGTGTGGGGGGGTTGTACGGGGGTGCGAGGGGCTGTACGGGGGTGCGGGGGGCTGTACGGGGGTGTGGGGGGCTGTACGGGGGTGCGGGGGGGGGGGGGGGGGGTTGTACGGTTGTGCGGGGGGCTGTTCGGGGGTGTGGGGGGGCTGTACGGGGGTGCGGGGGGTTAGAGTTTTTAAATGCACGCCTTAGATAATATTAGCTATCATATAATAAACAAGAAAAGAAAGAAATTATAAGTACACAACCTTCTAATTTAAATTAAATGAATAAATACAGTACATCAATGTCAACCCCAGCAGTAAAAACAAAAAACATATCTCGTGAATATATGATGCGTCCCGCGTTGTCATCACTGCTACCTCCTTCTGGTGGGCCAGGGACCTACAACAAAATAAACATTATAAACATTTTAATAACAAAAATAATTTAAATTAAATAAATAAATATAGTATATACCTGCGTCGTATGATCCCCTGCACCATCAGCTCAACGCACATATTCCCGCAGTGCTCTAACCTCAGTTGTCAATTGCGCATTTGCCTCCTCGGAAGCGCGCAACCATGCCTCAAAATCTGACATTTGCTGTGTCATATGAGCAACAACAGGACCAACAACCACAACGCGTGACACTACAGAACGAGGAATCCCTGCTCCATAGGTCAAACTATAGCCATGCCCGTCTCGACCGATAATGCGATGAAAGATCTCATCCCGTCGCATGGGAAGCTGTCGTTGGTCCTCTGGCAGATGTTCTAACTCAGCTTCAACTTGAGCCTGTGAATTATTTAAATATACATAAATCTATATATGTTAATATATAGATTTATGTAATTATTGGTAAGTACAAACACTTACTATCAATGCTGCAACCTCTGGATCATTGCGATCACGAGTCCTCATCCACACCGACATTTTATCAGTTGCTGCACCTTGCTCTCACAACTGTATATTAAAAGAATATAAACACAAAACCATATTAATTAATAAATTAAAAAATGAATAATATATACCTCATGTCGGATCTGAGACACGTGACGAGTCCCGAGCCTCTGAGGTGGTCGCTGCAACGCTCGATTCTCAGAATGGGGTGTTGACACCTCCTACATTCAATTCATTCAAATTTCAAACAAATCATATATTTTTGAAAATATATATACACAAAAATAATTAATATACAAACCGAAAAACCCTTAGTAGACCAATATGCAACCAACTCACGCCACTGAGCCGGGAGGACACCTCTCGGGACTTTTTCCAAAATGTCTAGGGCACCCACATTTGGTACCCAGTGGTCCCTCTTCACTTTGCCTTTATAATCTTTCCACATCTTACGGCATTTTCTCATACACACGGGCTGAAACTCTTCAGGGAATACTTTAAAATTTTTCTATAAAGAAAATAATCAAACATATTAGTATTCTTTATACGTAGAAAATAAAGTAAAATGATTTTCTTACCTGAACCTCCCTCCATAGACGATCTAATGTGTCCTGAGGGATAGAAGCCCAGTCACGCGTGGTCAATGGAAATCGATGTGGGTCACGTATGATATGACCCAGCTGACGAATAAATTCCGGGGCATTTGGTCCCACAGGATGAAAAACCTCATCAAATGAAACTTCTATCGTCGTGTCGGAATTCGATGATAATATGCCACGACCAGGGCCTCTCCTGCGAGAGGAAGAAGCAGCTGAGTCTGATCCTGTTGAAAACAATTTTATATATAAATTGACAAATGTTATATATATATATATATGTATGTATGTATGTCAATTACATAAAAAATATAGACAATGACATTCAAACATACCTCGACCCTGAGACGTAGATGCCTCAGATGGATGATGTGGATCTTCTGCCTCTTCCCCTAACATGTCTGTAGTCATAGAAAACATCAGTAATGAGTCCAAAGTGTTTGAAAGATAAATTGGATTGTTCTTAAAAAATCAAACTTGTACAACTATTAATCAAACAAAAAATGGATTAAATAATTAGTTTTGAATTAATTTTAAAAAACAAGAAAGTTAACAAAATAGATATACAAATTATGTACAAAACCAGTCAATGCATAGCCAAATTTCAGAAAGAACTAATAAAAATTCAAGCAGCACATGAATCAGATGAAGAATACCTCAAAGGGATGATACACCGACCATAACATCAATAAATCAAGAGTAAAAACAACCTAAATATTTATGATTGAATTAACTTACAAAAGTGAGGATTAAAACTTATAAAGATTTATAAAATGATTAGATAATTTCTGATATCCTAGGACATTCTACTGAATAGCGGGAAAACAATTATACCTTTCATTAAGCATGCAAATCTACCATTTCTCCTTCAACAGCCACTCTGACCCAATAAATATCTTCTTCACGTTGAACTACGGTATGTTGATCAAGTTGTTGGTAAACAAACGGAACAGTCTCGGGTTCATCTTCTTCAAATAAAATCACTCCTCGCCGAGACATTTTGACAACAACTTGCCAACTTGGATCCGAAGGAAAAGTAACGAAGAATACTTGTTTCGCTTGAGATGTCAAAATGAAAGGTTCATTCTCAACTTTTTCATTATTTCTGTATAACATATAGTTCAAATTCACCAATGAAAACTGATATTGATCGACTTTACATCCACGCACTGGATCAACCCAATTACACTTTAACAATATGTACTTCAAACCATGTGTGTATACAACTTCAATGATGTCTATCAATTGACCATAGTAATAACCAGAATCGACAAAGGGACAACTGATGCCACTGTTTTGTGTTGCTCATTTGTCATCAACATCTTTAATGCGAAATCGAAAACCATTAGCATCAATAGCTTTATAACGACGAGCCGTTATAGATGGACCCTCAGCCAGTTGGATAAATACTTCAGGTAGCGTGGGGTCCCCTAACTCCCTCAGCTTACGAACCTACATAATTTATAAAAATAAATACTGATATATGAAGAAAGAATTAGTATAATACTTCACTCATAATGAAAATCAATTTATACATACATAATCCTTGAACCAATCATGAAATGACGCAAAATGAGATTGTTGAATTTGCAACTCAGTCACACGATGCATCTCTTCTTTTATCTCATTAATGTGTTTCCTGCAAATGATAACGCGATGTTTAAAAGATCATCTTATGAAAACAAAACATGTAAAAGTTATACAAGCACATTTATAAGATACTTACTGCATTAATGGTGCAACTGATGGAGTATTGAACAAGATATATCGATGTGCTTGTATCCACTCGATGTTGTCCATATCAAATGTGGTTCCTTCTCCAACTGGACCATCATGAATCCGAGAGGGCTTATCTAATTTTGTTTCAACATCCGTAAGATATTCTGCACAAAAGGTAGTACACCCATCCATTAAATAACCATTGGCTATTGATGCCTCTGGACAAGCTCTGTTGCGTACAAATCTTTTCAATGTACTCAAATACCGTTCAATAGGATACATCCACCTGAATTGAACTGGACCACCAGCCATTACTTCATCAGTTAGGTGCACTGTCAAGTGGACCATAACATCAAAAAATGAGGGGGGGGGGGGGGAAGTTTCTCAATGTGACAAAGCGTAAGTACAATTCGGTCCTGCAAACTTTTTAAATCACTCATTCGTTGATTTCTTAAAAAAATATGTCTAAAAAAATTACTCATCTCAATCAAGGGCTGAACAACATTGGGGGATAAACAATCACAAATTGCGATTGGAATCAACTGCTGAAGTAATATGTGATTGTCATGACTTTTCAACCCTTGAAATGTCTTTCTCGTCAGATTCACACACTTTGAAATATTAGAAGAATAACCATCAGGCACCTTGATCATCTTCAAAATGGAAAGAAATGTCTCTTTCTCCTCTGTAGTCATCGTATACTGCGCAGCAGGCATATATGCCTTGTTTCCCTCAGCTATCTGTAAATGAAACTATTTCCTTAAACCCATTTCTTCCAAATCACGGCGTGCATTAACATGGTCCTTTGATTTTCCACTGACACCTAAAATGGTCCACAATATGTTATCAAAAACATTTTTTTCAATGTGCATTACATCCAAATTATTCCTCAACATGTTAGTTTTCCAATACGGAAGACTATAAAAAATACTTTTCTTTTTCCAATTGTGACTGCGCTGCCTACCCGCAACACGAATATTACGTACTGGAGGAGCCACCAAATCCTGAATTTCATATACCGTGTGGATGTTTTCTTCCTCAATCTGTGATAACATTTCGACTTCTGTCATGATCTTTGGTGCTGGGCTGAACTCTCTAGAACCATCAAATGCCACTCTGTCCTTTCTGAATCTGTGCTGAGGGGGAGAAAATGCCTGTGACCCATGTATGCCCATTTTTTGGAATGTTTAAGCCATACAGATTTTTTTTACTTTTATTGCAACAAGGGCAAGCAAATTCCCCTTTCGTACTCCAGCCTGATAAATTTTCATAAGCTGGGAAGTCATTGATCATCCACAATAAAGTAGCATACAGTTTGAACATTTCATTCGTTTCACAGTCGTAAGTCATCACACCATCTCCCCAAAATTCATTCAACTCATCAATCAATGGCTGAAGGTAAACATCAATCTTATCCCCCAGACTTTTAGGTCCATCAATAAGAGTGGAAAGTAATATTAATTGTTGCTTCATACAAAGCCACAGAGGACGATTATATGGAACCAACACCATGGGCCATGTGCTATGAGTTGCACCAACGATAGACTTGAATGGATTGAAACCATCTGCTGCCAATCCCAATCGGAAATTATGAACATATTTAGCAAAGTCGAGATGTCTCTTATCAAAATCCTTCCATGCATGAGAGTCTACTGGGTGGGTTAACATATCACTTTCATGAACTCTTTCTGCTTGCCATCTCATTAAATTAGAAACTTTAGATGACATAAAAAATCTTTTCAACCTCGGTTTAAGTGGAAAGTAACGCATTTTCTTTACGGCAATCGGTTTCCCCTATATCGCAATCTGACTTTGATGAGTATTATTTCCCCTGTTCTCTTTCCACCTGGAAGCACCACAAACCGTACAAATATCCAAATGGGCAGTTTCTTTTCTAAACAACATACAGTTGTTTGCACATGCATCTATGGTCTCATATGTAAAACCTAAGTTCTCTGTCAACTTACGAGCATAGTAATACGACTCAGGAATCTTAGTGTTGAAAGGAAGAACTTTTTTCAATAAAACCAAAAGCATGTCGAATGATGTGTCCGACCAATTATTCAAAGTCTTCAAATGCAACAACTCCATGATAAACGACAGTTTATTGTAAGAAGTACATCCAGGATATAATTCTGTTTTCGCATCATCAAGTGCTTCATAAAACCTCCTCGAATCACGATCTGCACCAGAGCGAAGATTTATCTCACCGATCTCAAGATTCTGGATGTCAATGCCTTCAGGATCAAACCCACGTACCATTTCAGTAAGCATTTCATGCATTGGATCAGTCATCCTTGCATCAATATCCATCTGAGCTGCATCTGTATTTTGACAACGAACATATTCTTCTCCATGACGAGTCCAACTCTTATAATTTTTCAGAAATCCGTTAAAGAAAAGGTGCTCCCTCACAGTATCTCGTGTGAATTGATATTTGTTAGCACATTTTCTACATGGACAACTAATATAGTCACTTTCAAATCCTCTCATGAAGTCAATAAACTGCATAATTCCATTGAAATATTCTCTAGACGTTTGATTTGGAAGATCAATCCAACTCTTATCCATAATTATATCTGTATAACAAACATTTACACAATACTTATTACATTTACATTTTTCAAATAAACTATATTTAAAATAAATATTAATCATTTGTTTATGAACCATTGATAAAATAATAATGTAACTAAAAGCCCATGTTACCTGATTGAGCTACAAACCTGAAAGGGAGGGGAGCCGAAGGCAGTGCAGCGAGAGAGAGGAGGCAGCGAAGGGGAGCCGGAGCCAAAGGCGGTGCAGCAAGGGAGGGGACGGGCGGCGGCGGTGGCGAGGAGCTGGAGGAGAGGAGGCGATGAGGGGACGGGGGACGGGCAGCGAGGGGGGGGGGGGGTGTCCGGGGTCGGGGGGGGGGGGGGGGTTGTTTGAGGAGCGGGGGGGCGTCTGGGGTGCGGGGAGCGGTCCGGGGGGGTGCTGTCCGGGGTGCCGGAGCCGTCCGGGGTGGGGGGAGGGCTAAGGGGGCGGATGGCGGAGGCTGGAGGGCGGAGGGCGTGCGGCGGGGGAGGCTGGGCGGCGGGGGAGGCGGGGGGGGGGGGGGGGGGGGGAGGGCGGCGTCGGGGGGGGGGGGGGGGGGCGACGGGGGGGGGGGGGAGCGGGGGAGGCCGGGCGGTGGGGGAGGCCGGGAGGCAGGGGGAGGGCGGGGTCGGGGGGGGGGGGGGGGGGGCGGAAGGCGGGGGGGGGGGGGCGGCGTCGAGGGGGGGGGGGGTGGCGACGTGGGGGGGGGGGGGAGCAGGGTTCGATCGAGAGGTGGGCGCGGGGGGGGGGGGGGGGGGGCGCAAAAAGGCTCGGGTTTTTTTATCAAGGCCAGCGACCGCCATTGGCGGTCGCTATTAGATATCTATAGCGACCGCCAATGGCGGTCGCCCGATTCTGGGGGGCTTTAATGCCCCCTTTTCTAGTAGTGAGAACAATAGAATAAGAGGAGAATAAAAACTTTTATTAAGAAACTAGGATGAATTAAAACAACTTACATGTAAATGAAGAACGTTACAAAGACAAATTGACAGCATAATATTATGATGAAAACAAAGCTCAAAGACGAAAAACTACTCCACCAACACTACCTTAAATAGGAATTTTGAGAGCCTTTGGTCGAGCCTCCAATAGTACAAAGCATCCCACTTGATTATGGTAGGCCTAGGGTGGTGGAAAGATTGTGGAACTTGGACTTTTCCACACTTGACCCGAGGTGGCAGCCAACTTTCATCTACCGAGAAGATGCACCTGGAAGACCTTCTTGATGGCCAAATAAGAGTGGGCCATAGAATAATAAAATGGATACCCGGATGTCTTATAACCTCCTGTAAAAATTGGGCCCATTTAAAGTTTTGGATTCCGTGATATGATCATATTTTTAGGATTTGTTTCTGTGCCGCAGAATCTAACCGAAAATTTATCTCCAAATTGGGATGCCTTAATGACCACCATGGAGGCTGAATTAGCATTGGATCCTGAAGAGTGACTTGTTCTTATACATGTCTTGTAGTATCCCATGACATTTGGGATTTAGTGGGCCTATATGTTGGGACCCACATTCTTATTAGTGGGCTGGTGTCCAATATGAATTATCCAGATTTGTTTCCTTTCATCACAAAATATCCCCATCATCATCCATGAATTCTACATTGATACCTGAATCAAACATGTTCATATTGAAGTGTAGATCAATTTCCCAAAATATAAAATTAAAATATGTATAATTATATTCCTTAAAATCAGATGAATCATTAGGTACTTTAAATGATGTTAAAAAATGTACCACATAATAGTGCAATTTAAGAAAGAATTACAATCATAATGTGAAATGATGTTCAAAGTGAAAAATGCACTAAAATGGTGTTTATGAATAATAAATTAAATGAATATTATATATATTAACAATGAATATTAGCCTCATTTAGTGGCTAATAACACCCCCAAATTGAGTTTTGCTAGTCTCGAGAAAAATATATCTCAACAATATGAAATTCGAATTCCCTTTTCCAAAAACATTTTAATACCCAATGATCAACAAAAAAACTTATACCAAACAATCATGAAACCCATTATAATATTTTAATGCATGATAGTTTCATAAGAAGATCCCAATCCAAAATCCATTCCTTTGTTCAAATTCATTTCCATATTTCATCCAATATCAATTAAGTATGAGGATGTGTTGTGTATAACAATTGATATTGGGGTTCATCATTATTCAAGGGGGAAATTATGGAAGCTCTAGGTGGAATCACATTTCAATATTAAGATGAGTATTCATTTTTTTATTGTATTATTTTTTGTGTGTTTTTTTTCAATTTTTCCATGGTAATTGAAGTTGCACTCAAAAGAGTCAACCCCTGTAGTGAGACTTTGCCGATGACTCCCAAGATCAAAGACCTTAGGGAACCAAGTGAATCCCATATACTTGGGAATCATCTCGAGTTATCTCAGTCAAAAACAAATTCAAATTACCAAAAATAGAGATAAAATTACTAACTCTGGGCCAGAAAACTATAGAGTGACGATCCCCAACTGTCGAAAGCCATACATTAGGTCATTTCATTGCTCTACACGCAAATTTATTGATTTTTTTAATTTTTTTAATTGAATACTCATATTAAAAATAAAATGATCACCAAAACTATGATATTTATTTGGGGGACCCCATGAACTCAAACTAATAGACCACTATCCAAACGACGTGCATTGTGAACTTTTTTTTTCGGATGAAAATATAAACAATGAAATATTACATTGGACAACCACACATTCCAAAATCAATGCTCATGAGATTATAAAATGACTAACATAAAAAATAAGGGCATGATAAATTATTTGATATTAATTTTCAAAGTTTTCAATGTGTAATATCATTTTCAAAGTTAAATGAATTTTTCCTTCCATTTACACACTTTTTTTAAATCATTTTTTTTCACAAAAGCAATTTTTTTTATTTCTTCATATCCCCCAACTTAAAATAACATTGTCCCCAGTGTTTGAAGAAATGAAAATTTATAAGGAGTAGAGACAAATAATGGAATTTCAAAAAGGCAATTGAAATATGAGGATCATAGAATGAAGTCACCTGGTGGTTGAAGTTGATATTCTTGATGCTCCCTTTTAATCCCTTGATCTCGATGTCACTCTGAGAATTCCCTAGTGGAAAAAAAGAAAAACAAACAAACAAAACAAAGAAACTATATATATATATAATAAATAAAGTTAAATATAAGTATATATAAAAAATTATAGAATAAGGAAGCACAAAAAGCCATAGGTTAGTGGTAAGCGCGCGCCCCTATCTCCCTTCTGTCCTGGGTTCGATTCCCTACAGCTTTGCCAGTTGTGACGGGGTTTTCCCCATGACCTACGATGTGGTATTTTTTTACTATTATTATATTCTTATTTTTTTTTTGAATTTTTATTTTAACCTACAAACACATAAAAATAAAACGAACTGATGATACATTGTATTATTTTTAAATTTCTGGGTAAGTTATTACTCAAGGATCACACCACATGACACAGATGAATATGATTCTCCCCTTTCATACCCATCTATACTTATAATATAAGAACAGGTAAAGAGTCTATATTTTTATTTTTAAGTATCAAAATGATTAATTAATCCTATTTGAAAAATAAAGATGAAATAAAAACCACGGGTTGCCTCCCATGCAACGCTTTTGTTTAATTTCGTTTTCCCGACATGGATCCTAAATCTCTCAATTTTTTCCTGGTTCATAGTTTGGATCAGTTAACTCAACTTCTATTTCATGTTTATTGAATGATTAAATGAATGGTTTTAACCTTTGACCATTGAACTTGAAAATTTAACCACTTGTGGGATCTTGAATCTCTACTACCCCATGGGGGTACACATGATGCACTATGAAAGGACCTGACCATCTAGACCAGAACTTTCCTGGGTGTAAATGATGTTTTGAACTATATAAGAGCACAAGTTTTCCCAGTTCAAAATGTTTGACCTTGATATTCCTAGATTGGTAGTCTTGAACTCTAGCTTTATTGATCCTTGAATTTTTATAAGCCTCTATCCTTAGTTCCTCCAGTTCATTGAGATCTAATTTCCTTTTTGTTCTAGCCAATGAGAGGTAATAATACATTTTCTTAATTACCCAAAAGGCCTTATTATCAATTTCAACAGGTAAATGTCATGCTTTTCCATAAACCAACCTATATGGTGACATTCATAGGATGGGTTTTTATGCTATACGATATGCCCAATGAGAATCCAACAGTTTCTCGGACCAATCTTTCATAGAAGGATTGACAATTTTTTCATGAATATTCTTAATCTCCCTATTTGCTAACTTATCTTGACCATTGGTTTGAGGATGGTATACAGTGGAAACTTTATGAGAAATACCATACTTAGACATGAGTGAAGAGAATGGAAAGTTGCAGAAATGGGTTCCTCGATCACTAATTATAGCCCTAGGAATTCCAAATCTAGAGAAGATGTTTTATTTTAGGAATATAATCATAGTTTGATGATCATTAGATTTGGTGGGAATGTACTCAACCCATTTTGAGACATAATAAATAGCTAATAGAATGTAAAGATATCCCCTAGAGTTTGGGAAGGGACCCATGAAATAAATTCCCCAACAGTCAAAGATTTCAACCACTAATATGGGAGTGAGTGGAATTTGATTATTTCTTATGATGGACCCTACTTGTTGACACATAGGAAAACTTTGACAAAATGTGTAGGAGTCCCTTGAGAGGGTGATCCAGAAAAGAACACATTGAAGAATCATAGTAGATGTTTTCTTAGAGTAAAAGTGAACTCCACTTGCCTCACTATGAAAAAATATAAGGATGGACTCTTGTTTAGATTCTGGGACACACATCCTAATGACTTGGTTAGGGCAGAACTTATAGAGGTATGGATCATCAAACACATAGTGTCTAACATCAGAAAAAAATTTCCTTCGATCTTGAGTCCCAAATAATTTTGGGATGACTCCAGTAACTAAGAAATTGGCTATGTCATCATACCAAGGGCAGTCACTCACAGAGTATAGGTGTTCATCAGGAAATGAATCAGACACAGAAAGGTGATTTGAGTTTTCTTTGAATTCTATCATAGAGACGTGATCAGCTACAATATTTTAAACGCCCTTTTTATCTTTGATTGTGAGGTCAAATTCTTGTAAGAGAAGGACCCACCTAATTAGTCTATCCTTAGCATCCTGTTTTTGGAATACGTATTTTAGTTTAGAATGGTCAGTGAACACTATGACAGGGGATCCTAAGAGGTAGGACCTAAAATTCTCTAAGTAAAACACAATAGAAAGTAACTCCTTTTCAGTGGTGGTGTAGTTTATTAGGGAATCATTTTAGGATTTTCTTGCATAAGCAAAGACATAAGGAGTTTTATCACAACCTTGTCCTAACATAGATCCCACAGCAAAGTCATTGGCATCACACATAAGTTCTAAAGGATGGTTCCAATTTGGATATTTCATAATGGGAGGAGAGGTGAGAGAGGATTTGAGGGTTGAGAATAAACCCTCAAAGATTTCTCTCCAATCAAATGGAGCATCCTTTACTAGGTGAGCAAAAAGGGGACTTGAGATTGAACTAAAGTCCTTGATCAATCTTCTATAGAAACCAGCATGTCCTATGAAATATCTCACTTACTTAACAGTTTTGGGTGATGGAAGGTGACAAATGATTTCAACCTTCGCTTTATCAACTTCAATCCCCCTACCTGAGACAAGATGGCCTAGAACTAGTCCCTATTTAACCATGAAATGGAATTTTTCCCAGTTTAGGACCAGATTATTTTCTTCACATCTTGACAAGACTTTATCCACATTCCTAATACATCCCTTAAATATATCCCCAAACATAGATAAGTCATCCATGAAGACCTAAAGAAAATCCCCTACCATGTCTGAGAATATTCCCATCATACACCGCTGGAAGGTTCCAGGGGCATTCCATAAACCGAAGGGCATGCGTTTGAAGGAAAAGGTTCCAAAAGGACAAGTGAATGTAGTCTTCCCTTGATCCTCTAGGGAGACCTCAATCTGATTTTACCCTCAGTACCCATCTAAGAAATAGTAGAAGGCATGACCTGCCAGTCTCTCAAGTACTTGGTCAATAAATGGTAAGGGGAAATGGTCCTTCTTGGTGAATGAGTTTGCTTCATATAGTCAATGCAGACCCACCATCCACTACTCACCCTAGTTTGAAGAATATCTCCATTTTTATTGGTTATCACTGTGATTCCTACCTTCTTGGGAACCACTTGGATTGGGATGACCCACTCACTCGTAGATATGGGATATATGATACCAGATTTTAACAATTTCAGAAGTTCCTTCCTTACTACCTCCATGAGATTAGGATTGAGTCAACATTGAGGTTGATGACATGGCTTTGAATCATATTCTAGAACAATCCTATGAGTCCCGATAGGTAGGATAATCCCAGTAATATCGGACAGGGTCCAACCAATGTCTTTATTATGTTTCCTAATGACATATAGAACCATCCTCTCATGATTGGCTTCAAGAGAAGATGAAATGACAATATGATGTGTTTGATTGTCCCCTAGGAAGGCATACTTGAGTGCAGCAGGAAGTTACTTCAATTCAAGATCAGGTTGGTTCGGAATTTTAGCAGAATATTGGGACATTGGATCAATATCAATTTTGTTTCCTAGAGTTTTAGATAGGATTGATTCCCCACATATAGAAGTTTCAGCTACTAGATTGGCTTGATTGTATTTATTGAAGGAAGTTGGAGTGGTCTCCATAAAAGTGGTTTCCTGAAAGGTTTCACTAATTTTTGGACCAAAGACTTCATCATAAGAGAAATTTGAAAATGATTCAAGCCAAGGATATAAAATTCCTTCATGTGAATAAAGGAAATCAATCTCATCCTGACTTAAACATCCATCAAATATTCCTTGATGTTCTATGGATTCATTATCAATGCTTCCTATCATGTTTACTTCATGAATGTCCTCATCATACCCTATTTGTGAGCTTTCATTATAGATGTTCAAGTCTAGACTCATGTCTCCAAAGGTGATGGTCATGTTCCCATTTTGGACTCGGATAACAGAGTTGATTGTTGAAAGGAAAGGATGACCACGTATGATTGGGGATTTTTCCTTATTTCCTATGTTTGGATGGTTGTCAAGGACAATGAAGTCAACAGGGTAGATGAAGTTTTCAACCTTTACCCGAACATCCTTTAAAATTCCCTTTGGAACCCTAATTCTACGACCACAAGTTGAAGTGTGACAGATGTGGGTTGGATCTCCTCTAGGCCTAATTAGAAGTACACAGTATATGAGATGAGATTGACACTAGCACCTAGGTCACACAAGGCCTTGACATATTTTCTCTCTCCTAGTTCAACATTGATGTAAGGGCAACCCGGGTCTTTCAACTTAGGAGGAATGGTCCCTTGAATGGTGGTACTCAAAATAGCAGCCAAAAGGACATGGTTTTTATGTGAAAATTTTCTTTTAAAAGTGCACAAGTCCTTAAGGTACATTGGGTAGGATTGTATGGTTTGGATGGAATTGAGAAGTGGAATGTTCAACTTGACTTTTGAGAAGATTTACCTCAATGTTTCACTTATTTCAGGCTTGGTTTTCCCCCTCATGCGTTCAGGAAATGGTGCAGGTTGTGGGGTTGTTTGTTGAAGAGTTGTTTCTTTGACGATGTTATCGTGTTTTTCAG
Source organism: Viscum album (assembly GCA_963277665.1). Lineage (NCBI taxonomy): Eukaryota > Viridiplantae > Streptophyta > Magnoliopsida > Santalales > Viscaceae > Viscum > Viscum album. Next base: position 2,021,897,951 of record OY728121.1, on the reverse strand, counting down.
TTTGATAATTTTGTTCATTTGAATTTTCATACAAGTTTGAATCTTCAGGTGGGCTCTAAATCAGTTGTTCATGTTTCTCAATTTATTTCCCACTTCTTAAAATAGTCACAACCTTTAGTTGTTCATGAGTTGTTTGAGTACAACTTGACTCTCCCCTTGAAGTTGAGGATGGAACCGCCTGAGTAGGCATGGGTGCCTTTCCAGTTTTGATGGTTTGAAGTTATTGTTAAAGGGAAGAGACTTACGAGTTCATCCTATCCATTTCTTTTCACAGTTGTTCTAGTAGGCTTTGTGGAACAGTTTGGGTTGGTGCTTGAAAATATTGGTTTATCCCAGAGAGATATTTTGGAGGTGGGATGGTTTGTTGAAAATGGATTGGTGGCTGTTGGTATTGGATAGGTTGGGTTTAGAACTGGTTATGGGTTTAGTAGTTTAGATGGGGGTAAGGATTTTGTCCCTGTTGTTGGATAGGTTGTTGGTTATCTTTCCAGCGGAAGCATGGGTGGTCATTATAACTTGGGTTGAAGTTGTTTTGGTATTGAGGATTTTGAAAGTTTAAAGCATTTACTTCCGCTGGTAGTCCTCCTAAAATAACATCCTTGATGGATGTAATGGTTGTGAAGTTGTCTGTATTATGGTCATATTTGTCACAAATTGTGCAAATAGGGTCAACAGTTTGGATTTCATGGACTTTCCTAAGGTCTATCTCTTCAACCTTCCTAGAGAGTGCTACGAGTTTATCCCTAAGGATTTACTCTTCTCTAAGAGTATGAATTCCAGTAGTTCTTTGTGTCTTTTCAGAATAATGTGAAGTTCCCTATGTTTGTATTTGTTCAAAATGTCTTTCTAGATACTCGTAAGCATCATTTGGGGCTTTGTTTTTAAAGGTTTCATTACACATCATGTCAATAAATAGTTTATTCCCTGGACCCAACCCTTCATAGAAAATTCTCACTTGTTTAGGAATAGAAAAACCATGGTGAGGAACCATGTTTAGAGTGTCCTTGAATCTCTCCCATGTTTCATAGAATGACTCTCCCTCTTTTTCAAAAAAGTTTTGGATACACTTTTTAAGTGCATTTGTTTTGTGGTGGGGAAAGTATTTTTTTGTTGAATTCTCTATGTTGTTGGTCCCAAGAGTTGATGGATGATGGTCTCAAATTGTTTTTCCAGTTTTTAGCTCGATCCTTTAAAGAAAAAGGAAATATCCTCATCTTAGTTGATTTTATTTGATGTGGGGGACACATGGTTTCTACAATGTCATTGAACTCATTAATGTGAAGGTAGGGCATATTGGACTCCATTCCATGGAATGTGGGAGCGCGGTTTAGGACATGAGGTTTAAATATGTAGTTTGCATATCCTAGGTAATTGTGTCTAATTCACGAGGGGTCATTGGTTCAGGAAGGTGTGAGGTAGTCATTCATGGTTTGATCAATTGCATTCCCCATGTTTGGGGCTGCCTCATTTGGGTTTCCATTTTGGTTCCCACCTGGGTTTATGAGTTGGTTTCTTTAAAGACCTTCCATTGAAATGGGCTCAATTTTTAACTCTAGATTATTAGTAATATTAGGATATAATGGAAAGAGTTCCCTTGAAGTACTTGATTCCTAAATCCAAGGACTATCCACCCTAACTAGACAGTTTGATTAACCGTGGATCTAGGCGGACATGCACCAAAAGAAAAAAAAACGAGAAAGGGACAAGATAAGATAATTTGGATGAGAAAAGAAGAAATGAGGGAGAATAGAATGATTGTTTAGATGACTTACTTGGGTCCTTGTAAACGGTTCCAAAATTTGAGTCATGATCAAATTTACCCAAGAGAAGAAGGTAGGACGGTCCCTGTAGTTTAGCTTGGGTTGTCGAATCCTCAGAGACCTAAGAAGCAACTTATAGAGACGCACATTCTAAGGACTGTTTTTGGCTATGAAGTGGCCAAATTGGGTTGATTCTAGATGGGTTTAAAGAATCAATAACAGATTTAAGTGAATTAAATTTAAAATAATGAGTTGATCCTAGGTTATCGATCAGGGTGGATTGGATGAAATTATTTTACAACTATTTCAATTTATAATATTTGAGATAGGTTCATTTAAGAAGATCAAAAAACATCCTCACTTACTAGCTTAATACCTAAAAACATTAATACTAATAACCTATAAATTTTAAGTATCAATTTTTTGATCACTTTAAGGTAAAGGTTCGTATTATCACATGAAGTGTGTGTCCTTAAATTCAACAAGGGAGATGGAGTTTAAAAATCATCAAATAAAAATCTCAATTAAAATAAGTGATTAGAGATTAATGGGTGATAAATAAAATCCAATATATACCCTTGATACTCCCTTGGATCAACACATAAGTGTGTTATCCCTCCATTTATTCTATGGTTTCAATGGAAGCAGAAAGTAGACTCATGATGGAGGAAATAGAGAAGTAAAGAAAACAGTAAAAATAAAATGATCTCTCCACCGTTGTGTGAATAATTTCACAATATTTGGTGTGAATAAATTCACACCTTGAGGAAAAAGAATCGAAGTGAGGTGGATAAAAACATAATAATATGAGAAGAAGAACATTTATTAAGAAAATAGGATGAATTAAAACAACTTACATGTGAATGAAGAACGTTACAAAGAAAAATTGGCAGCATAACATTAAGATGAAAACAAAGATCAAAGATGAAAAAATCCTCCCCTACCACTACCTTAAATAGGAATTTTGAGAGCCTTGGGTCGATCATACAATAGTACAAAGCATCCCACTTGATTATGGTAGGCCTAGGGGGGTGGAAAGCTTGTGGAACTTGGAATTTTCCACACTTGACCCGAGGTGGAAGCCAACTTTCATCCACCGAACAGACGTGCCTGTAAGACCTTCTAGATGGCCAAATCCGAGTGGTCCATCACAGAATAAAATGGATACCAGGATTTCTTCTAACCTCCTATAAAAATTGGGCCCATTTGGAGTTTTTTATTCCGAGATATGATCATATTAGTAGGTTTTGTTTCTGGGCCGCAGAATTTGGCCCAAACTTTTATCTCCAAATTGGGCCGCCTTAATGACCAACATGGAAGCATAATTAGCATTGGATCATGAAGAGTGATTTGTTCCTCTACATGTATTATATCATCCCACAAAATGTGGTATTCATTGGGTCTGTATGTTGGGCCACACATTCTCATCAGTGGGTTGGTGTCCAATCTAACTTCTCCAGAATTGTTTCCTTTCATCACAAAATATCCCCATCTTCTTCCATGAATTCTCCATTAATCCCTGAATCAAACATGTTAATATTGAAGTGTAGATAAATTTAAAAAATATAAAATTAAAATATTTATAATTAGATTCCTTAAAATATGATGATTCATTAGGTACTTTAAATGATGTTAAAAAATGTACCACATAAAAGTGCATGTTAAGAAAGAATTACAATCATAATGTGAAATGATGTTCAAAGTGCAAAATTTACTAAAATGGTGTTTATGAAAAATAAAGCACATGAATATTATATATATTAAAAATGAATATTATCCTCATTTAGTGGCTAATCACCACACCTCACCACCCCTTCTCTTTAGAGATCTAAATACATATAGATTGACTAAATTCATTCCAATTACCTTAACAATACTCTTAATCACATCTAAGATATTATAGTATGAAAAAAATATGTAAAGTAAGTTCTTTAAGGAGGTTCTCAAGGAGACAAAATTCAAGATGTAAAATTGTCAATTATTTCTATTTTAAATTATTTTTTTCATTATTTCTTTAAACCTTATCCTCACCCCCCTTATCAAAATTGACATGATAAATCCATTATAATAAATATACTATAATTTTATTGTGTTAATGTAATATCCATCATCAAACCTATTATATTTTACACTTATTCTATAAAATAAAAATATTTACTATGACAAAACTATTCACCACCCTCATGGATGATGATTTTTAATTTTACATTACTACCATGAAAAATAGTAAAAAAACCATTATTTTGGTTAAAAATTATATTTATATTTAAATTATATATTTTTTATTATCCTATAACAAATTTTTAGACATAATATTAGATAAAATAAAAGTATTTTTTGATGGTTCAAATAAACGGAAAAAACAAAGAAAACATTTATAATTAATATTTTATTTAACAAATCATCATTATATCAGAAGAAAATGTTATCTGGGATCACTTAGAATTATCTAATCATATTAAACCCATTTCATGCCACTTCTGGATTTATAATTCTATTTTAAAAAAAAACTCTCATAATCATACTCAAGGGAACTGACCATAAATCTATGAAACGAACTCTCCTAGAACAATGATTCTGATATTTATAACTCATCAAAATAGACATAAATGAACATAATAAAATAGTAATAATAAATATATGTGGGAATGGTTGTGAATTAAGTAATCAATGAATACAATTTGATTATCTATGACATTAATTATTAGTGAAGACTCAATTCTGACATAAGGCAAGGGAATTCCAAACCCATTTTCTATTATTATGGTTTACCTTCTAATTCATTGATTATGTCAGGAAAAGAATATTTATAAAATTATTTTTGATTATCTTATTTTTTATATTATGTTTATTTATATAAAAAATATATATTCCATTCATTTTATTAATTCTAACTTCAATGATATGTTTTTTTTATGGGGATTTCCTTTTAAAAGACTATTTAATGTCTCTTTTTACAATATTTTAATAGAATGTTTTTTGTTACATATATGACATGATCAGAATTTCATGATTTAATGACGCGTAAATATTTTGATGTTTAATTTATTTTTTTAAAATTTTATTTTAAAAGAAAAAAATTTCATTTACGAGTGTGCGACTTGTTAAGAAATGTAATGTAATTTTAAAAGGGAAATGTTATTTTACTCATGAATGTTTATTTTTTAGGAGATTTATGTGTTATGCTTATGTTATGGTTATTTGTAATAGTTATTATGATGGGTGGTTATTTAATAATCTAAGGGAGGGTGATCCTATTATATCTCTCTAAATCACTGGGTAAAGGGACAGAGTAAACTGGTTATGTTTCTCCCAAGAGATTATGGGAATATACTCGGATGATTATTCCAAGTGTAACCATGATGGTTAATTATTATGTATCCAATAGAGCATCAAATTATGTAAGAGTGATATTAATATGATTCCCCATGTAACCTTTTATGATTTACGTATGATTTATATGGTTTTATAGGAAACTTATGATTTCATAAAGTAAGCTAAAGAGCTTATGTTTTATGTGTAAATGTTATAACTTTTTCAAAAATGTTTTTATTCCTGGAATAATAGTATATTTATTCCATTATATGTCCCTTAATAATATTTTTTGACCATCCCACGATTTAAAATGTTTTTCACATGTTTTCTATATTGGTATAGGAAATGAGAAAATCATGTTTAAAGTCAGGAAATTTTGATTTAGAAAGAAACAATGTTTTATTATAAAAGTATCATATTTTGAAAAAAATGGATTTTGGGGAGAAGTGTCTACTTCATAATATTCGAGTTTCTATAAAAAGGTTTATGACCCAATTCTCTAAAAATCTAAACCTAATACATCTTTGGTAACACACAAAGTTTATTTCTATTTTAATTAACTAGATTATGAAATGTTTAGGGCTGGGTCCATACAATTATAATCCCTCTAAATATAAATGTTCATTTACCATCATGGTGATTTTTATTCTATAGATAAATATACATGTTTGTTTAGTTTTTAATAATTATTTATGGGTATTTATAAATGGATATAAATTAATGGAAGGGAACCAACACCCAATGTAATTGTAGGGATCACCCTATTGAGCATGCCAAAATAGTGGGTTTTTGAGTTGAGTAGATCATGGAAATATGAGTGAAACTGAATAAATTAATGAACAATATACAAATATATATATAGAAACTAAAAATTATAAAATATGGAGTATATGATATTTTCATTATACGTATCCCACTATTTTTATTTATAAAATACAATTTGAAACTAACTTATTTTCATAACAATAAGAGAAAAGCAGGGTTTCATTAATGATCATGTGATAAATACCATTGATGGAAAAATATACCACATCATTTGCGTTATAATATTGGAAGAATCAATTAAATAAATTCTTAAATATAATTAATGTTTGTTACCACTATGGAGAAAAATTCCACCATAGTCATAATTTTCCTGATAATCATGTTTTGGAATTTTCTGATGAAATCAAGAGATACTCTAAGTGTTTTGAAGGTAATTGTAATCATTTGAGTGTTATTCGTGAATCATTTAATAGAAAATGAGTTATATAAATTTTTTTGAATATATGAATGTTAATTTTAAGAAATTATTTTCTTTAAAAAACCATCTTTAGGGATTAATTATCCACTTATCTTTTTATAGAAAAAGGAAATCAAATAATATCTCTTCTGAATGAATAATACCAATTAATATTTGAATATAGGTTAATTATTGTAAAAATTTGAGAAAATTTGATTTCTATGTGGTTTCATTTATCAAGGGTAATTTCATATGAAGATTAAGAGAAAAAATCTAAGTATTTTTATAATAATATTATTATAACAGGAAATTTATTAAATGTGAATTTTGGAAACATATATATAATTTTATCAGCCACCAGGAAAAGTAATTTTTAAGAAAATTTGACTTTTTAGATAATTATTTATAAATTTATAGATGACTATGATGTCAATTATTTGATATCATTAGGTGATCCTGGATGAAGATTAATAATTTTTTTAGTTTATTTTGGGAAAATTATATTTTGTATTATCAGAGTAGGGAATATACATATTTATGTGATAAAGGTTGTTTGAGGATAAAAAATTATTTAAATTTGGATGAATAGGTGATCAATTCTTTTTTATTATATGATCAAATAAAATCAAACATAATAAATGAGTTTCATTTGATTTTTTTTACTTTTATGATTTTTGAGGGTAATTTTTATCATTTTTTTCTGATTGGTTTTTATTTATATATATATATATTTTTAAAATTTCTTTTCATGGAATGAATAATAAATTTTTAAAAATTGGGTATCATATATTCTATTTAATGTTGATTTTAGGGCTTTAGAAATTAGAAATTCCTCATGATCACGACAATACACATAAAAGGATGAAATCATGCTAAAGCAATGCAAAAAAAATTATTTAAGTAAAGTTTAACATATTTTCTATCTCAATGGAAAATGTGTTTCTCTGACATAACAATTATAAAGATAAATTAATGTTATCTTAGTTGGAAATTATCAATAAAAAACCATGGTATGTTATTGGAAACTCATTTTTCTGTATGAGTATCATAGAGGTATATATGTAACCTGTTTCATTTTGATTACCTTGAAATTAATTTTCGTGATAATATCTATATTGGATTTTATCATAGTTTTATGATATACTTAGTTAATAAAATAAGGGCTAAAATTTTGGGAAAATAATTTTCATATGGAGGGATAATGTAATAATCTAATAATTAATTTATATTTTCTTTTTAAGAAATTCTAAGTTTTATAGTGTACACCGAATAGAGAAACAAGATCAAATAAACTACAATATACTATGATTTAAGATTCATAATTATTCCCTAGTCATTTTTTGTTATATGTGAAGAGGAACAACCATATTATTTAAAAATTAATTAAAGTATTTACTTAATTAAATTAATACAAAATAATAATTTTAATTTTAAGTTTATGGAAAATGGAGATAAAAACGTTTTATGGTAAAAGATATATTATTCATAAAACTATTTTATGTGTACAATGTATTTTGATCTTAATAGATTAAATTATTTACTATTGGTGTATTTTTCTAACTAAAAAGTGGATTATAAATCCAATTGAATGAATTAACATATGTTTGATTTTTGTTATAGGGAATGAAATGGGGATAATGTCATTTTTTTAAATCAAAAATAAAATTTCTTCATGAATTTTTTTTCATTTTGTTCATATATATTGTAATTCATTTCTACCATATTTATAAATTTTATTTGAAAAAAATTTATGTCATTTTTGAAATATTAATTCCGTAATATTATTTGGTTGAATTTTTGGAAATTTTCTAGAAATACTATATTTTGAATGAAAAGTGAAAATTTTGATTTTCTAAAAATAGTCATTTCTTTTCATTAAATAATATAATTTTAAAATACAATGGTATTTTATATTTTATTTTAAATTAAAATATTTTAATTTTTAATTTTAATAATAAAATTATATCAATACTAATAAACATTATATTTCCATAGCCCACTGATCCCTTAAATATTAAGATTCATTATAGTTAATAATGTATACCACTATAAAGTTGTGTCCATACCTAAGTATGTCATGTATTATGAACCAGGAATGTGTTTAGAGAACTAGTAATATTACCCCCAATTCATTGATGAAACTATCAAGTTTTACACCATTCATGGGCTCGATTGATATCTTTGTTACTTGAATGCCTCAATCTGATATATAAGATTCACGTAGAAAAACAAAATAGTAGAATACCTTGGATTATCTCAGTGGATTATACTTGATTTCCTTAGACATAGGCTTCCATGGATACTATATTTTGACTCAATGAAATATTCTATCAAGGATACCCTATCAGTGTTCCCCAGGGTTGATTGTGATGTCTATTAGATGGGACCTGGGTTCCTAGCCTACTGATTGGTCGATATTCAGAGATATCAGGAATCAATAGAGGCTTCTAGTTTTTAATTTGTTAATCCTCATTAATAGTTTTAAATTGTATTTATATTTCTCATTTTACTTATTATGTTCATTGGATATATTTTTTTAGACATATACTTACATATTTTTACCATTTATATATATGTTTCACATTATTAATTTTTTTACTCAATGATTTTATTTGTATTAGACACTATTGGTGGTGGAATTATATGTTTTCCTCATACCCCGTTCATGCCACAATTTAGTACCCTATAAAGTTATATTGATATAGGTATATATAAGGGAAATATGCCATCTGTGGATGCATGATTATTTTTAAAATGGGAGATTAAGAGACGATAATTGAGCCACCAGTGTACGATGACATTTTGGCAAGTGGAAAAATGTAACACCCCAAGCTTCTACAGTATACTTCTCTTTGTATAATGTGATAGCGTGTGTTTTACGCAACATCGAGTTCTAACACAACACAGCCAATCAAACTAGCCGTTATGAATAGTAATACCTACTTTTTAAAATTATATATATATTATATTTCAAAATGGACTTCATTTTTGAATTCAGAATATCGAAATTATCCTAAGTTGAATTTTTGGTATTTTTCTGAGAACTTCCAATTTTTATGAATAGTGAAAAATTCTTAAAAACAAATTTTTTAATAAAAATAATTTATAGTGATAAATTATATTATTTAGTGTTTTTAAGTATAATTAGAATATATTTTTACCATTTTATAAAATGGTGTTCATTAGAATTAATTTCACTTTGAAATTGGACATAAACAATTGTCAATCTTTTGATATATATTATTTCTTAAAAACACGCTATTTTTGTAACAGCAGGAATTAATTATAAAATTAATTAATGCAATTTATATGTTTGGAATTTTTTAAAATATACATAATTTTTTAATTTTTAATATCAATTATTGCTTAGGGTGAAATTTTGGCATTGTTCTGAAAAACATGAATTTTTGATGAATAGTGAAACCACTAAGTGGTAGTTAAAAAACTGAATTTTTCATAAAACTTAATTTTACCACTTCTGTGAATGGAATTTCGAAAATACGAGAGACACGGTTAATATTAAGTATTAAAATGTGGTTCAATGAGATGAAAATAATTTTTTTTGAATTGTAACTTTTTACTTTTATTTACCACTGTTAAAAGTAAATAGGGTAATTAAGGGTAAAAATGAAATTAATATTAACCTAACACAATTCCTAATTATATTGGACAAGTGTATCTAGACCATAAACAACCTTAGGAATAAAATATTATCATTTAGGTCCACTTGGATTAGATTAAGACATTTATTATTATTTAATTCAAAGAAGAGTTAAAAGAGTTAAAATCAAAGTTTATTTACTAAAACATTTTTAATATAGGGTTATACATAATATAAATTCGATTGTAAATATTAATTATAAAGATAAAATTATTTAATACATAATGATATTTTATTTATAATTTTTAGACATTAAATAATTTAATTTATTTATGACACAATGATGATAGAGTAATTAACATAATAGTGAAAAATTAAAATAATTGATATTATAAATACCCAAATAAATATAATTTGAGACTTTTTATGAATTAAACTAATTTTATAGGTTAATATGACATGTTATGATTGACTTAAGTAACTTTTTTCCAAGTAATTATTCTGTTATTATTTTCACAAAAATCAATTATTGAATACTGTCAAAATTGACATAAAAGAGTTTTTAAAACAAATATTATATTATTAATTGATATTATATTCCTAAAAATCTAAGGTTCGGCCAAGAGACTTATATCATGATAGGTGTATCATTAATGGACCACTTGGGGGTCTCTTTGATGTATATAGTATGTTTATTAACCATATAATATAAAAATACAAAGAGACATTGTAAAAGTGAAACTAATTAACTAAGAGTTAATACTTAAAGATAAGGTTAATATAGTAACCCAAACCTGTCTAAATTCTATTGGCTGAGTGGTTTTCCACCCATCCCAACCTTAACCTTTAAATAATCCACTTTTGATACATTTGAAACCTAATATGAAATAATAGTTCTAGCTTTTCCAAAGGCGCACCTCACCCCTCTTATAAAAGGGAACTCCCCCATATCATTAATTCACACATTTAAAGCCTTTTGGTTCGGCAAAACTCTGCCCAAATACTCTCTAAACTTCTCTCACTTTATCCTAGAGACCTTAATTTAGTCATAAAGACAACTTAATGAGCCCTTTTGATCAATTCAAAAGGAAGAACCCGATGAAGAGGCAATGATTTCACCACCCCTTTTCAAGTTCCTTTCTTCTTCCACTTCTTCATTCTTTGTTATTACCATTATAAAATAATAACTCCAGTATATTATATATACTTTGATGTTATTATAAACATTTTAAAACCATATTTCAGTATTCTATTTATCATTCGAATAACTTTTCACCATACGTGCGTACGTACGGCTTACCGTCTCCACGTCGTGGTGTAATTGTTATTCAATAAATTATTATTTCGATGGGTATAATAATGATGTGTAATTCATGTAAATAATAAATATAACATGATAATGATTCTTTATATATGATATAACATCCAATTATATATTATTTTAATATCAAAAGAATGATAATGTCTCTCTTGCGTACGTACGGACTACCGTCTCCACGAACGCGATGGGATTCATTCTCCATCGTATCCATTCAAGTCTAATTCTCATTTGATTATTAATAATAGTATCTAAGGACTTGATATACTTTTGGATATGATTAAGATACAACCTATCCATAAAAAAAACGACTTACGTAACAAAACATATAAAAGAACATGAGTAAGTTAACACACGAAACAACGCTAATACAAAGATATTATTAAAAAATCAATGTTAAAAGATCATATATGATATAATATTAATGTATATGATTATTGTATAATTTAATAACAATTATTTCACCATTATAAATGATTTTAACCTACCCCCAACCAAGGAAAAGTATAAGGTAATGGTTTATTTCACAATCTCTTCATTATCCGAGGTTGTTTATACGTAATAATCTATTGGGATTTATTTATCATCCACATACATGTTTCTTCAAAATGTATTTCAAAACATTTTTACTATTTACAAGAATATGGGTTAAAATCATTTATAACATTTCTTGACTTTTTATAAGAGGTTTATAAAGGAATCTTTCCGTCGTTTTCCAAACAAGGTGCTTTTTAACCTTTTCGACAGAAATAAGGAAAGAATGTTTTTTTTGACTTATATGGTGGGTGCGGCTATTTTCCGCTGTTATAAAATCATTGAAGCTTCCCTTAAAATCTTATAATAATATTTTAAAAGAAAATGTAATATTTTATAAATATATGACTCTTAAATTATTTCAAAATAAAAAGATATATTACTCTAAAAAGAGTTTTGATTTCATCTATGTCAACATCCTTTGATGTATTTTACGCTTATTTGAAGTTGATTTATTATGATACAAAACTTCTATATTGTATTGAATGTTTTGTGATGTGTTTGACCGTGGATGTTCTATTTTTATACCATTCATGGTTTAGGGATGAAGTATTTACATTTCGTATTCTAGTTTTAATATGAATTTTTATGTTATGTTTAAACCTTTTCATATGGGAATGCATTGGACTTAATATGTGACGGGTGGAGCCCGCTATAGCTCCTCGATGCATCAGTAGGTCTCATGAGACAAACTAGTGTCTTGGCACAAGGCCTTGAAAAAATCTTATTTGTAGTCTTGGAACGAGGCCTTGGCTATGTGGTTATGATAGTCTGGCATTATGCATTCCATAATTATGAAAGTGGTTATTGATATTGCATCTGATTATTCGATTAGTAGAATATCCATGTGAATATGTAAATGGAATTATTTCATTTTATTTTTTCCATACTATGTTTAAGTTCAACTTTAAAATGCTTTTGTTTTAGTTATACATTTCTTTAAATGTTTATTCTTATTTATGAAAGTTTCCGCTATATTGTTATCCTTACTGGGCATTTGATCTCACCCCTTTGAATGTTTTATTTTTACCAGGATATGAAGAAGTAATTTATGAACGACCTGCAGGGATAGTATGTGGGGATATGAGTGTGTAATATTAAGAAACGATGTTGTTGTAGTTTTCATTTTTATGATATAATGTAAGACTTATGAATATATCAAGTGTTTCCAAGGCTACTAAACTAATCGGTCTTTTGAGACTTGATCTTTCTTTTGATCATGCCAATGTTATGTAATAATGCACCGAATCTAGGTAAATGGGGTCGGGGAGTTACAGTTGGTATCAGAGGAAGTTTAGTACAAACCATGGAAGCTAGATTTAGATAAACTCTGATTAGAGCACATAGATTTAAGATGGACTTTGAGGATTAGTATAGAAGAACTTCCTAGAATTTTGGTATTGTAGAGATTTTGTGAGTTTTCCGAGAAATACATCCCTTTCTGGATATGAGCAGGTAGAGGCGGCTCTGGAACAGATGTACCTAGGGGTAAAACCCAAAAACACCAATTTGAGCTAGACTCGAATGGGAACTGGTGCACGACAACGGGCCTTGCTGCACTCTTGGTTACGACACTCCCGGGGGATACGCTTAGGATAACTCTCATTTTCTTTATAAATCATTATGAAGGGTTTATGAGTATATACTTCCTCAAATAATTTTTTTTATGATTATGGATTATATCCATAAATAGTTCAATTTATGTTAAGTGTTTTATAAGTATGGGATTATGTATTTTGATTCATAAACTGATCTAGTTTATGCCATTGTTTAGAAATGGCACCTAGTGGAAGAAATGGAAACTGTATCAATGCATGCACTCCATGTAGGGATTTCCCTCCTGCTCAAGATAATTATAATGGAGCTGGTGATGCAACTGGTGTTGATCAGATAATCACCATACTGGGACAACTCACTCAGGTTATGAATAATAACCTTACCCGTATGGAGCACCCTGATCTACAGCGTGGAGGATTAATGTTAGATCGATTCATGAGGAAAAAACCACCAACGTTCAATGGGAGTACAAATCCCTTAGTAGCTGAGAAATGGATAAATTCCCTAGAGAAAATATTTCAGGCTTTGGGGAGTAGTGAATGGGAAAAAGTTATCATGGCAGTTTTCCGCCTCACTGGAGATATCGATCAATGGTGGTCATTGATTCAAAACACGAAGGAAGATGATGAAGTATCAAATATGGAATGGAGGGAGTTCAAAGATCTGTTTTTAGAAAACATCTCTCCTCGCAACCATCAAGCAGATATGGAAAGGCAATTTCTGAGTCTGAGACAAAATGAGGATGAGAATTTTGCAAAGTATGAGGCTAACTTTACAAGGTTGGCAAGGTATGCTGGAGATTATATACGTAACCCAAGAAGTAATATTGATCGTTTCTTTTATGGGTTAAAACCATTTCTCCGTTGAGCATTAGTCTCACAATCCTTTTCATCATACGAAGACATTGTATCATGTGCTATCAAGACCGAAAAGGAATTCTCTAAGTCTTATGACTTTAAAACAAAGAAAGAGAAGAAGAGATCTGCCGATCAATCTGGGAATGGAAATAAGGGGAAGAAGGGAAAGGTTGAATATCCATCCTATGGTAAATGTGGGAAGAAACACCCCAGTACTTGCTTGAAGGGAATGGGTGTCTGTTACAAGTGTGTTGAAAAAGGCCACCAAGCTCGTGATTGCAAAGGGAAGAAGGAAGATACCAATGTTCAATGCTACAATTGCAGGGAGATGGGACATTATGCAAATGAATGTCCTAAGCATCAGGGGAACTTACCTCAGAAAAGGCCAAGGGATCAAGGCCAAGCTTATGCTATCACTACTACTGAGGTAGAAGCTCTGAAAGACATGGTGGCAGGTAATTTAATGGTTTCCTCAAGTTTAGAAAATGCATTATTTGATTCTGGATCATCGCATTGTTTCATATATTCCTAGTTTTATAAGAAAATTAGATATTTCCAATTTGATTTAACAAGGTAGTTGTCAGTTAAAACTCCTAAGGGAAGTATCATTGCAACAAAGTTTTGTGAATCAGTCCCCATTAGAGCACATAAATGTTCTTTATCTACTGATCTCATCGTAATACCTATGATTGAGTTTGATATAATCCTCGGTATGGATTGGATTTCGGACTATGATGCGAAGATTTATTATAAGAAGAAGGAGGTTACGAATTTTGATGATGATGATAAGGAACACCTTATCTTTAGAGCAGGATCATCACCACCTAATTCTTATCTAGATCCACCCCCAATAGCTCAACTAAATTCAATTATTGGGGAGGAAGAGAATGAAATGATAGTGGGTGAGGAAATGAATGTTCAAATAGAGGATGTACATGTTGTGAAAGAATATGTAGATGTGTTTCCGGAAGATTTACATGGACATCCTCCAGAACGAGAAGTTGAGTTTTCCATTGATTGAATTCATGGATCAAGGCCTATATCGAAGACCCCTTATAGAATGGCCACTGTAGAATTAGTTGAACTAAGGAAACAACTAGAAGAATTGAGTAATAAAGGATTTATTCGCCCTAGTGTTTCTCCATGGGGAGCCCTTGTTATTTTTGTTAAAAAGAAAGATGGATCTATGAGGTTATGTATCGACTACTGGGAGATCAATGCTATAACAATAAAGAAAAAGTATCCCCTACCTCGCATTGATGATTTATTTGACCAACTACATCGAGCTCAATAATTTTCAAAGATTGGCCTTCGATCTGGATACCATCAGTTGTGTGTGAAGAAGGAAGACATTCCGAAGACAGCATTTCGAACCAGGTATGGGCATTATGAGTTTACAGTAATGCCTTTTGGATTGACTAATGCACCCTCTGTATTCATGGATCTGATGAATAGAGTTCTCAAGGAATATCTCAATGAATTTTTGGTGGTATTTATTGATGATATCTTGGAATAATCCAAAAGCTACGAAGATCATGAAAATCACTTGCGCATTATCCTGAAGACTCTGAGAAGACAGGAATTATATGGGAAGTTTTGCAAGTGTGAATTTTGGCTTCAGGAGATTTCTTTTCTTGGTCATATTGGTTCTAAAGATGGAATCTCTGTTGATCCTTCTAAGACCAAGGAAATCCAAGAATGGCCAGCACCTACTAATATAACTGAGGTACGTAGTTTTATTGGTTTAGTAGGTTATTATCGACGTTTCTTCCAGAATTTTGCCCGATTGGATAACCCATTAACGAAGCTCACATGTAAAGAGGTTAAATTTGTTTGGACAAAAGAGTGTGAAGAATGTTTAGAAGAACTGAAGACAAGATTATTCAATGCTCCTATATTGACTCTACCATCGGGGAATGATGGGTTCGTTATTTATAGTGATGCATCGAAGAAAGGACTTGGTTATGTCCTTATGCAGAATGATAGGGTTATTGCATATGCATCACGATAGTTGAAAATTCATGAACAAAACTATCCTACTCATGATCTCGAGTTAGAAGCTGTGATCTTTTCTTTGAAGATATGGAGGCACTACCTCTATGGTGAAAAATGTGAGATTTATACTGATCACAAGAGTTTGAAGTATATTTTCTCACAAAAAGAACTCAACATGAGGCAAAGGAGATGGCTTGAATTACTCAAGGATTATGATTGAACGATACACTTCCACCCGAGGAAAGAAAACATGGTGGTAGATGCTTTGAGCAGAAAAGATCATGGAGTTTTGAACAATATGATAATTGAAAGGGATCTAATTTTCATGGATCTAGTGAAGATGGACATGGGAATAACCATGGATGGTGAAACATCAATTCTTTTTCAAATGGTTTCCAAACCATCTTTACTAGAAAGGATTAAGGATTAAAGCTATGAATGATGGGAGATTGAGTGACTTTGTGTATGAAGAAGGAATTTTGAAATTTGGGAAGAGACTTTGTGTTCCCGATATACGTGATCTAAAAAGGGAATTTCTGGATGATGCTCATAGTTCCAATTTCTCTATACATCCTGGGAGCACCAAAATGTATAGATATTTGAAGGAGCATTTTTGGAGGGACAACATGAAGAGGGAGATTGCTGATTTTGTGTCAATATGTATGGTTTGTCAGCAAGTGAAAGATGGAAGGCAACAACCTGAAGGAGTCATGCAACCTCTTCCCATACCAGAGTGGAAATGGGACAATATTACAATGGAATTTGTCGTGGGGATACCATATACTCCTAGAAGGAACGATGCAATATGGGTCATTGTTGATCGTCTTACCAAGTCAGCACATTTTCTTGCTATAAGAGAAGATCTACCACTGGAACGTCTATCAAGACTATATATTGATGAAGTTGTGAGACTTCATGGAGTACCCCTATCGATTTTTTCTGATCGTGAGCCCCGTTTTACTTCAAGATTCTGGAAAAGTCTTCAGAAAGACTTGGATACTGAACTTCATTTGAGCACTGCCTACCACCCTCAAACAGATGGACAATTAGAACGAACTATTCAAACCTTAGAAGACATGTTGAGATCATGCTCACTTGACTTTCAAGGTATGTGGGATAAATATTTACCTCTGGTAGAATTTTCCTATAACAATATCTTCCATTTGAGTATTCAGATGGCACCATATGAAGCGTTATACGGGAAGAGATGTCGCACACCAACCTGTTGGGATGACGTTGGTGAAAGAAAACTTGTAGGTCCAGAACTGGTGGAGGAAACGATGGAAAAGGTGAAGGTAATCCAAAATCACATCAAAGCAGCTCAAAGTAGGCAGAAGAGCTATGCTGATAATCGAAGGAAGGATTTTGAATTTCAAGTTGGTGATCATGTTTTCATGAAGGTATCTCCATGGAAGGGAGTCATACATTTTGGTAAGAAAGGTAAATTGAGTCCCAGGTACATCGGACCTTTCGAAATTCTAGAACAAATTGGGGCTGTAGCTTATCGATTGGAAATGCCGCCAAGTCTCTCCAAAGTTCATGATGTGTTCCACGTATCTCTATTGAGGAAATACATACCTAACCCAACGCATGTACTCACCTATGAGGAATTAGAACTGGAAATCGATCTGTCTTATTGCGAAGAGCCCATCAAGATTCTTGATACGAGAGAACAATTACTGAGAAACCGGACGACATGTCTAGTAAAAGTTTTGTTGAGAAACCATAAGATGGAAGAGGCAACGTGGGAACCTGAGGAACTTATGATGAAGAACCACCCGAGTCTTTTCATGCAGTAGTATTCTAGAAATTTCGAGGACAAAATTATTTGAAGGAGGGGAGAATGTAACACCCCAAGCTTCTACAGTACGCTTCGTTTTGAATAATGTGATAGCGTGTGTTGTACGCAACATCGAGTTCTAACACACCACAACCAATCAAACTAGCCGTTATGAATAGTAATACATACTTTTTGAAATTATATATATTTTTTATTTCAAAATGGACTTCATTTTTGGATTAGAATATCGAAATTATCCTAAGTTGAATTTTTGGTATTTTTCTGAGAACTTCCAATTTTTATGAATAGTGAAAAATACTTAAAAAAAAACTTTTTTAATAAAAACATTTATATTGATAAATTATATTATTTTGTGGTTTTAAAGTATAATTAGAATATATTTTTACCATTTTATCCAATGGTGTTCATTAGAATTAATTTCACTTTGAAATTGGACATAAACAGTTGTCAATCTTTTGATATATATTGTTTCTTAAAAACACGCTATTTGTTGTAACAACATGAATTAATTATAAAATTAATTAATGCAACTTATATGTTTGGAATTTTTTAAAATAGAAATATTTTTTGAATTTGGAATATCAATTATAGCTTAGGGTAAAATTTTGGCATTGTTATGAAAAACTTCAATTTTTGATGAATAGTGAAACCACTAAGGGTAGTTAAAAAACTGAATTTTTCATAAAACTTAATTTTACCGCTTTTGTGAATGGAATTTATAAAATCCTAGAGACACGGTTAATATCAAGTAGTAAAATTTGGTTCAATGAGATGAAAATAATTTTTTGTGAATAGTAACTTTTTACTTTTATTTACCACGGTTAAAAGTAAATAGGGTAATTAAGGGTAAAAAAGATATTAATATTACCCTAACACATGTCATAATTCTGTTAGAAAAGTGTATATCGACCAAAAGCAACCTTAGGAATAAAATATTATCATTTAGGTCCAGTTAGATTAGATTAGGACATTTATTATTATTTAATTCAAAGAAGAGTTAAAAGAGTTAAAATCAATGTTTATTTACTAAAACATTTTTAATATAGGGTTATACAAAATATAAATTCGATTGTAAGTATTAATTAGAAATATAAAATTATTTCCTACATAATGATATTTTATTTATAATTTTTAGACATTAAATAATTTAATTTATTTATGACACAATGATGATGTAGTAATTACCATAATAGTGAAAAATTAAAATAATTGATATTATAAATACCCAAATGAATATAATTTGAGACTTTTTTTGAATTACACTAATTATATAGGTTAATATGACATGTTAGTATTGTATTAAGAAACGGTTTTCGAATTAATCATTCTGTTATGATTTTCAAAAAAATCAATTATTGAATAGTGTCAAAATTTAGATAAAAGAGTTTTGAAAACAAATATTATATTATTAATTGATATTAAATTTATAAAAATCTAAGGTTCGTCCAAGAGACTTATATCATGATAGGTGTATCATTAATGGACTACTTGGGGGTCTCTTCGATGTATATAGTATGTTTATTAACCATATAATATAAAAATACAAAGAGACATTGTAAAAGTGAAACTAATTAACTAAGAGTTAATACTTAAAGATAAGGTTAATATAGTAACCCAAACCTGTCTAAATTATATTGGTTGAGTGGTTTTCCACCCATACCCACCTTAACCTTTACATAATCCACTTTGGAGCCATTAGAAACCGAATATGAAATAATATTTCTAGCTTTTCCAAAGGTTCCCCTCACCCCTCTTATAAAAGGGCACTCCACCTACTCATTAATTCACACCTTCAAAGCCTTTTGGTTAGGCCAACCTCTTCCCAAATACTCTCTCAACTTCCCTCAATTAATCCTAGAGGCCTTCCTTTAGTCAGAAATCCATCTTAAGGAGCCCTTTTGATCAAATCAAAAGGAAGAACCCGAAGAAGAGGTAATGATTTCACCACCCTTTATCAAGTTGCGTTCTTCTTCCACTTCTTCTTTCTTTGTTATTACCATTCTAAAATAATAAATCCATTTTATTATATATACGTTTATGTTATTATAAACATTTTACAACCATAATTCAGTATTCTATCCATCCTTTGAATAACATGTCACCATACGTGCGTACGTACGGCTTACCGTCTCCACGTCATGTTGTAATTTTTATTCAATAAATTATTATTTGGATGGGTATAATCATGATGTTTAATTCATGTAAATAATAAATATAACATGATCATTATTATTTATATATGATATACCATCAAATTTTATATTATTTTAATATCAAAAGAATGATATTGTCGCTCGTGCGTACGTACGGACTACTGTCTCCACGAACGCGATGAGATTCATTTTCCATCATATCCATTCAAGTATAATTCTAATTTGATGATTAATAATAGTATCTAAGGACTTTATATCATTCTGGATATGATTAAGATACAACCTATCCATGACAAACACGACTTACATAACAAAACATATAATAGAAAACGAGTAAGTTAACATCCGATACAATGATAATACTAAGATATTATTAACAAATCAATGATAAAAGATCATATATGATATAATATTAATGTATATGATTCTTGTATAATTTAATAACAATTATTTCTCCATTATAAAGGAGTTTAACCTACCCCCAACCAAGGAAAAGTACAAGGTAAGGGTTTATTTTTCAATCTCTTCATTATCCGAGGTTGTTTATACGTAATAATCTACTGGGATTTCTTTATCATCCACATCCATGTTTCATCAAAATGTATTTCAAAACATTTTTACTATTTAAAATAATATGGGTTAAAATCATTTATACCCTTGTTTGAATTTTTATAAGACGTTTATAAAGGAATCTTTCCGTCATTTTCCAAACAAGGTGTTTTTTAACCTTTTCGACACAATTAAGGAAAGAATGTTTTTTTAACTTATATGGAAAGTGCGGCTATTTTCCACCATTATAAAATCATTGAAGCTTCCCTTACAAGCTTATAAGAATATTTTCAAATAAAATTTTATATTTTATAAATATATGACTCTTAAATTATTTCAAAATAAAAAGATATATTACTCTAAAAAGATTTTTGATTTCATCTATGTCAACATCCTTTGATGGATTTTACGATTATTTGAAGTTGATTTATTATGATACAAAAATTATATATTGTATTGAAGGTTTTGTGATATGTTTGACTATGGATGTGGTATTTTTATACCATTCATGGTTTATGGATGAAGTATTTACATTTCGTATGCTAGTTTTAATACGAATGTTTATGTTATGTTTAAACCTTTTCATATGGGAATGCATTGGACTTAATATATGATGGGTGGAGCCCACTATAGCTCCTCGATGCATCGGTAGGTCTAATGAGACAAACTAGTGTCTTGGCACAAGGCTTTGACAAAATCTTATTTGTAGTCTTGGCACGAGGCCTTGGCTATGTGGTTATGATAGTCTGGCATTATGCATTCCATCATTATGAAAGTGGTTATTGATATTGCATGTGATTATTCGATTAGTAGAATATCCATGTGAATATGTAAATGGAATTATTTCATTTTATTTTTTCCATACTATGTTTAAGTTCAACTTTAAAAGGCTTTTGTTTTAGTTATACATTTCCTTAAATGTTTATTCTTATTTATGAAAGTTTCCGCTATATTGTTATCCTTACTGGGCATTTGAGCTCACCCCTTTGAATGTTTTATTTTTACCAGGATATGAAGAAGTAATTTATGAATGACCTGCAGGGATAGTATGTGGGGATATGAGTGTGGAATATGAAGAAACGATGTTGTTGTAGTTTTCATTTTTATGATATAATGTAAGACTTATGAATATATCAAGTGTTTCCAAGGCTACTAAACTAATCGGTCTTTTGAGACATGATCTTTCTTGTGATCATGCCAATGTTATATAATAATGCACCGACTCTAGGTAAATGGGGTCGGGGCGTTACAGTTGGTATCAGAGGAAGTTTAGTACAAACCATGGAAGCTAGATTTAGATAAACTCTGATTAGAGCACATAGATTTAAGATGGACTTTGAGGATTAGTATAGAAGAACTTCCTAGAATTTTGGTATTGTAAAGATTTTGTGAGTTTTCCGAGCAATACATCCCTTTCTAGATACGAGCAGGTAGAGGCGGCTCTGGCACAGATGTACCTAGGGGTAAAACCCGAAAACACCGTTTTGAGATAGACTCGAACGGGAACCGGTGCACGACAACGGGTCTTGCTGCACTCTTGCTTACGACACTCCCGAGGGATATGATTAGGATAACTCTCATTTTATTTATAAATCATTATGAAGGGTTTATGAGTATATACTTACTCAAAGAATTTTTTTTATGATTATGGATTATATCCATAAATAGTTCAATTTATGTTAAGTGTTTTATAAGTATGGGATTATGTATTTTGATTCATAAACTGATCTAGTTTATGCCATTGTTTAGAAATGGAACCTAGTGGAAGAAATGGAAACTGTATCAATGCACACACTCCATGTAGGGATTTCCCTCCTGCTCAAGATAATTATAATGGAGCTGGTGATGCAACTGGTGCTGATCAGCTAATCACCATACTGGGACAACTCACTCAGGTTATGAATAATAACCTTACCCGTATGGAGCACCCTGATCTGTAGCGTGGAGGATCAATGTTAGATCGATTCATGAGGAAAAAACCACCAACGTTCAATGGGAGTACAAATCCCTTAGTATCTGAGCAATGGATAAATTCCCTAGAGAAAATATTTCATGCTTTGGGGAGTAGTGAATGGGAAAAAGTTATCATGGTAGTTTACCACCTCACTAGAGATATCTATAAATGGTGGTCATTGATTCAAAACATGAAGGAAGATGATGAAGTATCAAATATGGAATGGAGGGAGTTCAAAGATCTGTTTTTAGAAAACTTCTCTCCTCGCGACAATCAAGCAGATATGGAAAGGCAATTTATGAGTCTGAGACAAAAGGAGGATGAGAATGTTGCAAAGTGTGAGGCTAACTTTACAAGGTTGGCAAGGTATGCTGGATATTATATACGTAACCCAGGAAGTAAGATTGATCGTTTCTTTGATAAGTTAAAACCATTTCTCCGTTGACCATTAGTCTCACAATCCTTTTCATCGTACGAAGACATTGTATCATGTGCTATCAAGACCGAAAAGGAATTCTCTAAGTCTTGTGACTTTAAAGCAAAGAAAGAGAAGAAGAGATATTCTGATCAATCTAGGAATGGGAATAAGGGGAAGAAGGGAAAGGTTGAATATCCATCCTGTGGTAAATGTGGGAAGAAACACCCCGGTACTTGCTTGAAGGGAATGGGTGTCTGTTACAAGTGTGGTGAAAAAGGCCACCAAGCTCGTGATTGCAAAGGAAAGAAGGAAGATACCAATGTTCAATGCTACAATTGCAGGGAGATGGGACATTATGCAAATGAATGTCCTAAGAATCAGGGGAACTTACCTAAAAAAAGGCCAAGGGATCAAGGTAAAGCTTATGCTATCACTACTACTGAGGTAGAAGCTCCGAAAGACATGGTGGCAGGTAATTTAATGGTTTCCTCAAGTTTAGAAAATGCATTATTTGATTCTAGATCATATCATTGTTTCATATCTTCCCAGTTTTCTAAGAAAATTAGATATTTCCAATTTGATTTAACAAGGGAGTTGTCAGTTAAAACTCCTAAGGGAAGTATCATTGCAACAAAGTTTTGTGAATCAGTCCCCATTAGATCACATAAATGCTCTTTATCTACTGATCTGATCGTAATACCTATGATTGAGTTTGATATAATCCTCGGTATGGATTGGATTTTGAACTATGATGCGAAGATTTATTATAAGAAGAAGGAGGTTATGATTTTTGATGATGATGATAAGGAACACCTTATCTTTAGAGAAGGATCGTCACCAACTAATTCTTATCTAGATCCACCCCTAGTAGCTCAACTAAATTCAATTATTGGGGAGGAAGAGAATGAAATGACAGTGGGTGAGGAAAGGAATGTTCAAATAGAGGATGTACATGTTGTGAAAGAATATGTAGATGTGTTTCCAGAAGATTTACTTGGACATCCTATAGAACGAGAAGTTGGGTTTTCCATTGATTGAATTCCTGGATCAAGGCCTATATCGAAGACCCCTTATAGAATGGCCACTGTAGAATTAGTTGAACTAAGGAAACAACTAGAGGAATTGAGTAATAAAGGATTTATTCTCCCTAGTGTTTCTCCATGGGGAGCCCCTGTTCTTTTTGTTAAAAAGAAAGATGGATCTATGAGGTTATGTATCCACTACTGGGAGATCAATGCTATAACAATAAAGAAAAAGTATCCCCTACCTCGCATTGATGATTTATTTGACCAACTAAATCGAGCTCAATACTTTTTAAAGATTTACCTTCGATCTGGATACCATCAGTTGTGTGTGAAGAAGGAAGACATTCCGAAGACAGCATTTCGAACCAGGTATGGGCATTAGGAGTTTACAGTAATGCCTTTAGGATTGACTAATACACCCTCTGTATTCATGGATCTGATGAATAGAGTTCTCAAGGAATATCTCGATGAATTTTTGGTGGTATTTATTGATGATATCTTGGTATAATCCAAAAGCTACGAAGATCATGAAAATCACTTGTGCATTATCCTGAAGACTCCGAGAAGACATGAATTATATGGGAAGTTTTTCAAGTGTGAATTTTGGCTTCAAAAGATTTATTTTCTTGGCCATATTGTCTCTAAAGATGGAATCTATGTTGATCCTTCTAAGACCAAGGCAATCCAATAATGGCCAGCACCTACGAATATAACTGAGGTACGTAGTTTTATTGGTTTAGTAGGTTATTATCGATGTTTCTTCCAATATTTTTCCCGATTGGATAACCCATTAACGATGCTCACATGTAAAGGGGTTAAATTTGTTTTGAAAAAATATTGTGAAGAATGTTTCAAAGAACTGAAGAGAAGATTATTCAATGGTACAATATTTACTCTACCATCGGCGAATGATGGGTTCGTTATTTATAGTGATGCATCGAAGAAAGGACATGGTTGTGTCCTTATGCAGAATGATATGGTTATTGCCTATGCATCATGACAGTTGAAAATTCATGAACAAAACTATCCTACTCATGATATCGAGTTAGAAGATGTGATCTTTGCTTTGAAGATATGGAGGCACTTCCTCTATGGTGAAAATGTGAGATTTATACTGATCACAAGAGTTTGAAGTATATTTTATCACAAAAAGAAATCAACATGAGGAAAAGGAGAATGCTTGAATTACTCAAGGATTATGATTGTACGATACACTTCCACCCGGGGAAAGCAAACAAGGTGGCAGATGCTTTGAGCAGAAAAGATCATGGAGTTTTGAACAATATGATAATTGAAAGGGATCCAATTTTCATGGATCTAGTGAAGATGGATATGGGAATAACCATGGAAGGTGAAACATCAATTCTTTTTCAAATGGTTTCCAAACCATCTTTACTAGAAAGGATTAAGAGTTATCAGACCGATGATGAAGAATTTCAAAAGAATATTAAAGCTATGAATGATGGGATATTGAGTGACTTTGTGTATGAAGAAGGAATTTTGAAATTTGGGACGAGACTTTGTGTTTCCGATATACCTGATCTAAAAAGTGAATTACTGGATGATGCTCATAGTTCCAATTTCTCTATACATCCTGGGAGCACCAAAATGTATAGAGATTTGAAGGAGCATTTTTGGAGGGACAACATGAAGAGGGAGATTGCTGATTTTGTGTCAAGATGTATGGTTTGTCAACAAGTGAAAGCTGGAAGGAAATAGCCTGGAGGAGTCATGAAACCTCTTCCCATACCGGAGTGGAAATGGGGCAATATTACGATGGAATTTTTCATGGGGATACCATATACTCCTAGAAGGAACGATGCAATATGGGTCATTGTTGATCGTCTTACCAAGTCAGCACATTTTCATACTTTAAGAGAAGATCTACCGCTGGAATGTCTAGCAAGACTATATATTGATGAAGTTGTGAGATTTCATGGAGTACCCCTATCAATTGTTTCTGACCGTGATCCTCGTTTTACTTCAAGATTCTGGAAAAGTCTTCAGAAATACTTGGATAATGAACTTCATTTGAGCACTGCCTACCACCATCAAACAGATGGACAATTAGAACGAACTATTCAAACCTTAGAAGACATGTTGAGATCCTGCTCACTTGACTTTCAGGGTATGTGGGATAAATATTTACCTCTGGTATAATTTTCCTATAACAAAAGCTTCCATTTGAGTATTCAGATGGCACCATATGAAGCGTTATACGGGAAGAGATGTTGCACACCAACCTGCTGGGATGACGTTGGTGAAAGAAAACTTGTAGGTCCAGAACTGGTGGAGGAAACGATGGAAAAGGTGAAGGTAATCCAAAATCACATCAAAGAAACTCAAAGTAGGCAGAAGAGATATGATGATAATCGAAGGAAGGATTTTGAATTTCAAGTTAGTGATCATGTTTTCCTAAAGGTATCTCCATGGAAGGGAGTCATACATTTTGGTAAGAAAGGTAAATTGTGTCCCAGGTACATCGGACCTTTCGAAATTCTAGAACGAATTGGGGCTGTAGCTTACCGATTGGAAATTCCGCCAAGTCTCTCCAAAGTTCATGATGTGTTCCACGTATCTCTATTGAGGAAATACATACCTGACCCAACGCATGTACTCACCTATGAGGAATTAGAACTGGAACCCGATCTGTCTTATTGTGAAGATCCCATCAAGATTCTTGATATGAGAGAACAAGTACTGAGAAACCAGACGACGTGTCTAGTAAAAGTTTTGTGGAGAAACCATAAGATGGAAGAGGCAACGTGGGAACCCGAGGAACTTATGATGAAGAACCACCCGATTCTTTTCATGCAGTAGTATTCTAGAAATTTCGAGGACGAAATTATTTGAAGGATGGGAGAATGTAACACCCCAAGCTTCTACAGTACGCTTCGCTTTGAATAATGTGATAGCGTGTGTTGTACGCAACATCGAGTTCTAACACACCACAACCAATCAAACTAGCAGTTATGAATAGTAATACCTACCTTTTGAAATTATATATATTTTATATTTCAAAATGGACTTCATTTTTGGATTAGAATATCGAAATTATCCTAAGTTGAATTTTTGGTATTTTTCTGAGAACTTCCAATTTTTATGAATAGTGAAAAATACTTAAAAAAACGTTTTTAATAAAAAAAATTTATAGTGATAAATTATATTATTTAGTGGGTTTAAAGTATAATTAGAATATATTTTTACCATTTTATCCAATGGTGTTCATTATAATTAATTTCACTTTGAAATTGGACATAAACAATTGTCAATCTTTTGATATATATTGTTTCTTAAAAACACGCTATTTGTTATAACAGAAGGAATTAATTATAAAATTAATTAATGCAACTTATATGTTTGGAATTTTTTAAAATAGAAATCATTTTTGAATTTGGAATATCAATTATAGCTTAGGGTGAAATTTTGGCATTGTTATGAAAAACTTCAATTTTTGATGAATAGTGAAACCACTAAGGGTAGTTAAAAAACTGAATTTTTCATAAAACTTAATTTTACCGCTTCTATGAATGGAATTTCGAAAATCCTAGAGACACGGTTAATATCAAGTAGTAAAATTTGGTTCAATGAGATGAAAATAAATTTTTGTGAATATTAACTTTTTACTTTTATTTACCACGGTTAAAAGTAAATAGGGTAATTAAGGGTAAAAATGATATTAATATTACATTAACACATGTCCTAATTCTATTGGACAAGTGTATCTCGACCAAAAGAAACCTTAGGAATAAAATATTATCATTTAGGTCCAGTTAGATTAGATTAGGACATTTATTATTATTTAATTCAAAGAAGAGTTAAAAGAGTTAAAATAAATGTTTATTTACTAAAACATTTTTAATATAGGGTTATAAAAAATATAAATTCTACTGTAAGTATTCATTAGAAAGATAAAATTATTTCCTACATAATGATATTTTATTTATAATTTTTAGACATTAAATAATTTAATTTATTTATGACACAATGATGATGTAGTAATTACCATAATAGCGAAAAATTAAAATAATTGATATTATAAATACCCAAATGAATATAATTTGAGACTTTTTATGAAATAAACTAATTATATAGGTTAATATGACATATTAGTATTGTATTAAGTAACTGTTTTCGAATTAATCATTCTTTTATCATTTTCAAAAAAATCAATTATTGAATAGTGTCAAAATTTCCATAAAAGAGTTTTTAAAAAAAATATTATATTATTAATTGATATTAAATTTATAAAAATCTAAGGTTCGTCCAAGAGACTTATATCATGATAGGTGTATCATTAATGGATGACTTGGGGGTCTCTTGGATGTATATAGTATGTTTATTAACCATATAATATAAAAATACAAAGAGACATTGTAAAAGTGAAACTAATTAACTAAGAGTTATACTTAAAGATAAGGTTAATATAGTAACCCAAACCTGTCTAAATTCTATTGGTTGAGTGGTTTTCCACCCATACCCACCTTAAACTTTACATAATCTACTTTGGAGCCATTAGAAACTGAATATGAAATAATATTTCTAGCTTTTCCAAAGGTTCCCCTCACCCCTCTTATAAAAGGGCACTCCCCCTACTCATTAATTCACATCCTCAAAGACTTTTGGTTAGACCAAACTCTGCCCAAATAGTCTCTCAACTTCCCTCAATTAATCCTAGAGGCCATACTTTAGTCAGAAATCCAACTTAAGGAGCCATTTTGATCATATCAAAAGGAAGAACCCGAAGAAGAGGTAATGATTTCACCACCCTTTTTCAAGTTCCTTTCTTCTTCCACTTCTGCTTTCTTTGTTATTACCATTCTAAAATAATAAATCCAGTATATTATATATACTTTGATGTTATTATAAACATTTTACAACCATATTTCAGTATTCTATCCATCCTTTGAATAACATGTCACCATACGTGCGTACGTACGGCTTACCGTCTCCACGTCATGTTGTAATTGTTATTCAATAAATTATTATTTGGATGGGTATAATAAATATATTTAATTCATGTAAATAATAAATATAACATGATAATTATTATTTATATATTATATTCCATCAAATTGTATATTATTTTAATATCAAAAGAATGATATTGTCGCTCGTGCGTACGTACGGACTACTGTCTCCACGAACGCGATGAGATTCATTTTCCATCATATCCATTCAAGTATAATTATCATTTGATGATTAATAATATTATCTAAGGACTTTATATCATTATGGATATGATTAAGATACAACCTATCCATGAAAAACACGACTTACGTAACAAAACATATAAAAGAAAACGAGTAAGTTAACACCCGATACAATGATAATACCAAGATATTATTAACAAATCAATGTTAAAAGATCATATATGATGTAATGTTAATGTATATGATTCTTGTATAATTTAATAACAATTATTTCACCATTATATAGGAGGTTAACCTACCCCCAACCAAGGAAAAGTACAAGGTAAGGGTTTATTTTTCAATCTCTTCATTATCCGAGGTTGTCTATACGTAATAATCTACTGGGATTTCTTTATCATCCACATCCATAACTACTAGAAAAGGGGGCATTGAAGCCCCCCAGAATCGGGCGACCGCCATTGGCGGTCGCTGGCCTTGATAAAAAAAACCCGAGCCTTTTTGCGCCCCCCCCCCCCCCCCCCCGCGCCCACCTCTCGATCGAACCCTGCTCCCCCCCATCACCGCCCCCCGACCCCACCCTCCCCCCCGCCTCCCGGCCTCCCCCGCCGCCCGGCCTCCCCTGCTCCCCCCCCGTCACCGCCCCCCGACGCCACCCTCCCCCCCTCCCCCTGCCTCTCGGCGTCCCCCGCTGCCCGACCTCCCCCACCGCCCATCCTCCCCCGCAGCACGCCCTCCGCCCTCCGGCCTCCGCCATCTGCCCTCCGCCTTCCGGCCTCCGGCCTCCACCCCCTCAGCCCTCCCCCCCACCCCGGACAGCTCCGGCACCCCGGACAGCCCCCCCCCCCCCCCCCGCATCCCGGACCGCTCCCCACACCCCAGACGCCCCCCCGCACCTCAAACATCCCCCCCGAACCCGGACAGCCCCCCCCCCCCCCTCGCTGCCCGTCCCCCGTCCCCTCACCGCCTCCTCTCCTCCAGATCCCCGCCGCCGCCGCCGCCCGTCCCCTCCCTTGCTGCACCGCCTTTGGCTCCGGCTCCCCTTCGCTGCCTCCTCTCTCTCGCTGCACCGCCTTCGGCTCCCCTCCCTTTCAGGTTTGTAGCTCAATCAGGTAACATGGGCTTTTAGTTACATTAATATTTTATCAATGGTTCATAAACAAATGATTAATATTTATTTAAAATATAGTTGATTTGAAAAATGTAAATGTAATAAGTATTGTGTAAATGTTTGTTATACAGATATAATTATGGATAAGAGTTGGATTGATCTTCCAAATCGAACGTCTAGAGAATATTTCAATGGCATTATGCAATTTATTGACTTCACGAGAGGATTTGAAAGTGACTATATTAGTTGTCCATGTAGAAAATGTGCTAACAGATATCAATTCACACGAGATACTGTGACATAGCACCTTTTCTTTAATGGATTTCTGAAAAATTATAAGAGTTGGACTCATCATGGAGAAGAATATGTTCGTTGTCAAAATACAGATGCAGCTCAGATGGATATTGATGCAAGGATGACTGATCCAATGCATGAAATGCTTACTGAAATGGTACGTGGGTTTGATCCTGAAGGTATTGACATCCAGAATCTTGAGACCAGTGAGATAAATCTTCGCTCTGGTGTAGATCGTGATTCGAGGAGGTTTTATGAAGCACTTGATGATGCAAAAACAGAATTATATCATGGATGTACTTCTTACAATAAACTGTCGTTTATCGTGGAGTTGTTGCATTTGAAGACTTTGAATAATTGGTCAGACACATCATTCGACATGCTTTTGGTTTTATTGAAAAAAGTTCTTCCTGTCAACGCTAAGATTCCTGAGTCGTATTACTATGCTCGTAAGTTGACAGAGAACTTAGGTTTTACATATGAGACCATAGATGCATGTGCATACAACTTTATGTTGTTTAGAAAAGAAACCGCCCATTTGGATATTTGTACGGTTTGTGGTGCTTCCAGGTGGAAAGAGAACAGGGGAAATAATACTCATCAAAGTCAGATTGCGATACAGGGGAAACCGATTGCCGTAAAGAAAATGCATTACTTTCCCCTTAAACCGAGGTTGAAAAGATTTTTTATGTCATCTAAAGTTTCTAATTTAATGAGATGGCATGCAGAAAGAGTTCATGAAAGTGATATGTTAACCCACCCGATAGACTCTCATGCATGGAAGGATTTTGATAAGAGACATCCCGACTTTGCTAAATATGTTCGTAATGTCCGATTGGGATTGGCAGCATATGGTTTCAATCCATTCAAGTCTATCGTTGGTGCAACTCATAGCACATGGCCCATGGTGTTGGTTCCATATAATCTTCCTCCATGGCTTTGTATGAAGTAACAATTTATATTACTTTCCACTCTTATTGATGGACCTAAATGTCCAGGGGATAAGATTGATGTTTACCTTCAGCCATTGATTGATGAGTTGAATGAATTTTGGGGCGATGGTGTGATGACTTATGACTGCGAAACGAATGAAATGTTCAAACTGCATGATGCTTTATTGTGGACAATCAATGACTTCCCAGCTTATGCAAATTTATCAGGCCGGAGTACGAAAGGGGAATTTGCTTGCCCTTGTTGCAATAAAAGAAAAAAATCTGTATGGCTTAAACATTCCAAAAAATGGGCATACATGGGTCACAGGCGTTTTCTCCCTCCTTAGCACAGATTCAGAAAGGACAGAGTGGCATTTGATGGTTCTAGAGAGTTCAGCCCAACACCAAAGATCATGACAGGAGTCAAAATGTTATCGCAGATTGAGGAAGAAAACATCCGCACGGTAAATGAAATTCAGGATTTGGTGGCTCCTCCAGTACGTAATATTCGTGATGCGGGTAGGCAGCGCAGTGACAATTGGAAAAAGAAAAGTATTTTTATAGTCTTCCGTATTGGAAAACTAACATGTTGAGGCATAATTTGGATGTCATGCACATTGAAAAAAATGTTTGTGATAACATATTGTGGACCATTTTAGGTGTCAGTGGAAAATCAAAGGACCATGTTAATGCACGCCGTGATTTGGAAGAAATGGGTTTAAGGAAACAATTGCATTTACAGTTAGCTGAGGGAAACAAGGCATATATGCCTCCTGCACAGTATACGATGACTACAGAGGAGAAAGAGACATTTCTTTCAATTTTTAAGATGATCAAGGTGCCTGATGGTTATTATTATAATATTTCAAAGTGTGTGAATCTGACGAGCAAGACATTGCAAGGGTTGAAAAGTCTTTACAATCACATATTACTTCAGCAGTTGATTCCAATCGCAATTTGTGATTGTTTATCCCCCAATGTTGTTCAGCACTTGATTGAGATGAGTAATTTTTTTAGACAACTTTGTTTAAGAAATCAACGAATGAGTGATTTAAAAAGTTTTTAGGACCGAATTGTACTTACGCTTTTTCACTTTGAGAAACTTTCCCCCTCACCTAATTTTTAATTGTTATGGTCCACTTGACAGTGCACCTAACTGATGAAGTAATGGCTGCTGGTCCAGTGCAATTCAGGTGGATGTATCCTATTGAATGGTATTTGAGTACATTGAAAAGATTTGTACGCAACAGAGCTCGTCCAGAGGCATCAATAGCCAATGGTTATTTGATGGATGAGTGTACTACCTTTTGTGCAGAATATCTTACGGATGTTGAAACAAAATTAGATAAGCCCTCTCGGATTCATGATGGTCCAGTTGGAGAAGGAACCACATTTGATATGGACAACATCTAGTGGATACAAGCACATCGATATATCTTGTTCAATACTCCATCAGTTGCACCATTAATGCAGTAAGTATCTTATCAATGTGCTTGTATAACTTTTACATGTTTTGTTTGCATAAGATGATCTTTTAAACATCGCGTTATCATTTGCAGGAAACACATTAATGAGATAAAAGAAGAGATGCATCGTATGAATGAGTTGCAAATTCAACAATCTCATTATGCGTCATTTCATGATTGGTTCAAGGATTATGTGTGTATAAATTCATTTTCATTATGAGTGAAGTATTATACTAATTCTTTCTGCATATATCAGTATTGATTTTTATAAATTATGTAGGTTCGTAAGCTGAGGGAGTTAGGGGACCCCACGCTACCTGAAGTATTTATCCAACTGGCTGAGGGTCCATCTATAACGGCTCGTCGTTATAAATCTATTGGTGCTAATGGTTTTCGATTTCCCATTAAATATGTTGATGACAAACGAGCAACACAAAACAGTGGAATCAGTTTTCCCTTTGTCGATTCTGGTTATTACTATGGTCAATTGATAGACATCATTGAAGTTGTATACACACACGGTTTGAAGTACATATTGTTAAAGTGTAATTGGGTTGATCCAGTGCGTGGATGTAAAGTCGATCAATATCAGTTTTCATTGGTGAATTTTAACTCTATGTTATAAAGAAATAATGAACGAGTTGAGAATGAACCTTTCATTTTGACATCATAAGCGGAACAAGTATTCTTTGTTACTTTGCCTTCGGATCCAAGTTGGCAAGTTGTTGTCAAAATGTCTCGGCGAGGAGTGTTTTTATTTGAAGAAGATGAACCCGAGACTGTTCCGTTTGTTTACCAACAACTTGATCAACATACCTTGGTTCAATGTGAAGAAGATATTTATTGGGTTAGAGCGGCTGTTGAAGGAGAAACGGTCAATTTGCATGCTTAATGAAAGGTATAATTGTTTTCCCGCTATTCAGTAGAATGTCCTAGGATATCATAAATTATCTAATCATTTTATAAATCTTTATAAGTTTTAATCCTCACTTTTGTAAGTTAATTAAATCATAAATATTTAGGTTGTTTTTACTCTTGATTTATTGATGTTATAGTCGGTGTATCATCCCTTTGAGGTATTCTTCATCTGATTCATGTGCTGATTGAATTTTTATTAGTTCTATCTGAAATTTGGCTATGCATTGACTAGTTTGGTACATAATTTGTATATCTTTTTTGTTAACTTTCTGATTTTTTAAAATTCATTCACAACTAATTATTCAATCCATTTTTTGTTTGATTAACAGTTGTACAAGTTTTATTTTTTAAGAACAATCCAATTTATATTTTAAACACTTTGGACTCATTACTGATGTTTTCTATGACTGCAGACATGTCAAGGGAAGAGGCAGAAGATCCACATCATCCATCTGAGGCATCTACGTCTCAGGGTCGAGGTATGTTTGAATTTCATTGTCTATATTTTTTATGTAATTGAAATACATATATATATATAACATTTGTCAATTTATATATAAAATTGTTTTCAACAGGATCAGACTCGGCTGCTTCTTCCTCTCGCATGAGAGGCCCTGGTCGTGGCATATTATCATGGAATTCTGACACGACGATAGATGTTTCATTTGATGAGGTTTTTCATCCTGTGGGACCGAATGCACTGGCATTTATTCGTCAGCTGGGTCATATCATACGTGACCCACATCGATTTCCATTGTCCACACGTGACTGGGCTTCTATCCCTCAGGACACATTAGATCGTCTATGGAGGGAGGTTCAGGTAAGAAAATCATTTTACTTTATTTTCTATGTATAAAGAATAATAATATGTTTGATTATTTTCTTTATAGAAAAATTTGAAAGTATGCCCTGAAGAGTTTCGGCCCGTGTGTATGAGAAAATTCCGTAAGATGTGGAAAGATTATAAAGGCAAAGTGAAGAGGGACCACTGGGTACCAAATGTGGGTGCCCTAGACATTTTGGAAAAAGTCCCGAGAGGTGTCCTCCCAGATCAGTGGTGTGACTTGGTTGCATATTGGTCTACTGAGGGTGTTGCAGTTTGTATATTAATTATTTTGGTGTATATATATTTTCAAGAATATGTGATTTGTTTGAAATTTGAATGAATTGAATGTAGGAGGCGTCAACACGCCATTCTGAGAATCGAGCGTTGCAGGGACCACCTCACAGGATCGGGACTCGTCACGTGTCTCAGATCTGACATGAGGTATATATTATTCATTTTTTAATTTATTAATTAATATGGTTTTGTGTTTATATTCTTTTAATATACAGTTGCGAGAGCAAGGTGCAACAACTGATAAAATGTCGGTCTGGATGAGGACTCGTGATCGCAATGATTCAGAGGTTGCACCATTGATAGTAAGTGTTTGTACTTACCAATAATTACATAAATCTATATATTAACATATATATATTTATATATATTTAAATATTGCACAGGCTCAATTTGAAGCTGAGTTAGAACATCTGCCAGAGGACCAGCGACAGCTTCCCATACAACGGGATGAGATCTTTCATCGCATTATCGGTCGGGACGGGAATAGATATAGTTTGACCTATGGAGCAGGGATTCCTCATTCTGTAGTGTCACGCGCTGTGGTTGTCGGTCCTGATGTTGCTCATATGACACAACAGATGTCAGATTTTGAGGCATGGCTGCGCGCTTCCGAGGAGGCAAATGCGCAAATGATAGCTGAGGTTAGAGCACTGCTGGAATATGTGCGTCGAGCTGATGGTGCAGGGGATCATATGACGCAGGTATATACTGTATTTATTTATTTAATTTAAATTATTTTTTCTATTAAAATATTTATAATGTTTATTTTTTGTAGGCCCCTGGCCCACCAGAAGGAGGTAGCAGTGATGACAACGCGTGACACATCATATATTCACGAGATATGTTTTTTGTTTTTACTGGTGGGGTTGACATTGGTGTACTGTATTTACTCATTTAATTTAAATTAGAAGGTTGTGTACTTATAATTTCTTTCTTTTATTGTTTATTATATGATAGCTAATATTATCTAAGGCGTGCATTTAAAAACTCTAACCCCCCGCACCCCCGTACAGCCCCCCCCCCGCACCCCCGAACAGCCCCCCGCACAACCGTACAACCCCCGCCCCCCCATACACTCCCCCCCCGCACCCCCGTACAGCCCCCCGCACCCCCGTACAGCCCCCGCACCCCCGTACAGCCCCCCCCCCCCCCGCACCCCCGTACAGCCCCCCCGGCACCCCCGTACAGCCCCCCCCGGCACCCCCGTACAGCACCCCCCCCCCCCGCACCCCCGTACAGCCCCCCCCCCCGCACCCCCGTACAGCCCCCCGCACCCCCGTACAGCCCCCCCGCCCCCCCGTACAACCCCCCCTCACCCCAGTACAGCCCCCCCGCACCCCCGTACAGCCCCCCGACACCCCCGTACAACCCCCCACACCCCCGGACAGCCCCCCGCACCCCCGTACAGCCCCCAGCACCCCCGTACAGCCCCCCCGACACCCCCGTACAGCCCCCCGCGCCCCCGGACAGCCCCCCCCCCCCCCCGCACCCCCGTACAGCCCCCCGCACCCCCGTACAGCCCCCCGCACCCCCGTACAGCCCCCCGGCACCCGCGTACAACGCCCCGCACCCCCGTACAGCCCCCGGCACCCCCGTACAGCCCCCCCGCAGCCCCGTACAACCCCCCGCAGCCCCGTACAGCCCCCCGCACCCCCGTACAGCCCCCCGCGCCCCCGGACAGCCCCCCCCCCCCCCGCACCCCCGTACAGCCCCCCGCACCCCCGTACAGCCCCCCGCACCCCCGTACAACCCCCCGCACCCCCGTACAGCCCCCCCGGCACCTCCGTACAGCTCCCCGCACCCCCGTACAGCCCCCCACACCCACGTACAGCCCCCCGCACCCCCGTACAGCCCCCGGCACCCCCGTACAGCCCCCCGCACCCCTGAACAGCCCCCCCCCGCACCCCCGTACAGCCCCCCGCACCCCCGTACAACCCCCCGTACCCCCGTACACCCCACCCCGCCCCCCAGTAGAGCCCCTCGGCACCCCCGTACAACCCCCCTCACCCCGGACAGCCCCCTCGCACCCCCGTACAGCCCCCCGCACCCCCGTACAGCCCCCCGCACCACCGTACACCCCCCGCCCCCCGTACAACCAACCCCCCCCCCCCCCCGCACCCCTGAAAAGATCCCCGCACCACCCGAACGACCTCCTATTGTGACGAAACCATACGACAACATCCGGTGTGTGAATTGTGAAATGGTCGGCCAAACGGCACGTCATTCGGAGGTGCCGTTTGACCGCAGCGGCCGGAAACGCGTTTCCGGCGCCAAAAAACACCAAAACGGCGTGCGGCGGTCCAATTCGGAGAAAATGTGCTCTGAACGACCAGAAACCGCACGAGAACGAAAGAAATATTATTCCTGAGATGCAGGAGGAGGCAGCACGTCCATCGGACGTGCGGTGCGCGCGGCACGACCGAATGTGTCGTTTTCAGCAGCGCGGCGCGCGCTGAAATGACGCGTTGGGGGGTCAAAACCACCCAAAAGACCTCCGAATGCCACGAAACTGTAAGAAAATAGCCGGTGCATGAATTGTGAAATGGTCGGCCAAACGGAACTTCATTCGAAGGTGTCGTTTGACCGCGGCGGCCGAAAATGCATTTCCGGCGCCATAAAGCACCAAAACGGCATGCGTCGGTCCAATTCGGGGCAAACATGCTCCGAACGACCTGAAACCGCATGAGAACGATAGAAATATTATTCCTGAGATGCAGGAGGAGGCGGCACGTCCATCGGAAGTACGGTGCGTGCGGCACGACCGAATGTGTCGTTTTCAACAGCGCGACGCGCGCTGAAATGCCGCGTTGGGGTGTCAAAACCACCCGAACGACCTCCGAATGCCACGAAACCGTACGACAAAAGCCAGTGTGTGAATTGTGAAATGGTCGGCCAGACAGAACGTCATTCGTAGGTTCCGTTTGACCGCGGCGGCCGGAAACGCGTTTCCGGCGCCATAAAACACTGAAACGACGTGCGGTGGTCCAATTCGGAGAAAACGTGCTCTGAACGACCTGAAACCGCACGAGAACAATAGAAATATTATTCCTGAGATGCAGGAGGAGGCGGCACGTCCATTAGACGTGCGGTGCGTGCGGCACGTCCGAATGTGTCATTTTCAGCAGCGCGGCGCGCACTGAAATGCCGCGTTGGGTGGTCAAAACCACCCGAACGACTTCCGAATGCCACAAAACCGTACGACAACATCCGGTGCGTGAATTGTAAAATGGTCGGCCAGACGGCACATCATTCTGAGGTTCCGTTTGACCGCGGTAGCCGAAAACGCATTTCCGGCGCCATAAAACACCAAAATGGCGTGCGGCGGTCCAATTCGGAGAAAACGTGCTCCGAACGACCTGACACCGCACGAGAATGATATAAATATTATTCCTGAGATGTAGGAGGAGGAGGCACGTCCATCGGACGTGCGGTGCGTGCGGCATGACCGAATTGTCGTTTTCAGCAGCGCGGCACGCGCTGAAATGGCGCGTTGGGGGGTCAAAACCACCCGAACGACCTCCGAATGCCACGAAATCGTACGACAACAGCCGGTGCGTGAATTGTGAAATGGTCGGCTAGACGTTACGTCATTCGGAGTTTCCGTTTGACCGCGGCGGCCGGAAACGCGTTTCCGATGCCATAAAACACCAAAACGGCGTGCGACGGTCCAATTCGGAGAAAACGTGCTCCGAACGACATAAAACCAGACAAGAACGATAGAAATATTATTCATGAGATGCAGGAGGAGGCGGCACATCCATCGGATGTGCGGTGCGCGCGGAACGACCGAATGTGTCGTTTTCAGCAGCGCGACACGCGCTGAAATGGCGCGTTGGGGGGTCAAAACCACCCGAACGACCTCTGAATTCCACGAAACCGTACGACAACAGCCGGTTCATGAATTGTGAAATGGTCGCCCAGACGGCACATCATTCTAAGGTGCCGTTTGATCGCGGCGGCCATAAACGCGTTTCCGGCGCCATAAAACACCAAAACGACGTGCGGCGGTCCAATTCAGAGCAAACGTGCTCCGAACGACCTGAAACTGCATGAGAAGGATAAAAATATTATTCATGAGATGCAGGAGGTGGAGGCACGCCCATCAGACGTGCGGCACGACCGAATGTGTCATTTTCAGCAGCGCGGCGCGCGCTGAAATTGCCCGTCGGGGGGTCAAAACCACCCGAACGACCTCTGAATGCCACGAAACCGTACGACAACAGCCGGTGCGTGAATTGTGAAATGGTTGGCCAGACGGAACGTCATTCAGAGGTACCGTTTGACCGCGGCGTCCGGAAACGGGTTTCCGGCGCCATAAAACACCAAAACGGCGTGCGGCGGTCCAATTCGGAGAAAACGTGCTCCGAACGACCTGAAACCGCACGAGAACGATAGAAATATTATTCCTGAGATGCAGGAAGAGGTGGCAAGTCAATCGGACGTGCGGTGCGTGCGACACTACCGAATGTGTCGTTTTCAGCAGTGCGGCGCGCGGTAAAATGCCGCGTTGGGTGGTCAAAACCACCCGAACGACCTCCGAATGCCACGAAACCGTACGAAAACAGCCGATG
Organism: Viscum album; assembly: GCA_963277665.1. Taxonomy (NCBI): domain Eukaryota; kingdom Viridiplantae; phylum Streptophyta; class Magnoliopsida; order Santalales; family Viscaceae; genus Viscum; species Viscum album. The sequence goes on along the minus strand of OY728121.1, from coordinate 2,021,858,330 downwards.
CGTGAATTGTGAAATGGTCGGCTAGACGGCACATCATTCGGAGGTGCTTTTTGACCGCGGCGGCCGGATACGCGTTTCCGGTGCCACAAAACACCAAAACGGCGGGCGGCGGTCCAATTCGGAGAAAACGTGCTCTGAACGACCTGAAACCGCACGAGAATGATAGAAATATTATTCCTGAGATGCAGGAGGAGGCGGCACGTCAATCGGACGTGCGGTGCGCGCGACACGACCGAATGTATCGTTTTCAGCAGCGCGACGCGCGCTGAAATGCCACCTTGGGTGGTCAAAACCACCCGAACGACGTCCGAATGCCATGAAACCGTACGAAAACAGCCGGTGCGTGAATTCTAAAATGGTCGGCCAGATAGCACGTCATTGGAGGTTTCGTTTGACTGCGGCGGCCAGAAACGTGTTTCCGGCGCTATAAAACACCAAAACGGCGTGCGGCGGTACAATTCGGAGAAAAAGTGCTCCGAATGACCTGAAACCGCACGAGAACGATAGAAATATTATTCCTGAGATGCAGGGGGAGGCGGCACATCCATTGGACGTGCGGTGCGCACAGCACGTCCGAATGTGTCGTTTTCAGCAGCTCGGCGCGCGCTGAAATGGCGCGTTGGGGGGTCAAACCCACCCGACCGACCTCCGAATGTCATGAAACCGCACGACAACATCCTTTGTGTGAATTGTGAAATGTTCGGGTAGACGGCACGTCAATCGGAGGTGCCGTTTGACCACAGCGGCCGAAAACGCGTTTCCGGAGGCATAAAACACCAAAACGGCGTGCGGCGGTCGAATTCGGAGCAAACGTGCTCCGAACGACCTGAAACTGCACGATAACGATAGGAATATTATTACTAAGATGCAGGAGGAGGCGACACATCCATCGGACGTGCGGTGCGCGCGGGCACGACCGAATGCGTCGTTTTCAGCAGCTCGGCGCTCGCTGAAATGACGCGTTGGGGTCAAAACCACCCGAACGACCTCCGAATGCCACGAAACCGCACAACAACATCCGTTGTGTGAATTGTGAAATGGAAGGGTAGACGAAATGTCAATCGGAGGTTCCTTTTGACTGCGGCGGCCGAAAACGCGTTTCCGGAGCCATAAAACACCAAAACGGCGTGCGGCGGTCCAATTCAGAGCAAACGTGCTCCGAAAAACCTGAAACCGCACAAGAATGATAGGAATATTATTCCTGAGATGCAGAAGGAGGTGGAATGTCCATCGGACGTGCGGTTCGTGCGGCACGACCAAAGGCGTCGTTTTCAACAGCGCGACGCGCGCTGAAATGGCGCGTTGGGGGGTCAAAACCACCCAAAAGACCTCTGAATGCCACGAAACCACACGAAAACATCCTTTGAGTGAATTATGAAATGGTCGGATAGACGACATGTCAATCGGAGGTGTCGTTTGACCGCAGCGGCCGGAAACGCGTTTCCGGAGTCACAAAACACCAAAACGGCATGTGACGGTCGAATTTGGAGCAAATTTGCTCCGAACGACCTGAAACCGCACGAGAATGATAGGAATATTATTCCTGAGATGCAGGAGGAGGCAGAACGTCCATCGGACATGCGGTACGCACAGCACGACCGAATGCGTCGTTTTCAGCAGCTCGGCGCGCGCTGAAATGACGCGTTGGGTGGTCAAAACCACCCGAACGACGTCCGAATGCCACGAAACCGTACGACAACAGCCGGTGTGTGAATTCTGAAATGGTCGGCCAGACGACATGTCATTCGGAGGTTCCGTTTGACCGCGGCGGCCAGAAATGCGTTTCCGGCGCCAAAAAACACCAAAACGGCATGCGGCGGTCCAATTTGGAGCAAACGTGCTCCGAACGACCTGAAACCGCACTAGAATGATATAAATATTATTTCTGAGATGCAGGGGGAGGCGGCACGTCCATCGGACGTGCGGTGCGCGCATCATGTCCGAATGTGTTGTTTTCAACAGCTCGACGCACGCTGAAATGACGCGTTGGGGGGTCAAAACCACCCGAACGTCCTCCGAATGTCACGAAACCGCACGACAACATCCGTTGCATGAATTGTGAAATGGTCGGGCAGATGACATGTCAATGGGAGGTTCCGTTTGGCCGCGGCGGCCGGAAACGCATTTCCGGAGTCATAAAACACGAAAACGGCGTGCGGCGGTCGAATTCGGAGCAAACGTGCTCCGAACGACCTTAAACTGCACGAGAACGATAGGAATATTATTCCTAAGATGCAGGAGGAGGAATCACATCCATCGGACGTGCGATGCGCGTGGCACGACCGAATGCGTCGTTTTCAGCAGCTCGGCGCGCGCTCAAATGGCGCGTTGGGGGGTTAAAACCACCAGAACGACCTCCGAATTCCACGAAACCACACGAAAACATCCGTTGCGTGAATTGTGAAATGAACGGGCAGACGACACGTCAATCGGAGGTTCCGTTTGACCGCGGCGGACGGAAACGCGTTTCCGGAGCCATAAAACACCAAAACGGCGTGCGACGGTCCAATTCAGAGCAAACGTGCTACGAAAAACCTGAAACCGCAAGAGAATGATAGTAATATTATTTCTGAGATGCAGGAGGAGGCGGCACGTCCATCGGACATGCGGTGCGTGTGGCACGACCGAATGCGTCGTTTTCAGCAGCTCAACGCATGCTGAAATGGCGCGTTGGGGGGTCAAAACGACCCGAACGACCTCTGAATGCCACGAAACTTCACGAGAACATCCGTTTAGTGAATTGTGAAATGGTCGGATAGACGGAACGTCAATTGGAGGTGTCTTTTGACCACGGTGGCCGGAAACGCGTTTCCGGAGTCATAAAACACCAAAACGGCGTGTGGCGGTCGAATTCGGAGAAAATGTGCTCCGAACGACCTGAAACCGCACGAGAATGATAGGAATATTATTACTGAGATGTAGGAGGTGGCGGAACGTCCATAGGACGTGCGGTGCGTGCGGCACGACCGAATGCGTCGTTTTCAGCAGCTCGGCGGGCGCTGAAATGGCGCGTTGGGGGGTCAAAACCACCCGAACGACCTCAGAATGCCACGAAACCGCACGAAAATATCCGTTGCGTGAATTGTGAAATGTTTGAACAGACGGAACGTCAATCGGAGGTGCCGTTTGACCGCGGCGGCCGGAAACGCGTTTCTGGAGCCATAAAACACCAAAACGGCGTGCGGCGGTCGAATTCGGAGCAAACTTGCTCCGAAAAACCTGAAACCGCACGAGAACGATAGGAATATTATTACTGAGATTAAGGAGGAGGCGGAACATCCATCAGACGTGTGGTGCGCGCGGCATGACCGAATGCGTTGTTTTCAGCAGCTCGGCCCGCGCTGAAATGGCGCGTTGGCGGGTCAAAACCATCCGAATGACCTCCGAATGCAACGAAACCGCACGAAAACATCTGTTGCGTGAATTTTGAAATGTTCGGAGAGACGTCACGTCAATCAGAGGTTCCGTTTGACCGCGGCAGCCGAAAACGCGTTTTTGGAGTCATAAAACACCAAAACGGTGTGCGACGGTCGAATTCGGAGCAAACATGCTCCGAAAAACCTGAAATGATAGCATTTCTTAAATTGGGGGTTTTAAATTATTATAGCACAATGATTCGATATTATACATATATTTAATATTATATATATTAAAACATTTAAAATATATTATATATATATATATTTAAAATATTGTATTTAATAGTATATATGTGAATATTTTTTTTAATATATATATATATATATATATTTATTTATTTCAGTGGACATTTTTTTTTAAAAAAAAATCACTATAGCGACCGCCATTGGTGGTCTCTAGAGGCCTCTAGCGACGTGGCTAAAGCGACTGCCAATGGCGGTCGCTGGGCGGCCGCTAGAGCCCTATAGCGACCCCCATTGGCGGTCGCTAATGGTGATTTTTTTAGTAGTGCATGTTTTTCAAAATGTATTTCAAAACATTTTTACTATTTAAAAGAATATGGGTTAAAATCATTTATACCCTTGTTTTAATTTTTATAAGACGTTTATAAAGGAATCTTTCCGTCATTTTCCAAACAAGGTGTTTTTTAACCTTTTCGACACAATTAAGGAAATAATGTTTTTTAACTTATACGGAAAGTGCAGCTATTTTCCACCATTATAAAATCATTGAAGCTTCCCTTACAAGCTTATAATAATATTTTCAAATAAAATGTTATATTTTATAAATATATGACTCTTAAATGATTTCAAAATAAAAAGATATATTACTCTAAAAAGAATTTTGATTTCATCTATGTCAACATTCTTTGATGGATTTTACGCATATTTGAAGTTGATTTATTATGATACAAAACTTCTATATTGTATTGAAGGTTTTGTGATATGTTTGACTGTGGATGTGGTATTTTTATACCATTCATGGTTTATGGATGAAGTATTTACATTTCATATGCTATTTTTAATACGAATGTTTATGTTATGTTTAAACCTTTTCATATGGGAATGCATTGGACTTAATATGTGATGGGTGGAGCCTGCAATAGCTCATCGATGCATCAGTAGGTCTCATGAGACAAACTAGTGTCTTGACACAAGGCCTTGACAAAATCTTATTTGTAGTCTTGGCACGAGGCCTTGGATATGTGATTATGATAGTCTGGCATTATGCATTCCATTATTATGAAAGTGGTTATTGATATTTCATGTGATTATTCGATTAGTAGAATATCCATGTGAATAAGTAAATGGAATTATTTCATTTTATTTTTTCCATACTATGTTTAAGTTCAAGTTTAAAAGGCTTTGGTTTTAGTTATACATTTCCTTAAATATTTATTCTTATTTATGAAAGTTTCCGTTATATTTTTATCCTTACTGGGCATTTGAGCTCACCCCTTTCAATGTTTTATTTTTCCCAGGATATGAAGAAGTAATTTATGAATGACCTGCAGGGATAGTATGTGGGGGATATGAGTGTGGACTATGAAGAAAGGATGTTGTTGTAGTTTTCATATTTATGATGTAATGTAAGACTTATGAATATATCTAGTGTTTACAAGGCTACTAAACTAATCAGTTTTTCGAGACTTGATCTTTCTTGTGATCATGACAATGTTATGTAATAATGCACCGACTCTGGGTAACTGGGGTTGGGGCGTTACAAAAAATGTGGTCTGATATAGATTATATTTTATTTTAAGGGAAAAATTGATATACCTACCATTATATCATAGTTTTATTCCCATGATTCTTGGAAATAAAATCTAATATATAATAGTTTACATTTTTTAACATTTTAATGATTTTATTATTCTGAATACACATGTGAAACATTATTTTCAATGATACATAAAAATGTGATTATTCATTTTAATTTTTTTAAACAAATGGTTTATTTATATTTTTATTTATAAAAAAAAAATATTGGATTGTATTTTAATTTAGATACATAGAGAACTTGATGAAATCCTACAAGGAATCATTTTGTTAAACAATGTATACACACTATATGTGATTATAGACAAAGCCTCCTATGAAATAGGTAAAGATAAATCACCACATAAAGATATCAGATACTTTTTATAATTTTTTATATTCTAATGTGGTGATAAGTGGTGGATATAAATGTATCACATAGAGACGAGTACCATGGATTTTTTTTTTGGTTTTTCAGTTTTGGTATTCACATGTATTTGACCAATTTGGATTATTATACCCAATATATCACATTTTTATAATAACATTTAAATAATATATGATCTATAGTATTATATAAATAATTCTTATGTAACTAAATTTTTATGTTTCTATAGGTTATGATTTCTTGTTATATTATTAATGTTATTCCTTTATGGTTTATTTAATGTTCTAAAATGAATATTTCACAAGGAAGAAACATAAAATATACCAATTTATCATTCCAGGTTCCCATGAAGATCCCATTACATAATTTCTGGTATAAATGTGGAAAATAATTCTAAAGGTATAAAGAAATTCCCTTATACCTAATTACTTGAAAATGGTGATTGATAATTTGATATTGGCATTATGTTGGGCAAGATCAATGTTCATTCATTTCATTGTCACTTCCATGAATTTTTTTAAAGAGTTTATTATATTTATTCTTTTGTATGGATCCATTGATTATTTTTATGTCTTCAACTAATCCATCGAAAATGATATGAAATTTTTAGTTGTTGTATATAGAGGTTATAACATTTTATTATTAATTTCATCACATTGTCAATTTTAATTCAAATTATATAACATATGTTATATTTATGTCATGGAATCTTATACTATTAATTGTTATATTCACCAATTTATACTAATTATGTCAACTTATCATCAATATTATAGAGATGGTTTTTACTTTCCATATGATTAATGTTGTTATAGGGATTATAAATAGGTTTTTTATAGTGTTGTCAATTAGTTACTCTTAGTGATGATCTCATATCAAATTTTCTAGGTTTCTACATTGACCTTTTCCTTAGAAATTTCCATTATGTAGTTGAGTTTGGATTTCTATTTAGATCAATGTGCATCTTTGTTTTTGAAAATTAATGAATAAATATATTATTTTTTTCCATGTTCATTTTCATAGTCATGTTTTTATATGGTTTTTTCATTAATGTATTCATGGGAAAAATTAATCCAAAACATGTTTAAACACCCTCTTAATTATAATAACCAACCTTTGGAGTTTTGGATATGGTCTTGTGGAGTTAATGATGTTCTCTATAATAATACAATTATTTTATTAATATAGTATGGTTGAGTTAAGGTGGAATTATATACATAATTTTCTATTATTTTACCCAGTGGGAGTATGTATTGATCGGAATTTAGTTGATGGTATCAATTATTAAGTAAATTTAATTCAATCATTGATTTTATATAACTAGAATAAGGGTCCAGTAGTTATAATATTGTTACAAATGGATTTTGATTATCAATTAGAGAGATTTGGTACATTTAGGATTCATTTTAGGGTACAATTAGTATAATGTGTATATCTTTTTCTAGAACATAGTTCTTGATTTTTATGTCATATTTATTTACATATAGGGAGATATTATATTTTTAATTTTAGAAATTTTTTTTTACAACATAAATATTCTGTTTATGCATCATGTAAATATTATATTCAATATATTTTAATTATATATATATATATTGTGTATCTATGTAAATAAATTGTGAGAAGGTTTACATGTGATATGAAAAAGCCTAATATTTTTACTTTTTCACTTGTCGAAAGTAAGATTAAAAATGTTGAATTCCCCATTAAATTTGCATGAGTGAAATATATTTGTTAGTGAAGATATTCTTGATACCATAATTGGGGTTTATATAAACCATATATTAGAGGAAATTTAAGTTATAACTCTAATGTGGAAGAATTTGTTTTAAAGTGACCTTATTTGATCAATAGAAAATGATTATTTATAGTTAGTTGGTAAAGTGTTTAACTAGGATATGGTAAAAATTAATTTTAGATAAATTCTAGAAGTAATTTTCTTTTATATTAAAACAAATATATAAAATACTCATTTTATGTTTTTCCTTATCGTTTTGGATATGACTGGGTTAGAGTTTTGAGACTCTTTTTAAAATGAGTAATTTCCTTTAACATTGAGGATAATGTCTATAACAAACTAGCTCAGTATCTCATATAAATTTCAAAATATATTACATAAAAGTATACATAATACATCATGGAAGACCAATAATTATATATTATTTGGTTATTTGGTACATAGAAAAATATATTGAAACATGGGACACAACAACATTATTGAATAATTTTTTAAAATTCTTTTAAAATTACCTTTCTTTTAAAATTGCATAGGATAACCTTGGGACATACATAAGAAAGTGGTGAGATAGAAATCAAAATAAGGGAATAAAAATGGAATAAAATGAATAATTTAATAAATATTTGAAAATATGCATATAAATGGGGAATAAAATTAAATATAAAAAAAACATGAATAATAAGGAAAGATATATCATGATAACATAAAGTCAACTTGGGAAATGAGGGAACAAATAAAAAAAGTGCACTATATACATAGGTCCAAGATAACATACAAGAAATAAAGATAGATAAATTTCCTTGATGGAATTGGGTTCATTACCTACCACAATATTATATCTCATGAGTCTAAAAAATACCCAATCCATTGGAGCACAATATAATTCAGGGCTACCAGCCACATTCATTTCATTCTTATGCTTACGGGAGCCACATTGATCATACAACATGGATTCATTCATCATCAAATTTTATTCCATGATCATGGAGTATGGAATGCATAAATTTATCTTCCAATTCAAGTAAGTATAATTTTATAAAGTTTAACATCTCTGATAAGAAATAGATATGGTATTCACTACACAACTGTTTTGGAATGGAAAATCAAGGTGAAATTTCAGCAACCTAATGGAATCACTTAAAAAATCATAAAATTATCTAATGAGAGTGAAATGAATATTTTTTTATATAACATAGTTTTTAATATTCACCTATAAATACATGTACCAAAATTAAGAATTGGAAATATAAGGAATAAGATAATTAATAAACATATATAAAGAAGGGAAGTTGAGGATCCCTTATATGAGCGCGTGACTCTAAATTCTTGGGAGGATATTTTTGAGTGATTAAGATTGATTTGGAATGATTATAATGATGGTAGGTATGGGTAATTATATGATCCATGTATTTTTAATGAATAAAAACTAGATCTTTGGTGGGTTTATATAGGAAATTTGTGGGGTTTCTTTATTATTTCTCAAACTTAGGTTTTGGACACTATATAATAAAATAACAAGAAGTAAAAACCATAACGTGGTTTTTTCGAATGGTTTCTAAAAAATGGGATTAGATTTAATTATTTTATATGTCAAACGTCCTATCTTAAAAAAATTATACCCTTCTTTATTTGGAATTGATCCTTACTATGAAATCGATGATTTGAAACCCTTAAAATATATTAATGGTTTTGGAGGATTCATAAAGTATTTTTAAAATTAATCAAATAAACATAAAATAACATTATTAGATGTCAAAAAATATATATTTTGTCTTGGATACAAATTATAGTGTTTATTAAATAACCTTAATATCATTATTATGTCATTATACGAAAAATATATGTTCACAATATTTAAATATTACAAGAAAAATTGAATGTATCAGAAAATTATGAAAAATAAACTACTGGATAATTTTGACATTAAAATTATAAAAATATTAGTCATTTTTATCAAAATAATTTTCTAAATATTTTTACTTTTAGTTTTAAAATAATATAGATATTTATTGAGAATTGCTGGGTTTTTTTTGACAATAACATTTTTCAAACCCCTATAAAAATTATAGTTGACTTCAAAAAAATTATATGATAATTTATATATTATAAGAATTATTTAATAATAATATTTTATTAAAATATTTTTTAATTCATAAATCCATTAATTCATAATAATAAATTCCATAATTGAATTTGAATATTTTCCAAAAATAAAATCTGGGTTTTATTGTATCAAAATAAAAAACTTTTATAATTTGAAAATAATAGGATGAAAATATATTCATTATTATATATAAAAATAATGTACATACTAATATATCTAGGGTCTTTATATATATCCCATTAATTCACCAGATATTTCCCTAAGGATAAGGTATAAAACGGTGGAACTTTCAGGGGGTGGTTTAGCATAAATGGTGTGGAATATGATATCAATGAGCTTGAAATTCTCAAATAAATTATTTCAAAAATTATTAAGTTATTTTATTTTAGTAACGGATTGGTCATTAGAAATTTATTGTGATGTTATCTCCCTCAGAAGATCTGATAAGTGGTGTTCATAGGTTACAATCCTAATGTTAGAGGCCATCAATTCCTCTATCTGCGTCAATTGGATTTTTGAAAACCCAATATTTATACTAATCAACTAATCACAGTTGAAAGGATATATTATCAAGGTAAAGATTCTAAATGATATTTTAAATCAATTAGAACAATATAAAACCAAAGAAGTTCATGTGTTTTTTATAATCATATTACTTACTAAAACATTTAATTTTAAACATAAGGGGTATTTTATTTACAATAGTTTAGTTCATTACAATCTGACCTGATAATAATTTTTTCCCTCAAAATATTATTTTTCCACACTAAAATAGAAAAGGGTAACTCTATTTCATATCCTCATCTAGTCCCCACATTGATTTTTCAAACTTTTTGTTTCTCTACAATACATTGACAAGGTCAATTTTCATATTTCATTGAACTTGGTTTCTATGATCTAAGATCTTCACAGGAAAATACTCATTAGAAAGGTCATTATCCACTAGAACCACCTCTAGATTAAATACATATTAGGTTATTTGTATGTAAATTATTTAATGGGATTCAAGGAATACATCATGTACTTGATATAGGGTATTTCAATGTTTTAGTCGGTAGGCCACTACCCTGATGAAATCATGGATCCTAATGGGGCTGATGTATCTTGGACTAAGATTTTTCTTCTTCCCAAATCTCATAAAATTATTCCACGGTTATATACTGATGAATAATATGTCTCCAACATCAAACTCTAGGTCTTTATAATGATTGTCAGTATACCACTTAGAATGACTCTAACAAACCTTGATGTGCTATTGAATAGTCTTAACTTTTTCTCCCATTTCCTCGCCCATTTGATGACCTAGAAGTTTTCATTCCCCAACTTCATCCTAGAAGGAAGGTGTTCTACATGTATTTCTATAAATTTCTTTATAGGGGTCCATTTGGATGATTTATTATAAACAATAATTGTATGATAACTCTACTTGAGGATTATTTTGGTCCCATCCCCCATTAACCTCAATTGATCATGCTCTAAACATGTCCTCAAGAATTTGGATAGTCCTCTCATATGGGTTATATATATTTTTGAAGTTAAACTCATTATTTAGAGTGTGGTGGGACACTTATAGAAATTGGAGTTAAATATTTTTTCACAATCGAATACAATCAATAGTGGCATTTTATAGAGCCTCACCATATCTATGATGTATATATTATCAATAATATCTACTGAGAAGTACTATCAAATTGCGTTAAAGTGAGTGGTCTTTGTATGTTGATGAATATTAAACCATATAGAATTTGTTCCTCTGGATTTCATAGGATTTCCATCAACAAATTCTATGGTGTTGTTTTCCCATTAAATGTTGTTACGGTTAATGGTTTCATTTCCCCTTATAGTTTTTCCTTTTAGCCTTCACATTCTTACATACACAGAAATTTGATTTAAATTCTATGATCTATTTATTCATATTATCACAAAAATAGTTCTCTCGGAGAACTCGATACATCCTTATGCTTTATGGATTAATGGAGAAGGTCAAACTATGTGAATCATGAAACAACACCTTCTTTAACTCAGGAATTGATGGTACATATAGTCATGAACCAAATCCTATAACTCATTCATTAACATTTAACTATAGGTGTTTTCTTTTTCTTATAGTTTCCACTTTCTTTTCAATGCCCATATCATTTATCTGAGAATTATTTATCTTTTATGTAAGGTACTATTGAGAAATCATTTGGGAAATGATTTATGATGTTCCTTTATTTATTATTTCAATTTCCATCCTTTTCAAATCTATGAATATAAGATCCTTCTCAATTCTTATCAAAGAAAAAATCAATGGATCCTTTATACATAGAGTGTATTACACCTTATTCACTTTATCAGGATTGTAGTAGGTAAAACACTCATAGTCCTTGATCTTTTCTAACCATATTCATTTGAGGATATTCAGATCATTCTGTGTGAATATACACTTGAGGATTTTTTTGATTCATATATATTTCACACTTCTCCAAAAATATATAATGCTTTAGAATTTTCAAAGATAATAAAACTCTATACAATCATAGATCATGCGTTGGGTAGTTCTATTAATGAAAATTCAACTAACTTGAAGCATTGGATATCACTTTTTCATTTTTCATTAACACACATCACAAACCATTCTTAAAAACATAATTGAATACAAAGAAAATGTTCTACACATGTGGGGAGTGTGAGAACATGTGTAGAGATAAGCCACATTTTCGAATCCTTGAATCTCTATTAACATACATCATTCAAAGAAAAATTGACTTTCTTTTCAGTTATCTTGAGAATAGGGTTTGAAAATGGTGATAAATTTCTCCAAAATAGATGATAGTTCCCATTTAATCCAAGGAAACTATAGATACCTATCACATATATTGGAAATGTCCATATTTAAATTTATTTTTTATTTAAAGGGTCTATAGATATCTCTTTTCTTAGGAATATATTCCCCAATAATGATAAATCCTTCACCCAGAGCTCATATTTTCAGTACATTGACTAAAGCTTCTCCAATCATAAGGACTTTAGCAGAATGATCATATGATCCTCATGATCCTCCGTGGTTTTTGAGAATATTATAATATAATCTATAAGGACTAATTTTTTTAAGGTAATCTATAAAGAATATATTCATTAATTACATGATCATTTATGGATCATTAGTGAGTTTGAATGGAATCACTATGAATTAATAGAGTTCATACTATTCATGAAAATAATTCTTGAGGATATCATCCTTCTTCACCGTAACATCATAATATCCCCTCCAAAGATCCACCTTGGAGAATTATTTTTATCCATGTAGATAATTGAAAAAGATGTTAATCTGTGGTAGATTTTTTTTATTATGATCTTGTTGAGATCAAGATATTTAATGCAAAGGTGCATTGAACCAGACTTATTCTTAACGAAGAGGACTTGTGCACCCCATGGTGAAACACTTGGTTATATGATTCTTTTATCTAGATTATCTAGATGTTTTTTATTTTGATCCTCAAGTTCCACAATACCCATTCAATAAAGAGTCTCCGATTATAGAAATGGACCATGTATAAGATCGATAGAAAATTCGACCTCCCAACTTGGAGGAAGACCAAGAAATTACTCGAAAATCACATTAGTGTATTCCATCAAAATGGGCATGTCATCATAGATGATATTTTCCTTAGAATAAATCATTTTATCTAGATAAATTTTTTTATAGGGACATAATATCCATGCTTGAGATGTTGGTACTGATAAATATGAATCCTCCTCCTTACACATGTATAGAATATGTGGTTGATTCTAAATATTGAGAGTGATTTACTTCTCAAGGAATTTTATTTTGTCTCTATATAGATAAATATAATACATACATTTAATTTAGTCAAATTACACAAGAGGGATTATGAAATGGTTCATGGGGAATTTCATCCCATAAATGTTTTTAGGGTAGGAGTTATATTCTTGGGATACAATAATTCCCCCATTAATTATTTTCACATACCGCTCTACTTCCATGATTTATGGTGGTGGTTGAATAGTTCTACTAAAATTTCCGGAAATGATGAAATTAGTACAAATAGAATGAAAAACTAGGTTTTCTATTATTGAATAAATAACTAGAATACCCAACACCACTTCATTATCAGAATCTACATCAATGATTGTGATGGAAAAACATTCCCTTACTACCTTGTAGGTTGTTGGTTGTCTCTAAATTCCCTTGTCTTAGTTCATTGGTTTGTAAAGTTCCATAGATCCTTGGAGTTAATGCAATGGAAAATACACTAAGAGTTTACAAGATAATTCCTTTCCTACCTCACAATGGTGGGTTTCTCATGTCATAAATCACTAGATTGATGCCCTTACTTCCCACATCCAAAGAATTTATGTGTACCCCTTAGGTTATTTATAGGGTTATTCATTATGAACTTTTGACATGTGGTATGCTAAAATTTATTATCACCCTTATATTTATCCATAAAACCACCAAAATTAAAATGCACATACCACTTCTTATCCATGTGTTATCATTGAAATTGACAGATCTTAATTTTAACTGTAAGGAAACATCAGACAATTTTCCTTTCTCACAACTATAAGAGTCTCAGATCTCCAGAGAGTTTCATAGATTAGGTTTGATCCCACTAAAGTATAGTTCGACCGTGAAATACGGGGTGATGAAAAATATGGAGGCATATCATGAAAGTATTGTGATGTTTTCTTATTAAAACCTGATAGATTCATCATTATTTTTCTTAATAGTAAATAAATCCCATTGCATTTTAAGTCAAAGAGTGTAGGGAAAATATATTTCAAATACTGTTTTCCAAAATTCATTACACCCCATCACTTAGATCTTTTCCTCAGATTCATATTATTTATAAATTTCCACCCTTTATCTACTTCCCCCACTATATAATTAAAAATAAGTACAACATTCTATTTGATAGAATATTTATGGATGGAGAATAACTTCTCAATGGATTTGATCTTTTTTTCTGTAGTTAAGGGATCAAATGATCCATTGAATATTGGAGGCCATTATCACATAAATGACATATTTAGAGTATCTTATTTCTTAGGGGGATTTTGTAACTCCTAATAATCCATGGTTTTATTAAAAACATAGTATTTTTAGAGAATATTTTCACAAAGAATGTGATTCCCACTATCATTAGGTTGGTAATCTCATTGTGGAATTCATCACATTTCCTATCACATTGATTGTTTACCAAATTCCTCATATTCACAGCCGTTGGATAGAATAAAGGGAAAACTAAGGATGATTAGTTTTTAAAAATTAATCACATTAATGAGAATTTAATGTACTTAAAGTGGTAAATTATAAAAAACATTTATTTCTTTAACTTATGTATTTAAAAGAATCAATCTATATTATATATCCATGATCTATTTCATAGAATATACTCTTTAAATTATTTTTTTGGTTCTATTAATAATGGTTTGTAATGAGAATATGAATTTAAAAAATCATATCCCTTGAGAGTTTTAAACTTGGTATTCAATATGTCCCATTTTCATGCACTAGTTCTCGGTTGAGTTTAACAGAACGTGGTGTTTTTGAGTTTTACCCAAATGTACATTTGTTTTAGAGTCACATCCAATTTTAGTATCCTGGAATAGAAATATTTTATTAATAAACCAGTTATTCTATACTTATCATGATTTTGGGATATTTTATTATACATACTTTTATCCTAAAGGATTTCTTAGTTTTTTCTAATCTAAATCCCATAAAAAATAATCATTTCCTATGATACAAACTATGACAACCCTAATATTTATTTAAAAATAATTTCATAATTTATAACATAATATTACATATAAAACATAAAAGATCTAGAATTATTGTGTCTATGGGAATTAGGTAAAAAACATAACAGCACGATACATCGGACACAATAACATTATTGAAAACATCCATAACATGATTTTAAAATTCCAGGGATTTTAAAACTCCACCAGATAACCTATGGACATACATAATAAAGGGGTGAGAGATAAATCTCAGTGAAGGAATAAAGATGGGAAAACATGAATAAGGTAATAAATTTTAGAAAATAGGAATATAAATTGGGAAAAAAATTACTTATAATTATGAACATGACCAATGAGGAATGATATAGTATGATAACATAAAGATAACATGGGAAATGTGGAAAGAACATAAAACACCTACAAAGAAATAATTATGGAAAATATACTGTAAAGGAATCAGGATAACTCTATACCCTAACATGATGTCTCATGAGACTAAACATTACAAAATGAATTGGAGAACTATATAATTCTGGGCACACCTTTCACATACATTTCATTCTCATGTTTAAGAGTGCTAAATAAATCATAAAACTTGGATTCACTCATCATCAAATTTTATTCCACAATCACAGATTTTGGAATACATAAATTAATTTTCAAATTCAAATAAGTATAATGGAATTACTATTAACACCATTTATATGAAATGGGTGTGATATTCATTGCACATTTTTTTTTCATGTAAAATCATGGGGAAATTTCAGTAGCATAATGTCGTCGCATAAAAATTTACAAAATTAGATGATGATAGTGAAATGACTCCATAATAATTTTGAAATAAATTTTAAGGTAATAGGGACATGTAATAACATGTACGAACATTATTAATTTTTAATATAAAGAATAAGATAATAAGGAAACTTGAATAAAGAAGAGAATGTGAGGATCCCTTACATGAGTATGTCACACCAAATTATTAGGAGGATATTCTTAAGAGTTTGGGGATGATTTAATAGGACTATAGATAAGGGATGATAGAGTAATTCTGTTCTCTAACTATATTGAGTGAAGAGAAGTGTTAGATTGGGTGAGATTATATTAGAAATGAGTGTGGATTTATTTATTATTTCTAAAACATATATTTTGGACTCTAGATAATAAAATAACCAAAAATAAAATCATTACCATGTTTTTTTAAATTATTTATGTAATATGGGAGTGACTTACATTATTTTATAAGTTCAATGGCTGAAAATAATAAAATACTACCCTTTATTAAGTATAAATGAGTAACACTCTTAAAGAAATTATTTTAAATCCATAAAATATATATTTTCGAGTATTTCAAATGGATTTATAAAATTAATAAAAAAACCTAAATGCAAATTAATGGAAATGGAAAACATATATTTGGTATTGGATAATATTTAGGGAATTTATCACACCACTTTTGGGTCATTATGATGTCATAATACACAATGAATATTTATATGGTATTTAATTTTTACCCGAACATTTGACTGTCTTAGAAAATTATGAATAAATCACCTTTGGATAATCTCAAAGTTAAAAATAAAAAAATAATATTTATCTTATAAAATTAATTTTCAATATTTTTTTGTTTTCACTCTAAAAATAAAAATTCCCTTTAATTCAAAAGTGTTGGGAATTTTCAAAATTACAGTTTTCAAACCCCTATAAAAATTACATTTTACATCATAAAAATAATATCATAATTTATATTTGATAAAATATATTTAATAATAAAATTTTATTAAAATGTTATTTAATTATAAAATACTTTAATTCATAAAAATAAATTATTTAATTGAATTTAAATAATACCCCAAATAAGAATTTGTGTTTTATTGTATCAAAATAAATATTATTTATAAATTAATAATTATAGGATGAAAATATTTTCAATATTGTATTAAAAAATAATTTAAATTCTCATATGTTTAGGTACTTTATACATATACCTTTAATACACCTAAAAAATCTCTAATGGTAAGGTGTGTGATAATGAAACCTTATTGGGGTTGTTTAGTATAAATGGTTTGGTTCATGATCTCAATGTGACTAAATTTACTGCATAAATGGGTTTTCTGAGGCTTAGGTTGATTGATAACATCTTGGTCTTGGTCAAGGGAAAAGGAAATTGATTATATCTCCTTATGAAGCAGTGATAAATGGGATTCATAGGGTATAATATTTCCAGTTGAGGAAATCACTTCCGTTGTCTGTGATAATTAGATTTGATAAAACCCTATACTAATACTAATCATGTCATCACTAATTAACTACAATATTATAAATATTAATGATTAATAATTATATTTTAAATTATATATAATATTATAAAAACAAATAAGTGAAAGTGTTTTCTATAATCATGTTACAAAATATTACAGTTAATTTTAAAAGTAGGGGAATTTTTTTTATTACAATTCTAGTCGTTACAATTTAGATCACAAGACTAATAGAAATAAAATAAGAAGAAATGTTTATCATGGAATATGAATTATTATTTTAAATATTTGTGAGGTATTTAATTGGAATTGAGAAAGATGTGTTTGGGGGGGGGGGGGTTATTATAATATCCCAAATCTAGATACACAAAATGTACTTGAACTAGATCATCATTGACAACATCATAATTCCTTAATCACCAATGATTAGTGATAAGAACTAAGGGACTCATTTTATTATTGTGAAAAAGTACCATATTAGAATATTAAAATTCACCAAAAATTGATTCTTTTGAAAACTAATCATTCCCCCACCATACATTAGGTGTCTTTAAAATTATATCATGTTTGTTGGGGAGAAAATATCCAACATTGTATAACAATATAAAATATTTTAAAAATGAATGTATATTTAAAAGTAAAATACCTCAAAAAAATATAATATACTATCAATGAAATAATTATAAACAAATATTATCAAGCACAAAAAATATACAAGTTTTGTGGTCAGTAGAATCCTCCAACAAAGAAATGTCTCATATGCTAAAACCTCTCTTAGATATTGAAAATACCAATGAAAAACAACCTATAACTATACAAAACAATACAAAATAATTTATTTACCTATTTATACCTAAAATAAAAATAGTGAAGTTATATTTCCACCAAAAATGAAAATACAGTTTGTGATTTCATCGACTCATTATGTTTCACCAAATTCCATAACTGTCACATAAAAAAGTAGGTGTATTAATCATAACGTATCTATAAATTTTCATATATAACGTTAATAAAACATTGATAGATAATAATAAAATTATCATAATAGATGAAAATAATTAAATTTAGAGATCAATTTTATAGTAATACTTATCTCTATATACATAGAGGGTCTAAAATATCATATAAATTATTTGGGAATTTCTCTTAATTTAGAATGGGTATGACATCTTGGTCAATACAGTGATAGAAAAAAATTATGCACCCATCTTAAATATATCATTTAATTATTTAGGGGTTACCAAGTATTTTTTTTGATGAAAAATTTCCCCCATCTCACTACTCCACCCATCTCCTTTAAATTTATCCTTGAATAGTGAAGTTATAAAAAAAGTAAAAACATAGATCAGTGGAGGTGATTTTTGGGGGGGAAATATACATAATACTAAAAAAATAAAAATTTTAATTCTTATTTGATAAACTCCTAGAAGGATATATGTTAAAAATCATCAGATATAATAATTAAATTTATAGAAAAAAACTGAATGGAACAATCTGATTATTGAATCTCTATATAAAAAATATTTGATGCATCTAAATTAATTATTGAAAAATTAATTTATCTAAATTTTTTTTATCAATCCTATAAAATACACCATATATTAGATTGTGTAACCTACATATAAAAACACTAATATTGTTTTTATCAATTATTTTAAAAATATTATTATTTTTTCAACACCCCCATAATATTTTTTATGGAATCCCATGTATTTTCATAATAATTGAAAATATATTCTCACATACTTGGGTGGATGATCAATATACATATCACCTATTTTAAAAATATTTTTATAAATTTTGACTTCACATTTAGATGGTGGATCTTTTAATTTTGTTTGTAATTTATCAAGATCAATAATACAATAATTATCATCCATTCAATGGGAGAAGAAAATTCACCACAATTAATTCCCTCATTATCCTCTAATTTATTGGAAATTAGTCTCTCTTTGAATCAGTAGTCTTCTCTGTGGGAATTATCAGTGGATTTAAACACCTAGAACATATAATATTTTTCTCCCTTCTGGTAGGTGTGTTTTGTCAATTTTTTAGATGAAAGTGATATCTTTATCTGATACTTTACAACATATTTCTTTTGATCTATCATCCTAAAATCCCAGAGGATAAAAAGTTAGTAAGAGGAAATAAAAAATCAAAATATTATCTAGTTATTCTCTGGATTCATATATTTCCACAATGAGTCAATTTTTTTTGTGATTTTATATGATAATATTAATGTTCAATACCTTATTATGTTTAATTATGTGGTGATTGTGTCATTTTTTCTTCATATCCTTCTTCATCCTCTCGTATTTATACAATATTTTCTTCTTTTTTAAAGTGATTTATCCCATTCTTGATCATTTTTATTGAATAAATTTCATTTTATCATCTTCAAAGATTTAATATTTTTTTAAATATAGTCATATTCTTGATGCATTTATGCAAGTGATATCATATTTCTCGATCGCTCAATCCCATAAAAAATCATCACTCAATTAATTTTTTAGTTTTTTCTATGTGTATTTTGACAGAAGAAATAAAACCAAAAAACTGAAATATGGAATAAATTTGTCTTGTGAGTACAATATGCTTCATTTAGTATCATAATTCAATATTGTTTTGTATCTATTGGGTACATACAAAAAAAATACTCTTTGGTATATGATCCATTAGGAACTCCTTTTTCTTTAAACATTATTCTTGTTATGTTTTGAGTGGTTAATTTTTTATTTATTTTAACTACTATATTTTTTTGAGTTGAGTTAGTGAACATAAAATAGTGGTCAATTAGATACTGCTTGAGGAACTCCTAAAAAATACTGGAGGTGTAATCCCCACATCGATCAGATCACAAATTTTTTATAGGATAATTTCATTGATTTTACACTGGCATTGTAAATTCATCGATGATGTCACACACTTATGAAATAATCTAGATAATTTATATGTCATGATCTGCACCCCTAATGATACCATAATAAGGGGATGTAGATTAGGACCCTTGGTCCCCACCTCTAATACTCCCTTGGATGGCGACTAGCACTGAGGGTATAAATATTTGTTATATAGGAGGTATTACCTTCTATAATGTTAATATTATTTGGAGATAAGATGAATCATCCACCAAAAACACCATGCTATAATATAATAGATACCAAAAACCATCTTATTAAATATGAATAAATTAAAAATATATAGGTAAATGTTTACAAAGTAAAATAACAGAAATAAAAATTAAAGAAGCGACACAACAAATATCCAAATGTATGAACTAGTAATGTCTTGAATAATCCACAAACACCTCCTAGAAACCCTAAGACCACTTTATATACTAAGGGTGACAGTATATGTGTATTCAGTAGGAAAACCAATGTATATCATGAAGATGTGAAAAGATCATACTAATGAACCCATGTGAAAACAATTGAACAAAATAGTGCCTATATATGTATACTAACTAGAACCCAACCTCAATAAGGATAACTCAACGAATGAAGAATTCCAGTATAATAATATAATATTAAGAATATCAAATAAGGGAACCCCACACCAATTTACCATTAATTTTACACTCTCACACCCCAATGGGGTATGTCATAATAATTCCACCTCTTTTTAATAACATCACATCACATTAATATCCCTATCGAAGACCTCTGGCCCATCACATCACAGAACTTTTCATAACTAGTGTAGTAGCATATTTCGAACCTTAGGGGTATCAAACTTGTTACCTCCTCCCACTATGCATGACCCCCACCACTATCCATCTCATCAAATCTCTATCAAAGACAAATAGATTATCACATCTGATCACATCACATGTATAAAGGCACAATTTTGACTTTTGGCCATCACATCCCATGCATATCACAAACACATGCATGATAGTGTGAGGAAGAATAGGTAGCCAACCATTCACTCTTCCACTAGGATGATGGAAAAAAACAACCCCAAAACATTTAGTTGTCAGCACATGGTTCCCTACATGGGTGGTGTACATATAGAAAAGATAAATAATATACAATGTATATTCATTTAGAGAAACCGAATAGAAGACCAATCCTAAGTGTTCACAACCAAGGCATAAAACATCTCAAAAGAACCTTAACATTATCTTCTAAAACAAAAATAACCAACCCCACAAGAAAATAATTCTAAAATTAAAATCTTATCCTTTAATTATCATTTTGAAATTTTCCATATTTTATGTTACCAAACCCTCCAATTAATATAGGAAACTTTTTTCATATTTCCATCCCATTAGTATAAACAAAACATTAACTATTTTAACGACACAACCCATCAACAATTAATTTGTTAAAGATTAAAATTTTACATCATTTTCATGAATTTAGTTCCATTAATACTTGAGCAACCAGTGTAAGCAACCAAAATCAGAGCCCTACTCTACAACTAAACAACAACAACCATCACCGCTCCACTGTACAACCACTACACAACCACTATCATATCTCCACTACTCAACCATATTATAACCACCATCTCACACCCTTTTCACAACCATATTACAACCAATTCATCCACACACATCAAAATATAGACATCCAATATATCCTAACCTCAAATCCAAGAAAAAATACACAACCTCATCAAAAATTAAATTACATCAAATACCACAACATTTTCAAGACTAGGAATATGATCTTAAAATAAATTAAACTTATTAATTTAATGGATTTATCACAAAATACATTTATCATGGTGAAACCAATTCATTAACTGGGTATAAGTGGTAAACCATCTGTTTACATTGGTTTAATAATAATCACCCAACAAGTATATCAAAACATATAAAAAATTTAAACAAAGGGTCTACCAATAGCTATGATTTACTTCTAGGAATTACATTTATAAAATCATAATTTCAACAATAATAAAGCCTATAAAATTCATGTGATTAAAATTCTCCCTCACCTATTTAAATTCATTTATAATATATATATATATATCTTTGTTAAATTGGATGAAACCAGTTCTTCTTAGATAAACATAGTAAAACCTCCCCACATGATACACATAAAGAATAAATAATGGAATTCTTACTTGGATGAACCTCGATTTACACAAACTAGCTATAAAAAAATTGGGGGTGCACATATAGTAGGAAAACAATTTATGGAAACTCAACCCAACTGTAGAAAAAATGTCTCATGAGCCCAAAGAATGAAGGATTTTGAACCTCAAGTATTTGGATAAAAGAAGACATAAATAATAAAGAAAATATAGTCTATTTTTAATGATTATAATATGATCAATCATGATTAGATATAGTTTTATCATTGTTATTAAAGTCATATATCATTAAATCCACATGTCATAATCATTTAAAAGGTCATGTGACTTTTTAAAAATTGATGATTTGATATATTCCATTTGGAATAGATTTAAAATTTATTAATATATGCATTAAAACATTTTTTATCATAGAAACATAAAAAATGGTATATATTTAAATAAATTCTTGAAAAATTTCTAATATTGTCCACTACCACTACCAGGGTGACACTACCTGGTTTTCACCACCATGGTGCCACACAAGGGTGGCACCACCAGGGTGACACTACCAGGGTTTTATCTTGTGTTTTACACTTCCAAGATGACACTTCCATGGTTTCACCACTACACTTCCATCGCTAGGATGCCACAACCATAGAGCCACCTCCATAATGACATATCTATTATTTCACCATTGGTGACCCACAGCCAGAATTCAATTGTTGGTTATACACTTCCAAAAATATCCACAGTTTTAGATCTTCTACCAGAATTCCATCATTGCTGATCCACCACCTGAATGATCTACTTTTTTTGAACCAATGCAAGAAAGATCCACTATTTGTGATCAAGTTCTAGAAAGATCCACCTCCAGACTAACAGTGTTATTTATCCACTTCCAGAATGATCTATCATTTGTGATCCCCCACCAGAATGACCAAAAATTGGTTATCCAACACCATAATGATCCATAGTTTGTGATTTACTTGTAACAATGATCCATCATTGGTGATACACCTCCAGAGTACCATCATTGGTGATCTACTACTACAATGATCCACCATTGGTGATCCACCACCAGAATGATTCACCATTGGTGATCCACCACCAGAATGATCCAACATTGGTAAAACGCCACAAGAATGATCCAACATTGGTGATCTAGCCCCACAATACCACCATTGGTGATCCACCACCAGAATAATCTACCATAGGGATCCACATTCATAATGATCCATAAATTATGATCTAACAATAGAATTTTCCATCATCAACTAAAAGACCCCCCTTGCCTCCAAAAATTCAAAAAAATTCCCGCTTCCATCTCCCAAATACTATAGTCTTTCCCCGATCATCTCAAACACCACATTTCGTGCAATGTAATGGGCCAAAAGGTCTTTTTTGTTACATCAGATACCTATTAAGAAATTATCTCCCTTAACAATTTAAGACCAAACTAGAAGGAAATATAGAAAGGGTCCGATCAACCATCCCCCAAAATACCTCTTAGTGAACTAGTTATATCTGAAACACTCTCACCAACCCATCCAAGTACACTTCCCCAAAAACATTAATAATGTAATTCTATCCCCCATGTCGATATACTATCTGCTCTAGGTGGAATTGAATCACCTATTTCAACTACTTACATTGTATTATAATGCATATGAATTATTAATTTTGTCATTCACATTTTATATATAGAATATTAGTGAAATATAATATTAAAAGGTTTATGTAAATGTCATATAAAACTTAAGGGTCAAAACATCGCATAAAGTAATAGTAACAAAAGAAAAAACATCAAAAGAATAAAAAAACTCATGGTATTGGGAATGTATTTTCAACTATAACTCTCAGGTAAACACATCTAGGACACCATTCCTCCACAACACATGATCCAATGGAATATTTTATTCACAAATCACCTTCTCTCGATGGTCTTGGATCTCCACTATCTAGTCTAATAATTTCACATCATCAACAATATGAAACTCTCCCCGGTGAATGGAAGGGGAGTCACCATGAAGATACCGATGGATCTAAGAGGCATGGAATAATTAATGGATATTTCTTATTCATGGAATAAGATCAAACTAGTAATAAAATTTTCCAATATGACCCAACACCTTAAGGTCCCAAAAAACCAGGGAGATAGATTACTGTCCTTATCAAATTTATAATGACCACATCTAGGGGAAACATTTAGAAACACATATCATCCAATATCAAACATTCTGGGCCTCTTTATGGTATCATCAAAATTCTTTTTTTGATCTTATGTTGCTTTCATCCTCTCTTAAACTAACTGAGACTTATCTATCATTCCCTCCACCACAATATCTACAAGTACTACTGACTCCCCAAACATTTCCCAGAAAAAACAAAGAACTACATGGCTACCCATGAAAATCCTAAAATGGGACCATTAAAATGGATGGCTGATAGTTTTTTATAACTAAACTCAATCATGGTTAGGTTTCATTCCAATTATTTACCAAATTCCAAGATAAATTCATCTAACATGTCCTCTAGTGTTTGTATAGTCAGTTATGTATTCCAACTAGTCAATGGGTGAAAAGTTGTGTTATGGTATAATTGAGTGTTAAAATAATCTAAAATCTCTTCCATAATCACAAGGTAAAAGATGTTTCCAAATCCATGAAAATGAACCTTGAGTCTCCATGTAGCTACACATAATCATCCACAAACCTATTTTCCAAAACATCCCTTGTACCCAACTACCTAATTTCTAGGAAGTGAGATGAATTTTTATACCGATCCAAAATCACCAAGACAACATAACAACCATGCCAATATCTGGGTAGCACTATAATAAAATACATTAATTTTTAATCCCATTTCCACTTAGAAACATAAAATGGTTGCAATAATCTAATAGGAATATGATTCCCAACCTTCACCTGGGAGAGAACCAGATACTAAGCCACAAACTCTCCCACTACTCATTTCATCCCATGCTTCCAATACTATATCCTCTGTGTATGTTACATCATGGATAATCCTGGTTGAACTTTTAAATTTCATATATAAATATAACTAAGGAATAACTCACACATTGCTACTAAAACAAAAAAAATCACCTAAAAATCTTTGGGTTCTAACCGTTCATCAACCATCCCTCTAGAGCATCACCATGGAAAATACAGCCACACATCACCTCTTACTCAGAGTCTTCGGAATATGATTCCTCTACATTCCACATCAATGAAGACTACACCCACATCCGAACCATGAAAACCCTTATATCAATAACCCTAAAATATAATTACAGGGCTGCTAACTCATATATCACTATCTAAGCATCTAAAGACTCCCAGACAACATCATTATGCGAATTTAGTATCAAGGAAGTAGCCAAAAAATTCCTCATTCCTGGAGTATTGGAGATCAAAAAATGATATATCCAAAGAATATAAATCTAAATATGCTATTAGAGATTCATATCTTATTGAGAAAAGATATACCTCAAACAATTTTGATCTGTGATGACCAAAATAACCCTTCAGTGAGGTAATTTCACTAAAAAACTAGTACAGACCCAAATAAAGGTAGATAAATATCATTGGTGGAATAGTTACTCTCTTGAGGGGTTAATTGACTATAACCATAAGATATCACATCCTTTTACCGCAACACGACACATCCCAATCCTAGACATGATATCTCATAGAAAACCTTAAACAACACACACTCCTCCTACAACTGATTCACTATAGCACATACTAAATTCCCCTTCAGAGAGTTGAATATCTCTGAACACTGATCAATCAATACAAAATATTGGTCATTCCTTATAAAAGTTATCTATAGGGATATAACTACATTGAAATCTGGAACAAATATTAGATAATACACTATGAGAATAAGGAATTAGCGAACCTCTTCCATGTTATTAGTTTTTACCCAATAAACAACTACATTGAACGTTAACAAGTAAACTAATAAACATTGTTGAGACACCAAATTTACAAGAAAATTCACCTCTTGTTTCTAAAATATAAACTAGAAAAACATTATATATATATGGTAGTGGGAAAGAACATTTAAAATAGCTTTTAGGTTTTCTAAATTCTTCTTCTCTGATATTGAGTGAATCAATATGTCATGAATGAACAAAACTATTAATTCTTCTATGAATTCATGTAAAATAGAGTTTAGGATCCTCATGAACATAGATTGTGTGTTAGTGACACTAAATGGCTTGAATATGAACAAAATGATCCTGTACTAGCATCTAAAGGAATTTTTCTTCATATCTCAAACTTTCAACCTCAAATAGTGAGATCAATATTGTAGATCAATTTGGGAGAACCTATATGCTCCCCTAAGCTTGTAAAAAATATCATTGATCCCCATCAAAAGATAGTGATTCATGATCATTACATAGTTTAACCTCTAATATCTTATACACAACCTCAAACTACCATATGAATTCTTAGTGAAAAACAGTAGGTTAACTAAAAATAAAACACTACACTAGATGAAACCCATTTCCATAAGATCTTTTATCTAAATCCCAAAATCCCATACTCATAAGGTTCTATATGATAGGGATATATCAAAATAGATAAATCACTAGTCTACAATTATATTCTTCACTCATTATTTCATATAGTGGGTAGTGCCAAATCCTCCTTCGGGAAAATATCCAGGAACATCTTGGAAACCATTAGAGACTCATCTATCCATGTGTTTTTTGATTCCATAGAAAACTCATAAACAAATGAATTAAGGTGTTCCAATCACAAAATACCAACCTGGAAGCACCACTCGCCAATGAAACCACACACTAGACATCAAATTTTTTGAACACAAATCCCTTCCAGAAGAAACTGATAATAGAACACATAGAATACAATCCATCGATGAGGAATATGAAATCATATGGCTGCATATGTAGCAGTAAAATTTCCAAACATGATTGTTGATTCCCCATCATTGGTTTACATTCTAAACACACCGAAAATATAATGGTATGGCCACTTACTATTATAGTCAACACCAGGGGCATGTGTATCCTCTCTATATCTAGTCCAAGATCACAGAATAGAGTGGGTGAAACAAAGGAGTGACAATATCTTAGATAATACAATTTAAAAACAAGGTCACATGACAAATTAAGAATACCTTGAATGATATATTCATCCCCTAGTGCTGCTGGCTCTACTGCCTGGAAAAGACCATGCCCATCACCTCTTCCTTCCTACTAACACCAACCTCTATGACTAGTTACCACATATTAAAGGGGAAAAATTATTTCCTATTCTAAGTATTATGTAATTATATTATCTTTTATTTATTTCATTTTAACTTAAATTAACTTTACAAGATATTAAACTATCTAATATAATTAAGAATGCAATTTATCATTATTCGTGTAACTATCCTAGGTCTCTACCCTACAAATAGGCCCACCTCACCTGGTTGTTCAATAAGCTCAAAGTCTCTATACCAGATTTTTGGGGGAACTAAAATCACATTATCTAGCCTGTCTCTCTATCATATGTCATGTTCCATGGTCAATTAGAACTAATTACTTACCAAACCATGTAATATTCACTTTTCCAAACAGCAAACTCCATCTTATCTCTCTACTGCCACCATTGAAACCACTATATCATGAACCCCTCAATTGAAGGATGCAACAATTAGGGGAGGGATATAATTACCCCCTAAGTCCCACCCCTGATAGGCTCGATGTATGAAAATGACAGTGACGGTATAAAAATATCACGTGTATGAGGAATTAGGCACTATAATGTCAATAATATTTATAGATAAGATGAATCAACTCCATGAAACACATTTACATAACATAAAAGAACCCAAAATTCATCCCATAATGAATGTATAAATAAAAATCATATAGATAAAAGTCTCCAATGTAAAATAAAAAAAATAAAAACTGAAGTAGTGACATAGTTATTTTCCAATGGCCTGAACTAGTAATGACCATCATGGTCTATAATGTCACATTGGAACCTAAATATAAATTTATATATTTTGGGAGAGTATATAGGTATACTCTTTTTGAAATCAAAATTCTCTCATATACATGGGAAATGATAATACTAATTCACCTATGAGAAAGCAGTAGAACTAAATAGAACCCATAATGTTAAACTAGAAAAAACACCAACCTCATTAAGAATTTCTCACAAAATAATGAATCTAATATTAATAATATAATATGAAGAATATAAATGAATAGTACCCACATTTTCTTTCCCACTGATTTTTCATTATTACACCCTAATGACCTATGTCCTTGAGCTCCCACATATTTCAAATAATGTAACATAACATCACTATACCACCCATAATCACCTTGTTTGTTACAAAATATAATGTCTGATAAAAATTCTAGTAAGGTATTGTGATCTTAAATGATATCAACCTCATTCCCCCATGCTACCATTCACGACCCCCACCATAATCCATACCATTAGATATCTCTTGAAGACAACTGGTCCATGAAATCTAATCATATCACATGTAGAATGTTAAACTTTTTTACTTCTGGCCATCACAACCCATACATATCATCAATTCCTAGAAGTGAGAGAAAGGTATAGTGGGTAGTAATCCATCTATCCTCACACCGGGATTTTGTAAAAACTCCGAAAACATTTGGTTATCATCACAAGATAATCTATGTGGGTGGGGGTATTTATAGAAATCACAAATAATATAAAATGTATATACATTTAGAGAAACAAAACTAAAGTCCCATAATATGGGTTCACAACAAAGGCATACAACATCTTAATGGAACCTCTACGTCCACTTCGAAAACTAAAACCACCACCCCCATAAGAAAAACACAATCCATAATTCATATTTTACATTTTAATTTTCATTAATCCATTTTCTAGGTTTTCATCTTCCACACCCTCCCATTAAAAAAGAACAATGCTTTTTTATTTTCATCACATTTGTTTATACATTACATTAAATGTTTAAACCATACAAAACATCACCAATTAATTCATTAATTATTACCATTTCAAATAATTTTCATGTATTTTATTCAACTGCTACTCATCCAACTAGAATTACCATACACCATTGCAGTGCCATTGGAAAACGACACCATAACTACCATCACGACCCCAAAGCACAACCACGCCACAACCACCATCACAACCACACTTCTAAAATATATTACAACCGGAATAACGACCCCAATACACAACCATATCACATCCACATCCCCCACACACATCACAACATAGCCACCGCCCAAGAAATACCTCATCACATATAATCCACAACCCAAAACCGCATAAATAAACTCATTAAAAGACATTCCACATCATTTTATAGATTACTTATAGGGTATTTCAATCAATCACGCTTCATAATTTAAGGTCTTTATCAGATAATCAATATATAATTGTGATACAAATTTATTATCTATGTATATGTGGTTAACCAGTTAGTTATTTTAGTTTCACAAAAGTAAAACTGTCCGAGAATCAAAATGCATATAAAAACCACAAAACAAGTGCTACCAACAACCATGATTGTTTTCAAGACATTACGTTTATAAAATCACAATATCAATAATAATAAATCCTATAAAATTTATTTTATTCACATTACCCTAAACCTTGTTTAAATCATTTAAAAAATTTATTTGTATTTTTTAATTTAGATCCAACCATTCGTTCTTAGATAAAAATATGCACACTTTCCCATATGATAAACATAAAGATTAAATGATGGAATTCACACCATGGAGAAAAATTCATTACAAAAACATGTTGCACTAAAAAATATGGGGTGCACATACAAGAGGAAACCCCTTCAAGGAATCTTGAAAAAAATTGAAACAAGTTTACATGAAAAAAAGTTAAAAAGGATTTGGAACCACTCTTCTCAAAACTATTAAATACCAATAGATTGTAGAAAATATCTTTTATTTTTAAAGATTAGATATAGAACCATCAGGAATAGATATGATTTCAAATTGGTCTTTAAAGTTGAATATCATTAAATCTACATGTATTAAACATTTAAAAGGTCACCATACATTTTATATGTTGAATAAGTGACTAATACCCTTTAAATAGACTGTAAAATTCATTAATTTAATTAATTAAAACCATTTTTATTGATGAATCCTCAAAAATTAAAATTCTATAAATTTTGGAAAAAATATAAACATTTTTCACTAACATTGATATGGTGCCACCACTAGGCTACCAATTCTAGGATGAAACTACTAGGGTTATACTACCAGAGTGCTGCTTCTGTAGTTCCACCCTAAGGGTTCCATAACCAGGGTGCCATCACTAGGGTGCCACCACCAGGGTGTCACTGCTAGGATTCCAATGCTTGTGTGCCACTTCTCACGTTCCATTGCATGAATTACACCATTGGTTAATCCTATCTATAATTACATCATTATGGATCCACCTCCAAAATGATCCACTATTAGTAATATTTGTCTAGAATACCACTATTGGTGATCCACCATATGATTTTTCAACTATCAGTGAATCATTTCCATAATTATCCACTATTAGTGATACATCAACAAAATAATCCACCATTAGAATTTGACTATTGGTGATCCACCACCAAAATGATCTACTATTAGTTACCAACTGCGAGAATGATCCAAAACTGTTGATCCAATTTCATAATGATCCACCATTAGTAATCCATATCTATAATGATCTACCATTGGTGATCCACTACTAGAGATACACCATTGGTGTTCCACATCCAAAATGATACACCATTGGTGATCCACCTCCAGAATTACCCACCATTGGTTTTCCACCACCAAATAATCCAAATTTGGTGATCCTCCACTATAATGATCCACCATTGGTGATCCACCACATGAATGATCAAATATTAGTAATCCAAATTCATAATGACATTTTTGGTGATCCATTACCATAAGTATCAACCATTGGTGATCCACCTCTAGAACGATCCACTATTGGGGATTCATCACCAGAATTTTCTATCATCCACTAAACACCCCTATTCCCCCCAAAATACCTAAAAATTCATAGTTTCCTTTTCTCAACCACTTTAGAATTTTCATAGATATATCTACCACTATATTTATAACAATGTAATGGTATAGAAGGTTTGATCCATTATATTTTATACATGTTTTACTATTATAATCAATACTAAATATATTAATGAACCATCTTTATAGATTCAATTTTAGATTCATAAGACCACAAAAATTAGCGTGGACTAACTCAAGCATCATTATATGTTTCAAAGTTTTTATTTTTTATATTTTTTTCTATAGGTTTCTCTCAAGAAACAAAAATTTTACAAAGTTTTTTTTGGATACCTTATGTTATGAATCCAAATCAAAATCTTGTTTCTCTCTAATAATCTAAATCATTTATAGATCTAATTATGAACCTGAGAATCCATATCCTATTTTTATCATCATGTACAATATTATTACATCGTGGTACATTAAGGTGCTTCATAAGAATTAACATGATGGTCTCCATCATGGGAGAATTTGGACTATCATTTTAATTCCATGAACAATTTAAATTTTTTTATATTATACGCCTCAGTGAAATCCTTTCTCCTCCAATTTATCTGTATATAATATGATGTTATTTATGTTGAGTATATAACAGACATTAGAGATAAATTCATGATTTTTCTCTCTTTTCAACATTAGAATATATCCTCTTCCCGAGAAATATATTATTGGGATATCTTTAAATAAAATCTATCTTCAAACACTCTCTTATATGTTAATAAACAAGTATCTCATGATTTTGATGTGGGTTACTTATCAAGAGTCAATATAGAATATTCCATGTTTTTTTTTGATATTTTTTCCATCAACATAAGAGATAATTTAGTGATAGGCCTAGTTTTTATAATTTTCTCTTCATTGGTGAAATTATCCATGGGTTTCTTACTACATCCTTCATGGTTATAATGTCTATATTTGTGAAAAATATAGTATTAATCATTTAATTTTTTTCATTCGCTTGGTAATGTTAATTACTCTTCATATTTTATTTACTATTCCTCCTAAACTATAATAATTATATTAATGACCCCATAGATTTGGGATTCTTACAAAAAATTATTTACTTTTGGGGCAATTCTATTTTAAAATAAATCCTCTTACTCTATCAAATTATAAATTCCCCTCCCCATATGATCCCATTTCGAGTTATTAAGATAAAAATTTTATTGTATATAATTCAAAAATAAATTTTCATTTCTTTAGTTATTCACTACTAATCAATGTCCTTTATGAAAACCCAATAGCTGTTCAACAAAAAATTTATTTATGACATTGGTTTCTTCCATAGTAGAGACCTTGTAATCAAGTTTTTGATCTTTTGATAAATAAAATTAATATATAGTAATATTTAATAATATTTCATCCATTTCTCCATAGTTTGATCATCTCCTACATTAAATATGTATGATACATGGCATTGGTTTCATAAAATATCATAGAAAATTATTTGAACTCACCTCATAAACATTGAAGTCATATATTCTTCACTTATACTATACCAATGAATGCATGGGGAGGATTTTCAATATCCCATTGATATTTTTAAAGGATAAATTTTCATTAATGTTTCGTCATAATGGTATTGATATATTATTATTTTTATTTATAGTGTCAAACCTATTCCATCCAAAGATATTCTTTTTGAACATCTAGAATAGAAAAATCCACAGTATTATATTCTTACATGGTTTATCCATGCTTCATGATATCCATGAAATTTTATTTTCTATGGATATATTTAATTTTGATGGACCAATTGCCATCATTATTATTCATCAATTTTGAAATCAAAGTCTGAGACTTCCCATTCACATTGTAAAATATGATGAATGTGTAAGGGAAGATAATGAAAATTATCAAACATCCATAATTAAAATTGTTTAATAATTAACATCTCTGATAGACCACATATGTCAGAGTAAATAAACATCTAATTCTATGATTCCGCTAATGGGTGGAATTTCAATGTATTTTAATAATGAATAAGATTGGAAGTTATTTTTAGGGACAACAATATACAGTAGAATAAAAAAGGGAACAATTGTATTTACATTATTTGATAATTTTTTTAAAGGATACAAGATAGAATTCATGAGACGAAGCATCCAAATTTATAGAAAAATAATTAAAATGAAATGGTTGATTCCATTAATATTTACACCATAATTATTTGGTATTTTTTTTCAATAGTTATCAAATTAATATATTCAATTAATATATTTATTTTTCTTATATCTGATTCCTCATATTTGGGATAGCTTAACACATCATCACCCAAATAATGTTATTCCCTACCAGATTTCAAATAACTATTTATTTTTTAAACATTCCACTAAAATTATTATGGATGTATCTATTTAAATGTTCTACCCCTTTTACATTATACATATATCTTTCCTTAAATATCTTCTTCTATGAGTTTTGGTGTGGTCTCCTACAAACAAAGGTCTTAATCAGTACCATTATTTCTCTTTTCTCCTTTCCTACATCGTTATCTCCCATATAGGGTCATGGAAGATGGTATTGGTGGATGAAGAAGGTTTTGTAGTATGTTTTTGGTGTGGGTTATTGTTTGAACCGCATTTTCATTTATTTTTTGGTGACTTGTTTTATATTATCATTATTCATGGAGTATTTCATTAAAATATTATTCTAGTTTTTGTTCCTAATTCAATACACCTGACCCCATCTTATTCAGGTATAATGGTTTTTAAAATTGTATTTAGAACATGCAAGGGATGTATTTTATTCCTTGTATGATCGAACAATGACAGTTTTTCACATAATAGGATTCATTTTGGTTCCTTACTAAGTTCTATGAGGGTTGAATGAGGTTCTAGTGGTTGTTCTATTAGTCGGTGGTGCCTTAGTATTTATTTATATTATCACCCATTTCTCTATGTTTTACATTTTTTTCTTAAATGTATTATGAATTAGGATGAATTATTTATTCTATATTCTATAGAAGACATATCATTTTAAGTGGAGGTGATATCTTCTTATGATGTTGATACTACTTGAGATTTGTGTTAGAAAAGAGTGTGTTAAAGAGTCCACAATAGTTGGTATTTGTACTTGAGTGGGTTAAAATTTATCTTTTTTGTGGTATAGTATTTAACTTGGGGAAATTTCATAGGGATATATTTAATTTTTCGCTATGGAGGTGACTTTATACGGTTAAAATTTCATCTGATGGTGTAGGTATGTGGATGTTCTCTAGAAAAATCTAGCTCAAATGTGTTATATAATGACAATTTTAATTATTAATATGGTTCTATGGTGTTCTATTGGTACTTAAATTCAATGAGGTATATTATAATTAGTTATTTTTATTAATTTTGTTGTTGTAGACATATTGTCATTCATAGAGTTGTTTCATTTAGCAGTCATGGTCTAGCTGGAAGTTATTTATGCCGATGAAATTATGTGATATATGAATTGAAGATAAGTGATGTATTTGAAGAACAACCATTTCATGTCATGTTTATATATCATGATTCTTTTGAGTACTATATATAATCCCAAGTATTATAATCTTAACTTCCTTATATGTTCTTCATCCATTTTTAGAAACCTTTCTCTTCTCTTTGATGAGTTTAATCCCTCTTTTTATGCAATTTTTAATTTCTTACTAGTTTCATTTTTAGTGAAGTTTTTTATGTATGGTATGTTACTCTAACCCTTAAATTTTTTATTCATAAATATAAATATATATTTTTTGAGAGGGGGAGTTCCAAGGAACTAATGAAAAAAAAATATTGAGTACCTAGGCACCCCCATCTCTACATGTATTACTAGTTTACACTAATACCCAAATGTATCAAAAATAATGTCTAAATAATAATATAGTAAATAGTTATATTAAAAATTTTATAGTGATTTTATTGTACTAAAAAAGGTATAATATATGATTCTAAAATAATAATATATGACTGGTAGGAAAAATAAAGTATAATTTTTATCAAGGAAACAACCAAAGAATAAATTCATAAAGTGTATATAATATTATGATAATACCTATATAATATAAAAAATAATAAAATTCATGGAATAATATAAATAAAAATTTATGGAAACATAAAAACTAGGTATAACCGAGAAATAAAAAATGAAGATACATAATACAAAACCAAATAACAATAGGCTTCCATGTTTTGAAATTTAAAAATTAACGACATTAGAAGATCAACATAAACATTTAATGAAAGGATTCCTTTGAAGATATCAATTATACATGGAATTTTAGTTATTTAACATAGTTTTTTAATAGTCAACCAACTATTGGGAAAATTCCTCAATGTATGGAATGCAAGTCCATTCATATTATTATAACCCAACAAAGAAACATTCAAACCATACTTAGGATACTATGGTTATTACAATCCTTGAGGATTATATCATACAGTAGAGTATCAATATTAAAATACCTCACATTTAGATTTATCATTAGAGAGAAGAATACTTCCCAATAAAAAAATATAATTGAAATAAATAATGATATAAAATATCCACAAAATAAGGTAATAATATGAAATAAAATAAAATATTTTCAGGTAATAAAAAATTGATAGGTTATCAACATAATTCAAACCTTGAAAACCAAAAACAAACCCCTCACACAATTTAAAAAGTATATTAAAACCTTATCCCATTCATCCTCACATAAGTTATAATTTAAATTACCCATCATCTAAATAAGATTTTTTTATCTTATTGAACCATTTTAAATTATTTTAAAAAATAGTTAATTTGAAAAAAATAAATTCAATGTAAATAGATGAACTATCCATTACCACTTAATTTGACTAAACCATTACATTATAACATACAAAACAATTTAATTATGTTAATTTTCGATTATTGAATTTTAATTCATTCAAGTAATATTGTAATGAAATAGTTTACATCTTAAAAGATAATATCAACTCTATTGAAAATATGTTTCATAAGGAATGGTTTACCTTATTTCAGTTCTATTTAATAAATAACCACAAAATATGACATCATAAATGAAAATTAAAAAAATGACTATTTTGATGAAATTATTTTTTAAGAGCCCAAATAATTACCACATAATGTGTCCAATATTATGTAAAATAAACAAAAATTATTATATTACATATGAAACTAGTAAATGATGAATAAATTACAAAACATAGTACATTGATGAGGTGATAAAGTGGAATAAACTAAAAGACCTAAAGACATAACTTTATGTTATTGTACTATAAAAAAAATATTTACTCACATTTATTAGAATCATCAATGTTAATAGAAATATTTATAATAACTAATAATCATATTGAAATAAATAAATTTAATAGAATAAACAGAAACAATATGAAAACACATTAAATTTATTTCTAGAATCATAAAATAATAATAATTATTTTATTAAATATTTTTTAAATAATATTTAGAATAATAAATTATTTTCCATTTATAAATATCAAAATTAAT
This sequence comes from Viscum album, assembly GCA_963277665.1. Lineage (NCBI taxonomy): Eukaryota > Viridiplantae > Streptophyta > Magnoliopsida > Santalales > Viscaceae > Viscum > Viscum album. The sequence goes on along the minus strand of OY728121.1, from coordinate 2,021,821,368 downwards.
AACATGTAATAATGTTATAAATTCCTTGGTGGAAAAACTATTCAATATATACGTAATATTTTAATGAAAAACTCCTAAATTTTATGTAAAAAACTATTTATAATAAATCAATTCGTAATTCATAAATAAAATTTTATATTTATCTGTTTTAAACCAATTAGAAGACACATTTCAGGCACAACTAAAATATCTATATAATAATTTTTGTTATCACCTACCAATTATCAATTAATATAGAACTCGTCTTAGTTTGGATACCATAATGAAAATCCCAAGAATTTAAAAATCTAATTACATTCCCAAAGAACATAATTAATTATCATCCATAAATCAAGAAAAGAATACCCAAGAAAATGGATATAGAAAACTCAAATAGAAAATTTCATATAAAAAATAGAAAAAAATATTCATTACCTAAAGAATTGAAAATTTTACCCAAAAATCAATGAATCACTAAAATAAATAATCTCTCATCTGATAACCATGAAAATATTGATGAACAGTGAGTAAAAATCCTCTTTTAACATCCTCTATAATGGATATAAAAATTGTTTTTTTTCTTCATGTGGATTGTAACATGTTTTGGTTTAATATAATATGAAATATCTAATAGGACCTTGTGAAATAAGAACATTAGAGGGAAATGAATAATTATATAAAATTAGTGGAATATTTATGTTCATTTGGTAAGTATAATTCTTCCATAATGTCTCAAATTGAGAAGTTTAGTAGAGGTATAAAAAATAGAGCAATGAAAGTTATTATTTAAAATGAATATACTCAATGTAAAATAATACTAAAGTACCCCCATTTTAATTTATTAGAATTAATGAATATAGATTAATGTTCCCTGAAATATAAAAATGATGACCTAGGTTTAAACGGTACTTGGTATCCCTCTACTAGATCCCTAGTTGTCCCCAAAGACCACTCTCTATTCTATTTACATTCACTAGGTACCTGATAATCCCCTACCATCTACCCAATTCCATCTTTAAAAACTATTATGTATGCACCATATTATATCCTATATAAGGAGCCTCTAACTTCCTATGAGACCTCCAAATATACACATAAAAATATAAAATTCATCCTAAATAATTGAAATTGAATTTCTAAGCTCAGAGTGATTTGTTTTCATGTATAAACTACAATATATATTAATTTTGAATGAATATTTAAATATCCTTTAATATAATTAGAACATGGGTTTAAAAAATTTCCTTAACGTATCAATTTGAATCCCAAAAAATTCATACTATATTCTAAAACTTGATTTCTTACATAGTATAACAACAAATATTTTTCTTCCTCACTTAGGATAATCCTAGAACACTTATCATTTTTCTAATTATTATATCTAAAAATAAAAAAATTATTATAATTTCTCAAGGTTCTATAAAAAATAATAAATATTGTGCTCCCTATAATTATAATACAAAAAAATCAACTGAAACATTAATCAATTAACATCAATAGAGTCAATTAGGGCATTCTGTTAGGTGATCTGACATTTCATATTATTTTAAAAAAATTAAAAAAATTAATATATTATTTAGTTTCATGTCAATAATCACATTCTATTATAATTAATAATATGATGTTTAAGAATTAGATTTTTCTTTTGAAATTTATTTTTAGAAAAACACTGACAGTTTTATATCAAAAATAATTGAAACCTTCCTAATTAAAAAATATTACAATATTTCATTTTGTTAATGAAAAAGGTGAAAATTGTTTTTTTAAATATTTTTTAAATGTAAATGGAATTCGACCACAATAATACTATATAAAAAGAAGAAAAAAATAATCCTTATAGACTAAACACGTAAACATTAAACTATTCTCAATATATTAAAACTAACATATTTATCTAATAATATATATCAAATAAAAACAATTAATATTTTCCATAGAAAAATTTTAATTTATAAGAAATATGGATGAAATGTAAATATATATGGGATACACATTAATTAGTCATATTTTACCAAAAAATATGTTTAATAAAACAAATATTACATAATTTGTTTAATATAACTAATTAATTATCTCCATAAATAAATTTCAAAAAAATGAATATTCACAAATTCTAATATGACTCATGAAGAAATGATGATTGAATTAATGTAGAATTAGACCCCTAAATAAACCTTATAACTCTTTATATATTTTAATATCATACAACTTTATAATATATTTAATCCAAATACCTAAAAGGTATGTAAAAATGTTTACCACTTACCCCACGAGACATCCTTAATCTCTAGTCTATACTGGAAAGAACCATAAGTTTATGTTTATCACTGAGGAATGATTTACTCACTTAAAATATTAAATAAAATTAATTCAGTATTAATTTACCAATATGTATATTCCAATTCATATGATTTAATTTTCTAAAATATCATCAAATTAACTCTGAAGAACATCCTTGATAAGGGTAACTAGTAAAATAGTATAAATTATTTTATACATGAATGCATTTAGAAAAGTAAAATTCAATCCAATCACATTTAATTTTGAAAAAACTAAATATCATTTACTAAAGTAATTAATAAATAAAAAATTAAATAATCAATGATCCTAAAAGAATCCTCCTAACAAATAAGGCCTCCAACACACCAAATACTCAAAGAAACAAATCCTATAAATGAAACACGATATCAAAATTGTATAAAGCATCCAAAAACTAAGAAATGTCTTATTAATTAATTAAATAACAACAATTAAGCTACATATCCACTATAGTGTTCATGTAGAGTGTGAGAAGGCTAAGTAGGAACCACAAATGAACTCAAATATAAAATGTTAGAAATAATGTTTACTGACATGCCTTTAATATAGTGATATATAAGGTAATATTTTTAATTTATAGGTTAATAGAAATGGATTCATTAGGTTGTCTCACTAGAATAGTTTCATAGTTTATTCACATAATAATTCCTATTCACTTGAAATAGATGTTTTTTTATTAAAAGAATAAAAAGGCTTTTATAGAGATAATTAAAATATAAATATATTAAAATAAAATTAAAATATTATTTAGAGAGTACTTGGAAAAAGGTTTTGGATTTAGGATCAATAGTTATTCAAATATGTTTTTTTAAATTATTTTGATAATAGAATTATTATATATCACTCTTAGATAAAATTCCTCTATTTTGTTGGTTGGGAAATATATAATTATCATAAAATATTAATTTCAAATCCTTCATTAACTATGGTTGATTACACACCATAATCAAGAGTGTGACATCTTCTAGGACTCAACTCCATTGTATGTTGTTTCATCAAATGAAAATCTTAACTCCATTGTTTGTTTAAAGATCCTTTTTAATGGAAGGGAGTGAAATTAACTAAATAAAATAATATAAGTGATTTGGAGATTTATGTAATCAGGGAAAATCACCACACCCAAACACATTCCCATAATCCAACAAAAATTTGTTAAAAACATGAATGAATTCAAATATAAATTTAGGAAACACATATCCCCCCAAAGGCCATGAATCAGGTTATCCTTCCTTATTGTAAATAAGAGGACATGGTGGAAGAAGTGTGTAAAAGATAAGAATAAAAATATAATATTATTAAGGAAATAAATACAATGAGAGAGAGAGATAATGATAGGTAATGAGAAAAAATATATAGAAAATAATGAAGAAATTGAGTGAGAAAATTAGATGGAAAAAGTAATAAATTACCTTGGAAAATAAAAAAAAATTATATTTAAAAAATGAATAAAATAATTTAATTTAATATGGAAGAAGCACTATTACTTCTCCACTATGCCTACATGACTTAGAATAGGTATGACACCACTAAATTATAGAGGGATACATCATATAAATCACCCTCTATTTGAATTATTCTATATCTCTTTGTTTTTTTACTTGTTTGTTTTTAAATTTTTATGAATTTTCTTTTTGAATCATAATAAATATTGGGTTTTATTACAAAATTTAATCTCATAGTTCACGCGGTGCTTAAAATCCTGAATTTCATGACCACATGGAATGTGAAGATTCCCCTCAAAACATATAGACATCCCAATGGCTTATTAGAGATCAAAAAAGTATACATATATGTAAATATCACTTTTATTTGGGCTTAAACATCATCTAAAGAGGTCCAAGAGGATTTCCACGATGGATTGAGGCCTAAATAGCTTATATAAGCTTGAACTCTAGCTTCCATGGTAGTGGCCATAGTGATTCTGATAATTTGTAATGGTATCTCGATGACATAAACTGTATATGGTGATGGAGGAAAAATGATAATATTTCCAAGTGGCAGGGGAATGAGAATCATGAATGGAATGACTATATATATATATATTTTGATCAGTTCCCATGTAATTTTTGATCCATATCAAATATAATCTTAGCTATGATCTGTTATAAGAAACAAACGAAAACTTCAGTGGTCAAAAACTCCATAGATGAAATGGATATTCAATCAATCACACTCTTACATATAAACATTTTTCATGATAACATTCATGGTCTTATGAACTTATGCGCACAAACTATTATCTCTATTTCATGGCCTGATCTCACTCTTTTTCTTGTTCAACACTAAAATTGGGATTGCTTGTTCAGATGGCCCCTCTTTGATCTGGCTATGTGACTTCATGTCTTACTGGTTATGGTCTAGAAAATAATGAGAAATTATTATTCTAAAACACTTTATCAATTCCGTACAAAATATTATGGAGAAAAATAAAGAATTAAAAATTGACATTTTAATTCATCATAATTACTTAATTGTAAATTCCCACATTTAGAGTGACTCATAAATTATATGGGTATATTAATTGAAAAAGATTAGAATATTTAGAATATATTTTAAATTTATTTTGAAAATATATTGGTATCAAATAATCCCACACATGAACTATTCTCATCCTCAAGAATAAAATATCAACATTGAATTATAGAGAAACTATATGGTACTTATATTTAAATACAGTGTAATAAAATCATATTATAATAAATGTTAAATAAAATTTTTCAAGTTCCACACAAAACATAAAATTAATTTTACTATTTTAAAGAGATTAATCAATCCAAGAGTTTTATTTCTCCCCTTTAAAAATTGTGTAACATATCTATTAATTCATTCATGTATCCCTATCAAATATTATTAGACATTTCATGTCACAATATTTCCTAGTTCTGAATCATTTTACTATTCACTCAAGATAAAAAAATTCAAGTATAGTTATTCTCATACCATGAGAACATCCTCCATTTAAATAGTATTGCAATTTAACTACATTATATACATTGTAATGAAAATAGTCTCTTAAAAACATGATGACACTATAATTAAGGCTCTAATGCCCTTGACGATAATGGTTGGTAGGAATTGATATAAAAAATGAGAAGGATTAATAGAGGTGGTATATCTATAAATTATAAATTGAGTTATAAAAATTAAAATATCAATGGAATTATTACTTTAAAAATAAAAATTATCACTTCCCAGAAATCAATTTAATGTTATGATCAAGGAAATCAAGATAAAATAATTTCTCCTTCTTAAATTTTTATATTTTTTTCTTATTTTTTTATTATTTTTCAAACCACATTTTTTAACTTTTTCAAAATTATTGGTTGTTTAAAAAATCAAATTACCCACCTAAAAACATTTGATAAAATTCATAGGTCTAGTAATGGTGATTTTTGATATTGTAAAGTCACAATACATTTTTTAATATTTTTCTCATGATTGGAAAAAGTAAAGTATAATGAAAAAATCAAAAAACCATTCTAAATTCCCAATATAGAATCCCAATCATTTTACATATTATATATATCATCATTTCACATTAAATTACCTAACCACCACAATTCTATATTAAAATTTCAATTATATACTAATAGTGGGGGTAATAATTTTTATAAATGTTTTGAAATAAAGGCATATTCCTAAAAAGTTAATTAATTATCTCTATGGAAAAACAAATTATTAAAATAAATTTTGGTCCAAAGGATTTGGTATTATCAACAAAACATAATTAATCATTTTAAATGTGTTTTAATTTATTGTGATAGCCTGGAAAAGTTCCAGTGATTAGTCTAGAAGGTGACATGCACCATGATTACTCAAGAAATATTATTAATATATATATAAATATATTATAATTTATTAATTATAGAAACTCCATCATGAGTTGAAAATATGAAATTTGAATCTTGAAATTTCACAAATAATAAAATCCAACTCATTCACATGAATTTTTATTGTTAAAATTATGAAAAATTATAGGGGAATTTCATTTAAAATAATCAACCAATTCCTTCAAATAAATATTCATTAATTTAATTACAATTATTGACCACAATAATTATATAAAATTTTATTTTAATCCAAAACACAACATGAAAGGGTTTCTAAATAACTCATTTATCCTAGATAAGTTAATTAATGATGAAAACCAATGCAGGGACCTGCAATTTTTAGTTTGATTCTCAAAAAGAACACATCTTGGAGTTTAAAATATAAATAAAAAGTAAACTCCTATTTTACTATGAATAATTATTCCTCTATTATGTTTTCTTTAGGGGGTATTATGTCTATCATAAAGAATATATAATTAAAAATAAATCAATTAAACATAAAGATAATGTCATGGAAAACAAAAAGATAGAGATTTGGATTCATACTAAAATATTTTCTAATAATGAAATATAAAGATCATACAATGAATGTAAAATGATAAAACATGGTATGATCCACCATATGAGATATTTTTTTCCATATCCTCTAGAAGGGATGTTCCAGCTATCATTTATAATCAGTTGATGGGTGGATAATATTTGATTTATATTCCCACAAGTGGATATTCCTAACAAACACATCTAATTTGTTAGTGATGAGGTTTCCATGGATAGATTAACCCAAATCCATCCCATTCAGAATAATATATATCAATAATGGTGGGAGTAATATGATGTATGGATTATCCACCTTCATGGTTGCTACTAGTGAATCCTCTTCTTGATTGTCTAATTCATTCACAATGTGTGTAGTATGAGTTGAAATCTCAATGGGTGGGTAAGAAAGTAATTTTATATTGGAAAAATTTAAACTTTTATAATAGAAATAAAAATTATCCATTTCACTATTAGTATCCGTAATCTTGGATTCTTTAAGTTCAAACACTTAGTCTTCTTAATGGAATTCCTCAAATTCATGTTCAAAAAATCAGGTAGCTTCATGTGTTCCCCAAAAGGTGCATGTTCTTCTTTATCATCATCCACAATGATAAAAAAATAATTTACTAGAAATGAAATTTAAATATAGAAGGATTCATTTTTCAATGAAAATTGCATAACAGTCTATGAGAATGAGTCCATGAAGGGATTAACTACCTATATTGGTTCATCTTTAATCTCTTATTTAGTGATTAAGACCTCTTGATGTTGGATCTCACTTGACAGGGGTAGGTAGTCAAACACCTACATATATTCATAAAATTTTAAAAAAATATGGATACATCCTCTTATAATTATATATATTGGTGGAATAGTGTTGGATCTTCTACCTTGAATATGGGATATCTCGTTACATATCATTATATTCCCAAATACTCCAAAAATGATCATGGTCATGGAGATGTCTCATATTCAGAAAAACCAATGAGTCTTCATTATCATTGTTCATTTCCTAGTGGTAGTTATAGATTTGTATTAGGAGGTAATTGTGTTTTGGATACTCTTCATGTATATCCTAAACATTTTAGACCTCTTAAAAAAATTGGGCATCTCAAGAATTTCTTCATCTTTAGCATTAAGTTTTTGTTATTCAAAGTTCAATACATTGACCATATCTAAATGTTCCTTAAATTGAATACATATCACTTGTAAATTTGACTTGTATTTAGCCAAATAAGTAAGATTTTTTCCCTTTATTGGAAGGATTTATCATTATTGTGAACCACATGATCTTGAGATTTCACCTGTGAGTATTTGGTGCATTCATAATTATAGGATAAGTTTTGATAAATCATGGGAAAATAATAATATTTTTTTATGAAATAAAATACAATAAAAAATATCTCTAATGTGGGAAATAAAATATAAATATTTTTTTAACTTATCGACAATGAAAAAAATATTTTACATGTCTATCATAGAGAATTACAAAGATAATATTTATAATTTCATAGTGTAGTACAACAGCTAACCATGGTTTTCTCACCTGAGGATATTTATAGATTATTAACTTTCCAATTATAATTTAGTCAATTTATGTGTTTTAATTGTTTTATTGAAAAAATTAAATAGAGATGAGTAATAGAATTATATTCTAAATTATCCTAACATTCAATGAAAACAAAATGTTGAATGTAGTGGACTAATGGTTTGGATTATGTTTCCTTAAATAATAATATTATTTGTTATAAATTAAGTTTCATATTTTTTTTGAATATCCCCCTTGTATTACTATAATCATATTTACTGGTTTTTTATTCTTTAATTCCTAAAAAATCATAATTTCACCTCCTCTGAAAATCAAGGTTAGTGAGACACCTCAATATAGAGTGTGGAATCTTCCCTTACCCATCTCCATCACATGAACTTTCATCATTGACCATATCAACACCATAATGAGTGTATATTTTATTCATTTTCATGGAATTTAATTTTTAAATAAAAAAATAGAGTTTTATTTCAGATTTGTGTGATGTTGGATAATCAATAAACATGTAAAAGTCACCCTAAACAAGAAAAAATTTATTAAAAATATGAATAAATAAAAATAAATATTAGGGAATCACAAATCCCCTCATAAGTAAATCATGTATTCATCCATCCATTATAGGATGTATGGGTTCATAGTGAAATATTTGGGGAGAAGGGAATGTGAAAAAGAGAAGAAAAAACGATAAAGAATGTAATGATAGAGTGTGTGTCATAATGAGAGGTAAAGAGACAATTATAATGAAAATTAAAATAGTGAAGAGTTTATCTAATAATGTTTAATAAAAAAATTCATAAAGTACATAAGAAATGAAATATTTTTATAGAATAAAAAGAAAATAAGAAAAGATAACACAATAGTCTGGAAACAGAACCCTATCTTATTTTCTAGCTACTCCCTTGCTCGACAGTGACAATAAACCACTTATTTATAGAGGGTTAAATCACTACCATTTTCATATTTTAAATCATTATTTATCTCTACATAAATTATTATAATAACTTTATTTAATTTATTATTTTTATATATTACTCTTCTTGAGTCTAAAAAATTATTAAGGTTTTTTTATTCAAAATATAATATCACAAAACATGTGGTGCATGAAATAAAAAACTGCGAATCTGCATGAAATTTGTTTATACTTCTTAATCCATACAGACTTTATAGTTTCCAAATGGAGCTCATAAATTTATCTATGACAGTTCAAGGATTTACAATGTGTCTTCCACCTATATTTCCCATGGTCCACAAGGTTTTCCATTGCCAGTCGAGGCCTCATATGTGAATATAATATCAAACTTGAGCTTTTAAGGTAACAGAAATGGTGACTTTGATGGTTTCGGGTGGTGTCCTAGTGAAGTCATGTGATATTTGGAGTAGAGTAAGTTTGATGAAATGTCTATGCAATGGGGTCACATGACTGAGGAGCGAAATTGTAGTGTTTTGATTATGATGAATTGTAGCAGCTCTAGATGAGTTCCACATCAATGATGAAGTGCTTTTAGAAATTGTATAAGTAATAATATCTATATTTGGGGGGCTCATTACACATTTGTTTTTGGGGTCACTATCTAATCATAGTCTCACACACAAACATGGATCCTTCCAGCCCACATGGTCATGTAGGCTTAGGCCCACACACCACACTCCTCATTGTATGTATCGATCTCCTCAAACAGCTCATTAAAAAATCCCATTGGTATTTTCAAGGCTTGATAGATCCTCTATGGGATTTATATGTGTCTTTTGGTCCCTTTGGTTTTGAGCTAGCCTTGTTGGATATTTAATTTTGAAAATTTATTCAAAAAGAATAGTTAATTCCATCATGAAACATTCTTTATTAAAATAAATCATAAAAAATGATCATTTTAATTCATTAACAGTAAATAATATAATTTTTATTATAAAAGTTTTTAATGAATGTATAATAACTTTTCTATCTATTTAGACTCAATTGTAGTCTTCGATTACCTCATCACTAATGAAACCATTTAATTGGGTTTAGTTTTAAATGTTGAATTATATTTCATTCAAGTAACAATAGATTTAAATGATATAAATTGTATGATATAATAAAAAGTAAAAATATATATTTTTTCTCATAGTCTATATTACACAATTTGAGTTTTGTTTAACAACTAAGGAATACTCAACACATTACTAAGGTAAATGAAACAAATATTTAATCAGATGAAGTTTTGGTTTAATTTCCCAGTTAGTTCCCACAAAACATGTAAAATATTTTAAAATATAAATGAACCTGATTAATATTCTTTTAATATCCATACCAAATAATATAGGAGAATTCATATCACTTTATAAATTTGACCAAATGGTATAATATGAACTTAATCTAACCAAATACCCTTTATCACCCTAAACTGAAAATATATTTACCAATATTTCAATTCATGTTTCATGTAAGATTAATATTTACTAATTCCAAAGGATTAAAAGGATATAACATATATTTATATAATAGAAAATATGAATAATAACACTATTATAATGATTCATAACAAGGATGATATAATAAAATAAACAGTTTACTAGATATATTGAAAAGGATTCTTAGAATAAAAATTTCTATGCTATTTAAAAAATCATAATTAATAAAATATAAACTGGTATGTTATTATTTAATATATAATTTATTGTAAAAATTTTATATTAATACTATGTGAAATTCATTTCTTTGATCTTCCCAAATATCATTAAGAATCATGCGCTTTAAATTTTTAAAATTTATTATTTTCATTATCATGGTTTTGAAAAAAAATTGTTAGCACATTATGGGCATAGAATTTATAATGAAATAAGTTGGGTTGAGACAAAAACTCATTATAAAACATCTATAATACTATACTACTCTAAAAACAAAATTATGACATCAAGGAATATAAATATTATATTCCATATGAAAATATTTCAATTAATTAACCTCTAAATATCATTATAATAAATATACATGAAAACTCATGTGAATTAATCAAAAATTTCATTCAATATACTTAAATCCGTAATTTACCTAACCTTAATACCATTTCATTACCTCTAAAAATAAACAATTCTTTAAATTATATATATAGTTTCCCGACATTTTCTAACATTACTCTTACACCATTCTAATAATAAAAAACATAATAGTGTTATAAAACCAGGATCCAAAGGATTAGTGTCTTGGAAAAATTAGGACAATGAATAAAATTTACATAAAAATATATAAACAATATTTAATTCATTCTTGTCTAGATTCTTATTGGCCCTGGAGTTCTCCTTAGTACAAATAGTTACCTGAGGATATAAATCAAAATGGGTGAGCTAAAAGTCCAGTAAGAGTAGATAGATAAGAACATGAAACAATATTACATATGTGATAATAATCATATTCATCATAGCATAATCATAGTATCTTTATAATAATCTATTGAGTATGCATTAGATCAATCCATGGAATGTGGAAATGTGTAAAAATGAAATATCATGTTTTAGTTTTCAAATACCACACATAGTTGTAAACAAAGTTAGCATCATGCGCATGCATATTTCAATTATCTCCTAAGATTCATCATATTAACTAATGCATTATAGTCTTACATAATTATGGGAACACCCCTCACATTTTAACATTTTCATGCGCTATATTATTCCTGGTGCACCCATCACATTATAACATTTACATTATCATGCATTCCTTATAATACGTATATAAATCTTGGAGATAAAATAAACCATGGAAATTAATTGATTTTATTTCATAAATAATAAATTCCTAAATAAATTTTTTGGTTCCCAAAATATTTAGGGAACAAAATACTTATTTTCAAATCTACAATTTTGAGTGAACAAGAAAAAATCTCATAAGAAGTAAAACATGTGTTTTTTGAGAGAGGAGTTATTTTGGAAAAATCCATGCATTAGTCATAAAACTAGATTGATAACAAGTATATCCTAGATAAAATACGATAATGATGAATACATGAAATTAATGGAATATTAATGGAATTTCCATAATGAAAATGGGGTGAAAGAGGGAAACCCCCAAGAAAGAGAGTAGGGTTCGAGAATTCAACTTACAGTATGTCTGAATACTTTATTCACTTTAATTTCTTGGATAATAAAATCAAATTAATTAATTAAAATATCCCAAACCTTTTATACCATTATTTGATTCACTATCATTTTATTATGTTCATTTATGGTCTGTTTGGATGAGTCATAGATTTAATTTATCATTCGGGAGTGTTCATTATCTTAGTTTTCATGATTAGTTCACATGTATACAAGAATGGAAGTTCATTTAAAATTTATATAATTTTTATTGTATGTTATTAATGATATTAATAACTTTAAATTATATTACAAGGAATTTTTTTCTATGGTATGAGGATGAATCATTATATATAAGTTAATGATGATCGTTTGAGGTTAAATTTGGTGGTTTTTCGATTACAATGAAGTTATTTTGTTTTATAATATAATATTATGTATACATGTTAGTTATATAACATAAATATGGTTATAAAATACATTTTATAGTATTTTTAAACCTTTATAGTGGTTTTATTATCATCCTTGATTGCATCAAAAGAAAATTAAAGTGCATCACCCATGATGTTGGTAAACTATCACATCATGAGGGATGATTTCCTTTTTAGATTATGAGAGAGGGATGCAAGATTTTTATGATGGATATTAAATTAACATGATATAATAAAAGTATATATAAGGTAATATAGTTATAATTTCATTTAAAGATGAGGACATGGGTAAGGAGAGAATAATAAAATAAAATAACATGAAAATAAATTAAAAGAAAAGAAAGTGGAATTTACCTCTTGAATTTCTCCTCCTTGAGAACCACAATAGAAAAAAAGTTTTTGTAATTTTATGAGAGCAATGGATCCTGGATGTTGGGCAGGGGATTGGTAAGAGTATTGATAATAATTTGGAAAAGTCTAAAAGCATGGAAGGTATGGGTATAATAGGTGGTTAGGGGTGATATTTATAGTGGAGGAGAGGAGTGTTTTCTCATTATTTTAATAATCGGTTTATTATTTTTGATCATGATTATGAATATTTTAATAATTATCTCTAAATATATTTAAATAATTGGGGATGGTTATAGATTTAGGTGATTACATTATCCTTACATCAATAATGTCTCAAAAATTTATGTATTTAGCATTTATCGAAAGTTATAGTATTTTACTATTCATAAAAAATTCAAATTTTTGAGAAAAATACCAAAACATTTTTCAAACCATTTTTTGGCATGCATAAATAAAAAAGAGACTCCATTTTATGAAAATAAATTTATAAATATGAAAATTTTAATTTTTAATTAATACCATCATTTAATCGAAAAAATATAGATTTTAAAATAATAATTGATTTTATAACACATTGAAAATTTAATTAAGGTCTCATTAAATTATCTTATAATCATAAGAAAGAAAGTAATAATTTCTGAATACATTTTATGAAAATATGTTTTCTTTTAAATTATTAAATAATTTATAAAATTTTAATTAATTATATATGACTTACAGAAATACCAACAGTTAATTAATAATTTTTGAAACATTTATTTACATATATTATATCATAATTTCATTTATAAGATTCAAAAATTTTATTTCTAATTTAATGTATGAGTTTACTATATATCTAGCTGGTTTACTATTCATAAGGGTCATATTACTATTTCTAAGGCCATGTTACTATTTCATTGATATAGGTTCCTTAGATTCTAGAAGTACTAATTATTACAATAATTATTCATTTATATTGTTCTTATTATGGTATCTATGTGATTTATAATATATGAAATTACAATAAGAAGGGATAAAATCCATTAATAAAAGTTTGGGTTGTTACATTCTTCCCCTTTTTTTAAATTTCACCATCAAAATTTAGTTTTACAAAAATAGGTGAGGGTAATTTTCCATCATCACCTCCACCAGTTCCCAAGATGCTTCTTCAGACTTATAGTTCCTACAAAACACATTGACAATGTGGTTTTTCATTTTTGCATGGAACCTTGCCTCTCCGGTCCAGAATCCTTATTAGCTCATCCTCATAAGAGTGATCATCTTCCATCTATACCACCTATGAGTCAGTTACATGTGAGGGATATAGTATATACTTTCATAGAAGTGATATGTGGAACACATCATGAAATTGATCAATATTCAGTAGAAGTGCATGATTATATACCACTGATTCTATTCAATAAAGGATATAAAAGGTTCCAATGTACCTAGGTCTTATCTTCCATTTATTTCCAAACCACGTGATTATCTTTCTTGGATATTTTCGATGGAAGAATTTATCTCCAACATCTTACTCCAAGTACATTAAAAAATTGTCAACATATATATTTTTTCTGAATATGAGATGAATTGATATGTTGTTGGATTTCTAGAAACATCTATATCATCTCTCTCACAATATAATTTCCATGTAGATTTCTTTCACCAACTTTATCCCAATAGGTTGGATTTCTACACCTCTTTCAATAATGATCTTTTTATGGATCCATTTGAATACTCAAGTAGAGGATATTGTTGAATTATAACTCAACCAATGGAATATATTTATCCACTGCACCTTTTAATTTTATTTAGCATTCTCTTATCATGTTTTTCAGAGTTTGAATATTCTGGTTATATTGGCCATATGTTTGGGGGTGATAGGCCTTGATGAAATTCAATTGACTACTCAAATAATCTTGTAGAGTCCTATGGAATTTAGATGTGAACCTTGGATCATGATCATATAAAATTGAGAGTGGAACCCCATGAATTATTACCACATCTTTCACATATATCATATAATGTTATTCAAGAAAGTTATCTTCCCAAATAGCAATAAAGTGGGTAGTCATAGTGAGTATGTCCACCACAAAAATTGTAATGCATGAAAATTCTTCATCAAAAGTCAATCCAAACTCTACAGATGATTTTTTTCAATGATTTAATCCCATTCTATATCAAGGTCTAATACAAATCAATTCCACAAAAAAGAATTTATTTATGTATCGATGTTTGATTTTATTTATCGTTGATTAATTATTTGTCGTTCAATTCCCCCTTCATTCATCTATTTCTTTAACAATGGATTGAGGTTAAAAAAGAACAATGTCTAAGGTTTGGTCCTTACATCGTATGGTTTATGGATTTATCCTATATTTCTTCTCATGTTCATCATTGATATTTTATTTTTATAATATTTTAGTGAATATATGATATTTTTTTGTTTAATGACTATTATTTGGTGAAAATAATAAATACCATGTGTACGGTTCATGATATAGTGTGTGATTGATGTGTTATAGTGATAGAGGGCTATTAGAAGTAGAATATATGAATTTACATATTTCTTTATTCTTGTTTTGGATGTACAAAAAAGATATATGGATCAACATATCCCTTTTTTCATGGTTTTTCCATGCGGATATGGTGGATGCATCGATGGTGAAATTCTCAAAGAAGGTATGAACCCAGATCTCCTCAAGCAGTTGTGGAAGTGTCAGATGAACCAAGATATTTAATTTTAATCAATTCTTGTGGAGGTGGTGATATGTAGGACATTGTAGAGGATAACTAGAAGGAATTGAAAAATCCTAGGTTACACTACGTGTAATCTAGAATTATACATTGTGTGGTACCCAAATATGTGGATTAAGGGTATTGTTTAAGATAAAAATATCACATTCCATGTGACCCCTCAGACTTGCTATATGAAAAGTTTTTTCAATTCAGTGTGTATCTCAGAAGATACATGAGCACATACAAAAAGAGATACATAGACACATCCAGAGTACATGGACAGATTCATGTACTCGAACATGGGAAGAAAAAATGGTCATGGTGCCAAATTATGTCTACAATTCATTTATACATACAAAAATGGTGTGAACTTTGATATTTACAAGCTATGTGAGTAAACACAACAAAATAAAAACATTGGTTTGTTGTACATGTAATGTACCACCACTACACACGGTGGACCAAAATTAAGGCTCTTTAGATACCAAAAATTCTTCTATATTTTAATATATCAATATATTGGGTTCCCTTGGACCATACCCTCATTTATTAATTTTATAATTACATCCACATCAACATATTGTGATCCCCTCTGAAAGATGAAACTCATATCGAGTTTTTGGTGTCCCTCTATGAGACTGGAGTGTGACCCTCTATCAGTAATTTTTTTTACCCTATGTAGGATTTTTGGAATGGTCATGACTTCCATGCATGGGGTGTTTATATTATATATTGATGTCTATTTTAGTATAGTTCATGGAATCATTTGTATATGATCCCATATATTTATGATTGGTTTTTATTGGGTCTGTGTTATCTCTTAACTATAATGGTTGTGATTACCTATATAAGTTTTGAGATGTTCAGTGAATATAGATTTTTTTGAGTTGTTCATAATGATCTTGACATCTTGGATTAGTGTCTCGAGTTATATCATGGATTGTGGAGTGCGTTATCCTATAATTAACATTTCTTGAATCAGAATCTTATTGCTGGAAGTTTGGTTTTGACTGCCTGGGGGCACAACATCCTTCCTTTTTATTTTTTTATTTTTTATTTATGAATCCATTTATGTAGCCTTGTTATGATATTACCATTCCTAATGCTATGTGTTTAATGTTATGAGGGTTTCCTACTAGGTATAGTTATACTCACTGATGCATAGGAACTTCCAACATGAGTCAGGTATTATGTAGATGATGGACCATTTTTCGGTGTTCATGGAGGATAGGGAGCTAGTGGAGAATAGATTGGGGTAGATAAAATTTTTTTTATGGGGTGGTTTCATTAGATAATAGTACTTCCATTTTGAGAAAGTTTTAATGTATTCAGTATTTTGTGAATCATGTATTTGGCCCCGTTATCACATTCGGCCTTTTACTATCATACAAAAAATAAGGTATCTTAGATGTAAGAATGTATTGTATTCAATTATTTTACACTTCATCATTGTATGTGATTAGATATTCATTTTTTTGTAGAGGTACACTAGGATGATTTCTATCATGTTTCTCATATACCTACTCTGTACTGGTTTCCATCCCTAGGAATATTAGAAGAGGATTTGGGGTAGTCGGGGTTCGGGCCCTGTCAGGTGAGGTCATGACTGAGTGGTATTAGAGTAGTCAATTATACTTTAGGACCATATTTGGTATGATTAGACAATATTTTATTGAACCAATGTTATGTTTTTCGAGTTCATCTATCAAGTAAGAGGATCTAGTTTTCGTTAAGTGACAATTATATCCAGACAACAGGTCTCTAATCCCCTTCCTTTTGACATAGTAAATGTAGACATTGGTTATAGGGAAAACATTGTTACATATATCATATAGGAATAAGTCATGGTTTACATTAATATATTGAGTCATATCACTAAATATCATCTTTCATCATGGTACATATTGTTTATTTAAGTATTCCTCCATGAAGATATCCATCCAGGATTCCACTGCATAATCAAGATGAAAATATTTCATGTGATGAGGCATCAGTAGAGGGCCCTACACCAAAGATAGTACCTCTAGGTTTGTTTACATGCTATAAAAACACCCATTGGGAAATAGTTAGAACTGTAAGTAATGGATGAGTATGTAAGTTGGTTGAGTGAACTGCATAAGTTCCAAAGGTAGCGACCACCAATTCTTTTGGGATAATGAGTCCCCCAAATGATTTATAACAAGCTAGAGTTAATCACTTGAGTATTCTTCATTATGAGTATGCCTACAGATCATATAGTAGTCCTCATGGGGATTCTTTATATATGATATTCTAGGAAATTTTGGAGTTTTTCGATAAAGTTATACTTCAAAAAAATCTCATAGTGATACGATGATCATATCTTCAAAGAGGTGTTTTAGTTTCCACTTTGTGACTGGTGTGTATTTAGATGATTTTTCATGTATACCAGATAAGTATGATATTTATGGAGTATACCATGAGTTTTATTGATGTATCATGATACTCAATATATATGATAGGAGATATGTTCATTAATGAATGGAACATTGATAAGGGATTACACTGATATATTTTTTCTTCAGTGAGAGATATTTCTATTCCCACTTATATAGTACTTTTATAGTGATACATAGTTTTGGAGAGAATCCTATTAGAGTATGAACCAAATGTGGGTGCTAGTAGTGGTAACCCTTGAGTTGAAACCATGTAATTAGGTAGTTGATGGTATTCATAGGAATCTAGGTATGTTAGATGGTTGCATATATGATCCAAAGTCAAAGGATCGGCTGTTCAGGGATCCATAATGGCTAGTGTTTGTTGAGTGGGAGGCATTGTTTCTCTTTAGATGGTCAGGGAAATTTTGTATAGTATTGTATGACTCTTCATGCAATGGATCATGATACATTTGAGGGATCACAATGGATTAGATTGATTCCAGAGTTGGCTGTTCTGTAGGGTTGTGAATGTGGTTGATGTTATAGTAGAGCCACATGAGGTGTTAGGATGATTGAGCTATTATAATGGCCACCACTAGGTTGTCTATTCCAGGCTTAGGGAGATGGTGGTCAGGGATGATGACTATTTCATGCTATAGATTCCTATGACCCTAATGCTCTAGGGATGATACTAGGTACAATATGTGTCATTCTTACCTTAGATTCAGTGCTGATTGACACAAGTGAAGGTCATTCATTTCCTTCCACATACCTAGTTTAGGTAAGAATGATTCTGATTGAACCTTTAGCTTGACCCTTTTTCATATAGATTAGGACATGAGGTGACTCATTGATTATCAACTTTTTTTATAGTGAAAGATGACGCATGGATTCTAGAACTTTGTTTGGGATATCATTATAGTAGTGATAAGGCCTTATGATATCATCTTATGTATGTAATGGATATCAATAGTTTGTGAAATATTACTTATTTAGGAAGAGGATGTGGTTTTACCATAGTGATGGGACCAGGTTTTTATTAATGGGTAAAATAGAAACATTAGTTTAGAAGGAATCACTTAGGAATAATCTAGTGTTGTATATTAATCTATATTTGGCTAGAATGACTCATAGAGTAGTTGATTCTATGGCATAACAGATACCTGTGGTGGTTACGGAGTATAAGGAATTATTTTATTATGATGTTCTAAGGTTACCTCCAAATGAAGATATATAATTATACATTGAATAAAACTTTGGGATGGCCCCAATACTTTCATAAGTATATCGGATGTCTATAGTATAAATTAATGAGATGAGGGTGTAGTTAGTGGACATGTAGAAGAATGGATTTGTGAGATCCATTGTTACCCCATAGGCATCCCTAGTGATGTTCACCAAAAAGGAAGATGGGAACTCATGGTTACAGGTGGATTAATAGTTCTTGAACCAGGTGATTGTGAAGAATATGTATGAACTAATGAGGATCAGTAACCTCTTGAATCAGTTTCTAGGAGGATGATGGTTCTTGAGAAATTTCTTGAGGTTATGGAATCCTCAAATTTGATTATGGGATGAGGATAATACAAATAATACATTTACATGTCTCTATAGTTAATATTAGTACTTTATGATTCCATTAAGTGTGAAAAACTCCCTATTAGTGTTTATTGGACCCATGAATTTGATCATTCAGCCTTTCTTAGATTGTTTTGTGGTGGTGATCATTAATGAAATACTAATGTGCTTTTTTTCATAGGAGAATCTTGCTATACTCAATAATATGGGGCTGGACACACTCAGAGAGAGTCAAATTTTTGTAATTTCCTCAAAGTTTCAGTTTTGGATTCAAGAGTTCCACATTCTTGGAAATAACACCTCATGTGTTGGAGTGGAAGTGTACTTGGTGATGGTTCAAGTAATAATAGCTTGGGATCTAATTAAGATAATTTCAATGGTGTGGAGTTTCCTTGTATTGGTAGGGTAATATCAGAGGTTTGTAGCTTATTTCTCTAGTGTGGAGGAACTGTTGGATACTTTGAACCAAATGGTGCATTCGTTCAAATGGAAAGAAAGGTGCCAGAAGTTTTTTTTTCATTGGGTTAGAGGTTGATGAGTTATCTCAAAATTATATTTACATATGGGGGTGTTGATTACATAATGTTCTATGATTTCTCAAGTACCATACGTGGTATTTTTATAATGTAGTGGTTGGAAATTATTTCCTCCCATTCTTAAAATTTGTGTCTACATGAGAAGGTTATTGTGACCCATGATGTTGGCCTAGTAGTGGTTGTCCTTTCCCTAAAGATGTGGAAATAATACCATATGGGAATGCAGTTTATCATCTACTCTTACCATAATAGTATGATGTATATCATCTACAATAAGGACAATAACATGAGACATATGTGTTGTCTAGAGTTCCTCCTATAATATGACTTCAGATTTTCTATACTCTTATGAACGAGAACATGGTGGAAACAATTCTCAGTAGAAAATCTTGTTCTTAGTTGTTGGTTTAGGAAGGAGATAATTTATCCCCATACTAGTTGTGCTTAGTGCATAAGTATGGTTCATCATATATTCAGTTTATGGTTGTTACCACATCAATTTTACATCATTTTATGGTAGATCTATATAGAGATACCAAATGTGAGTCCTTTCTTTCTCAAATGACCACTCAACATTATCTTTATAGATATTTTAAAGGTTGGGAGCATGTTATACTTTTCAAAGGTATGATGATGGAACTAGTGGTATTATGGTTGGAGGTGATGAGGGAGTTTTATAATTTTTTTTTGTGATATATCCTATCATAGAAAAGATGTACTATGACTTTTGATGTTAGTTTTTGGTGGGAAGGCATCTAGAGTTATATTATAGATCTTGTATATCGATGTCTCAATTGTCAACATGGGAATTATAAGAACCATGTTCTTGTGGGTTTACCTCATCCCCTTGATGTGATATAGTAAATGTGGGATGTGACATAAATGAAAAGAATTATGGGTTTATTAGATACATCTAGGGGGGATTATTCCATCTTGGTGAACCTAGATGAACTCCCCACGTAAACCCCCTTCCACGCCTTTTATGAGTGGAGATCAGTAGATAGATGAGGACACATGTATGTATAATAGATAGTCCAACTCCATGGAGTTCCATTTACTATCATTTCAAACCATGATTCTCATATAACATCACGATTACAGAGAGGTTTCTAGAGTCCTTTGGGAAAAAGTTGATTTTGAGCATGATGTTTCACCCCAAGAGCTATGTCTAGACTGAGAAAACCATTCCTCTCTTGGTGGATATGCCATGGTATTGTATATTGAATTTTTTCCACAGTTGATAGGATCACCTACCCCTAATGTAATTTTAATAAAATAAAATCTACCATTAAACCATTCCTAGGTCACCATTCGAGGATTTGTATGGTAACATTATGGGTAACTACTTTGTTAGACTAATATTGGACATCCAACTCTTATGATCCTAGAGTTATTTTGAACAATAATAAATAAGAGGAAAAATATATTCGAATTGATGAGGATTGCATTGAACCATCCAAAGACTTATTATGGCCGAAGACAGAGAAATGTAGAGTTTGAAGGGTAAAACCATGTGTTCTGGGGGGTCTCAACTTGACGTGGATTATAGGGACTAGTACTAGGTATGAAGTTATCATTGAGGTTTGTTGGACCTTTCCAAATAAGGCACAGAGTTGGTGAGGTGGTGAACCAATTGAATCTACAACTAAAACTAGACCAAGTAAATGAATTCATTCACATGCTGTAGTTCATGAGTAATGTTCCAGAAAGAGCTCCTATTATCAACTATGGAGAGTTGGACATCGAGGTTGGAGCTACATTTGCAGAGTAATCAGTAGAGATTGGGGATTAGAAATAGATGATCCTTCATCAGTGATGGATTTATTTATTGTGTGTCTAATGGAATAATGATAATCTATATATGAGCACATGGGAGTCAGAGAATCATTTGAGAGCCTAGTAATATCATCTTTTTGAGTATTATTTTATCTTTTAAGGAAGAAAATCCCTAAGGCATAGAGAATTTAATGACTCTAAATTTTCCATGTATTGATTTAGAATATTATATAGATTAACATCTCGATCAGGTGATGAGATGATGTTAGAATCTAGGTATCAGTGAAACAATAATTAATTTTTCTATTTATATAAATATCAGACAAGAATAATTTTATAAAAAAATAAAATAACCCAAGAGCGGAGGTTCAGATTGAAGATATGAAGTAATTATTGAGTTCATAGCATGGGGTTTAACCTCAGTGCATCATAATCTATGTTGTAATTTAGAATTGGTATTAATCTCCTTCATATAATAATAATTAAATAAATCTATTTTTTTTTTATTTTATTCAAATCCTAACATAATAATATCCCATGTATAAAATGTTATCTTTGATTTCTAGGGTTAACCACATGACATGTAAAATTTATATATATGTTGGGGAGAAGTATTGGAATATATCCTGGTGAATATTTTCAAATAAGGATCAAATCGATGATTATTTCACCATAAGAGTTCAAGGATATCACCAATGATAGCCACCTATGACCGCTCTTAATCGGCGATCGATCCAAACTCCAAGTCAGATGTTTGACTTGTGTGATTTCATTCAATTATTTATTTTGGTCAAATTCAAATAAATTACATTATTAATAATTGATTCTATTATTGAAATTTTATTTTATTTATGGTTGATTAATTTTTATTTTGTAAATTAAATCATAATTCATCCCTTTATTCCACTAAAAATAGAGGATGAAAATTTAAAAAAATTTAGGGCTCATTCCTTAAATAATTTGGATTATTATTATCTCCTCTAATTTTCGGTCATTTATTGTTGGTATTTTTGGCCAATATTATGATGAATATCCAATATTCAATCATTGCATGAATTTTATTCAGTGTAATAGATTAATTCTATGGGTTTTGTTCATGATTGAGGGAGGGATCAATGTGAAATAATGACAAATAAATATTGGAGGTAAATTAAATAGATCAAAAAATTACATTGAACCAAGGGTTGAAACAAGGATGTTATGGGAGGCTCGATGGAATAAATTTATAAGTGGATCCAAACTTGAATCCTAGAGAGAGATGATGGTTAGAGTTAGATGAACATGAATCATTGATATCCAGGGAGGTTGTGGTGGCAGAAACATGGAGGATGATGCATAGGAGAGCCAGTTGGATTTATAAAATCCCAGGTAACATGACACGTACTTAAACAATACATGCCCTTTTTGACCCACATTTTTATGTCTAAGGTTTCTGAATAGATAAAAGATCACATACCATGCGAACCCTTTTACACTTTCTATTTCCCTTGTTGGCGAATCAGAGTGCATCTCGGAGGATACATGGGCATAGGTAGGTTGGGATACATAGACATGGCCAGAGTACATGCACTGTGCTATGTACTTGGACATGTACAACTAGAATGGGCAGAGTGATGGAAGACCACTACACCTTATTTATACATACATGAAAGTCATCAAATTTGACGTTTACATGTTGACTTAGGCAACACCACATGGGTAGAATTGCAATTGGATGGAAACTTCATGTAACCAAATTGAGGGTATATGGATATATTTTATTATTCAGTAGTTGACCATTATCATTTGTGTATTTTCCTAGGGTCTATCCCCTAGAGGGTAAAGGTTGGAATTATATCCTTATTTATGGGTTGTGATCCCCTATGGAGGATGAGGCTTAGATAGAGTTGGTGATGTTCCTCTGTGAGGCTAGAGTGTGATCTTGTATCATTTCATATTATACCTTGTGTGGGGTTTTTGGGAATCAATATGACTTCCATATCATGGTTTTTATCCTCTATCTAAAATTACATTAAAGTTGGGTTCATAGTGTGGTTTGTTTATGATACACTATATATCATGTTTATTTGGATTGGGATTGTGGGGTACCCTACGATTTGGGGTGTGATCTCCTATATGATTATCAAGGAAAATAGTGACATGTGATTTATCAATGGTGGAGACCTTTGATAATTACCTCTTGTACAAGTGTCTCCACTTATAGAATGTATCATTGAGTGGGTTCTCCTAGAATGAGCATTACTTTTAGAATAATCTGGTGGATGTCAGTTTGTTTGTGACCACCTAGAGGCACAATGTCCTTCCCTTTTATTAAATGATTATTCCTGATTCTGTGTGTTTAGTGTTTTCAGGGTCTCCTAAAGGGTATTGTTATACTCACCCCGACGTGGTATCATCCCACTTTTGTTCTTTATAATGAGTATGATGACCCATTTGGAAGTTTCCAAGAATTATAGGGAGGTGGTGGAGCATATCAAGAGCTAGAAAGTCCAAGGTTCTTTTTGAGAGGTTGTACTCGATAGTAGTCCCCACCTTTTGAGCAGGATAGAATCTCTATAATTTTAGGGCTGGGACTATATTTAGGCCCTTTATTTCTTTCAATAATTTACTATCATAATCTGATTATGGGATCATTGATGCATGAATTCATTGGTTTTAGTTGTTTTACAGTTCAAAATTTTATTGGTATATATATGTATTTGTGTGAATATATTTATATTCGGATAATGCATCCCATGTTTGCGATATTACAACTTGGGCCTTGTTATCATCCTTGGTCTATTTGAGGTAGGCATGATAAAGTCACAATTCATACCCCATCGGGCTAGGTTGTGACATATTCTATACTAGTTATATCATCCATGGAATGGTTTATTTCTTTTCCATGCGTTATACCCAGATAAAATTATTATACAACCCGCTTTTTTCAATATGTAATGCTTTAATGGAATGAAGAAATGATTACTAATCCTATTTTTTTTCTATTGGTTATGTTAGGATAGAATATTTTTGAAACCCATTTCATTACATGGGTTTTGATATGGTGAAATTTTAATGATCTTATAGAACACATATATATTTGATCCTCATTATGTGAAAGTGGTTACATTTTAACCGAGGATAGAGGTTATGTTATAACCATGATGGGTGGGACATATATCTCCCTCTATATAATTATTTAAATATTGATATCTCATGGGATAAACAACATTGGAATGAGGAGATAAACCAATTTAGTTATTCAATATGTCCATTATGATTATATTGGGTGTGATATTGGAACATTATGATGGTTTGAGGAGTGAACCCATTCAACTATTACAATTTTGAAAATGATCCTTGAATACTATGTAAATTATTTTCTATGCCTATGTGTATTCATAATATTTATGTGTCAATCCAATGTTATTCTCTTGTGGTTATTATTTTTCAATTCCACTATAACTTAGGTCTTAAAAAATGATATGATTTATTGCATGACTCAAATTTAAGATCTATGATATATAAGGTATAGTATTCAAATGTTATTTTCATGTTCTTATACACATATTCTCTTGTGATTTTGATATCTCCCTTTTTACCCTTACAATGAACATGAGATCACCCTTTATTATGTTTACATTCATAAGGTTATGCAAGAATATTTTTGTTAGGGAATGCCTAAAAAGTGTAAAATGCGAGAAGATCATTATGGGAGATGTTAAAGACCAATAAATAAATAAGATGAATTTATTCTAGTATCTAAAGACTCTAAACCTATACATTCCATGGTTGTGTATTTATGAAATGTATTAAATATCAATCTAAAATGAAATAATAACTATATATGAGAATATTTGATATTTATAGTTAAAATTAGAGAAAAGGTTTAGTTAACCATGGGGAAAATGGATACCTATGGATATGTAGAATGATATTTCTTGGGATAGGTATATAAAAGTCAAAAGATGGGTCGAATTATAGGAAAATGTCTTGGAATTTTGATAAAGGATAATTCGAGTGGTTTACAATAACTTATATCCCTATATGGATACTACTAGTGGATGTGGCACAATCAAATATGTGGTAAGGTGTAATAACAATATGAAGGGTGAATTGAGATGGACCCAATCATTACTTGGTACAGAAAAATGGACCTGGCATCACACCTATTTTGGAACTCCTAATAGATATGATTTTGATAAACAGAAACTCTTTGCAAACCATCCTGAAGGATTTGAGTAATGACCTGTATTAAGTAGGATAAATCCACGTTTCTATATATGTAAAATTTCTATCATGTTTTATACATCTTATAAGTGATTTCCATGATTATACTGTTTACAAATAAGATTATTGTTTCTAACACAATGATATTTGGTTTTAGATAATAGAAGGAACCATAAGTTATTGGAATAAAATTTGTCATGGTATACAAAATTTTGATGAGATACCAAATGGGATGAGGACAAGATTGAAGGATATTGTGATTATTTATAACTAGTTATCATGATATATGATTAACAACATACACCTTAACTCACTATCAAACTCACTAATGAATAGGAGGATAGTGTTCATTGAGATTTTGGGAAGTTGATCCCACTGAGTAAAAAATATTTAGTTTCTTATATGTCACTAAAGTTGGATGGAGAAGTGGATATATTAGTAAAAAAATAAGATGTTTTAAGTGTATAAAATAAGGACACATATAAATTAATTTAGAGTAAAAATGAAATGATCAGTTAAATTAATGGTTGAGAATTATTATCTCCTTGATATATTATTTATTTTGGAGTGCTTAAAATGTGTAAATAGTTCACATTATTCAAATCAATTTCATAAAGGGAAATATCATATAGGGAATCAACATTTTTGTATATGTAATGGTTTTATATAATATGTTAAAAGGAATAAAAATTAATTATGAAAGTAAATACATATTAATGATTAATATGATGAATCATGGTTAATCGTGTAAGAAGAATGTGAAATTATTGAAATGTTTATGTTTTTGGAATCAAAGTATGCTATTTTTATTAGTCTTATTATAGTCATTAGAATTATGAAAAATGAGTGGATTGTTCTAATTTCGTTTGAAATTATTGAGTTCCAAGAACATGTTAAATGGTATTGATGTCTTATAAATGTTATCAAATATCAATATGATATTTTAATTATGGTATGATATCCCTTAATATGTTACATATACTGCCAAAATGGTGTTTATTCAGAATATATAGGTGATATATAAGGATAAATTAAATTGGATAATATTTATTAATATAGAACAAATAAGTTATTTATTTACAAAATGTTTTATAAAATAATTTTTGGTGTTTATTTTTTTGGATTTATATAATATATTAAATTTTCAATGATTTTATTTAAAAAATTAATATAGAGTTAATTTCTATAGGTAGGTAAATTTTAATTAAGGTTTTATTGTAATTCATGATATTAACATGTTTCAGGAGAATATAAGATCAATGTATTCACAGATATTCTTTTTGAAAATAAGATATACTTCATGTTTTTAGAGAGATTAATGATATGTTGTTTTTTGAAATTTAGTTTCCTTCTTTATACGTTTTTGAATTTCAATTTTATACATACATGGAAGAGGACTATGGTTAAATATTAATTTAATAGATTTAGTTGATCATTGGATGTTGATAGAAATACTATGCTAAAAATTCTATATTTTGATAATATCTAGGATATATAAATAATTGATTTTCATTCTTTTATGGATCTTATTATACATTATTAATTTTTTCTTGAAATATTCATCTCTTAGAGTAAGGAGATTATGTGTACATTAACTGAGTAAAATACCATATATGAGATTGTGCTTATTAAATGGAATGAAATCATGTAATTGTATCTTCTTTTGAAAATTCACCAAATTTAGGAAAATTATCTTCAAATAAAAATTAAAACATTTACCTTAATTCTTGATGAATAAATTTTCTTTTCACCAATCTCGGATTTATTCTTTTTTGGTTGTTAACTTTCTCCCATCCATTATGTTTATAACTCTACATCATTATTTGTGTGTCATTCCCCTATTTATCTCGAATTTCAATTCCTACTAATGTTCTCCTAAATGGGAACTAATTAATGTGTTATTTTAGATGACCTTCACACATAACATTCTCTAATTTTATGTGGAATATTTATTAACCCATTTAATGATGAGGTATTCCAAAGTTTTTTAAATGTTAAAACCTTGATTACCAAGTACATGTTTGAATAATAGGAAAACCATTTATTTAAAGGGGCATAATGTTCCACCATAAAATAATGTGAAATAACTATTTTTTAATATAAATTAATTATTTTAGATATTTTTAATTACATGAAACATTGATCTTCTCTTGTTTACATGAAACATTGAGTTTATCAAGCACTAAATTTATCACTTACTGTATCTTACTTTACATGCAATATTGAGTTTAAACGAAATGAGAAATACTATTAAAATTTTATTAATTAACATGAGTGTTATCATATAGACATTTGAATGGTGGGTATGAAAATTATTAACTAAATTATGAAAAGATATCACATACACATGTATATATAATAAATTATTTAGAGACAAAATATAAAAATTGAAAATTAAAACAATTAAAAAATAGAAGAAATATTTTTATAAAAACTATTTTATGTGAAAAACGTGTTTTCCTCTATAAATCAACCAAAATAATTTTTTAATTATTTTAATAAAATATATATAATATATTAAATCAATTTTTTAACATTCATCTTATGTATTTTATAAACAAGAGATTTGAATAAAACCGATTTTATGCTTAAAAATGTATTTTTATAAAAAGTAGTTTGGTTGTCTCTTAGATTCTAATTTTAATATTAATGTTTCAACTTTTAGAAAGTTTATTTACATTTTTTTATATAAGCATGTCAAAATTATATCAGATATTTTTTTAATTTTCTGAAAATATAAATTTTTTGATGATAGTTGAAAATACTGGTTTTTATTATGAATATACATTTATTACAAGAAATTAAAAAAATTAAATTTTAATATGCTTATAAAAGTAATATTAGTTTAATTATATATCCATTTATTCAATTAATGTAATTTTAATCAATTTCATTTTGAATTTTGATTTCATTTTATTAAAAAAATTTAAAAAGTTTCCCTATTGAAAACTGCTTTTTCATCGCATATATAAGAATTATTTTTAATTACAAAATATTAATAACATGGAATGGAATTTATAATAATGGATTAAAATATTGAATTCATAATAATATATATTATCTAATAATGTAAACATAATAGTTGACCATTATTAATAGTAAAATAAGAAAAAATAAATAACTACAGTTAAGGTGAAACTGGGTTTCCTGGGGATTAAACTAAAATGATAAGGGTAGAAAATGAAAAAAAATTCTCCAAACATATTTTATAACTATATATCAATGTTATCTATTACCAATTTTAGGATTTTCTATTTTTGGGTTCCATTTGGAATGAGAAAAATATAGGTACTCAAATTTCATTTCAAAAATTAAGTGTCCCACTCACCTCACATATAAAATTCCACCATTATCCTATCCTCTTCACTCTATAGAAACCATGTTATTCATTCAATAACTACCCAAATACCTTATTTATTTACATATTATAATTTTATAAGACTTATTTTTGAATAAAATTCAACCTAGTATTTTTTTCATACCAATATAAGTTTGCTGAAGAAGAGGAAACATCCCTAAACAACAAATATATTTTATTTCTTCATAGAACTCATTAAAATAAGATCAAAAAATTATGAAATATTGTCCTAAGTATATTACCTATAATGGGATGATTTTTTTATTTTCATGACCTATATCCATCTCCTCTTTCATTAAATGGGATATAGAATAATCATTTGTTTGTATGGATGGAAACAAACGCATGATCCGAAGTTATTATTTTTCCAACACCTTCTCTCAAAAGTGAATATATCTATGGATTTAATTTCTATATATGATATATTTTATTTTATTTTACCTTTATTATTATAATATTACATATAATTTCTTACCTCCAAACCTATTGGGAAAAGAATAATATTGCTCATGTGTTTGGTGGACTACTGCGTCGGTAACTGATGTTCTGTGGTTTTCATTTTTTATTTATGTAAATGATAAAAAGAATAAATTATATGAATATATATTTTATTTGTATCATACTTATACTTTTTTTTAATAATTATATCAAATATAAATTTCTAATTTCTGATCCATTTGGTATACGATAACATCGTTCGTGAGTATGATTGACAACCACAACACTAAGCGACGTGATTTGTTCACGGATTACATGGAATGAAATATTGTGAATTTTAATGAAAATATGTGATATATATATATATATACATATGTTAAAAAATTTATTCTATAATTATAATATAATATATTTCTTTCTTTAAATCCATTGATAAAATTGAAACAATGTGCATGCATAAGTATGACCAACTATCTTGATTAACTGGGTATTTCATTTTCTATCTTTAATATTTATGAATTTTTATAACTTCATATATACTGAATATATGTAAAATTTATATCATGTTTAAAATTCTGAATATTTTTTACCCATCATCAATTTAATAGTATAGAAAATACTAAATCAGAACATACATGATAAATAAAGCATTTATTAACTGAAATGATATTTTAACATGGAATTGTAAATAAATGAGTAAAAAAGGATCATAAGTCAATAATATATGGTATGAAATATATAATAATTTTTCATTATTAGATATATAATAATTTTTTATCTATTATATATGTGGTTAATGTTTTAACGAATAGAGTTGAGACTTATGATAAGGGATTTCCATCTCAGTTATACTTTATATGAGACACATTCCATTTTTACCAAATGTTAATTTTAGTTTCTATTTATATAGAACATAAATGTATTTAATTATTATCCCATAAAAATTATTTGGCTTTATATATCTATTTTACTATCCCTCTTTCATGTGGTTTATGATTCAAATGTTACCAAAGCACTAAGGGATTTTTCTCCCAATCTGCCTTCTTTGAGACATAAGATTTATTATGCATATATCTTCTAATATGAGGTATATATAATTAACCATTGATATGATATATATTTAATCTACACAATTTCATTATATTTAAAATTTAATCTGAGTATATTCTTTAATTCTTCCTAGGATTCTAAATTAACCAATGTAGTAAGGGATTTTCCTCAAATTGTATTCTTTGGGACATATGATATATTATGAAAAAGTATTCTAATATGATGTTTATATACATATCCATATACATGTTATATAATTAATCTAATTATTTTAATTATAATCAATGTTTCATATTTTTTTATTCTTTAATTGGGCCGATGATTTTAAATATTCTATAGTTTTATGGGTTTTATTATAAAATTTCATCGTTTATTGAGATTGTTTATGGCTATCTATTCGATGATAAAGTATTATGATCTATCCCTCAATAATATCATGATATTTTATATACATTTGTTCTTTTAGGGGAATAATTTTTTTACTTTAATTTTCATCTCTTTTTGTACTCATGATGTCAATAATATTTTTTTATGAAAAATCATCTTTATTTCACACATTGGTCGAACGCCCTTTTTTTCCAACAAAACCATGATTTACTAAAGTGTTTTAAAATTTTTTATAATATTATAAAAATGATTAATTAATTAAAATTTTACCCTTTTTTACATTTTAAAAATTGTTTTGAATGTAATCTATTTGTTATCTTCCAAGAAATTCATAATTGTATTTTAGAGAAAATGTGAATGAAATCATTGTTTAATATTTACGACATTTACCAAATTTTCTGCCCCCATGACTACTATTTTTTTTAAATATTTCTTTTAATGTTTCAATGTTTATTTTCATTTTTAATTATTTATGATTTTTTTTGTGATTTTTTTAAAAGATATTTAAAATAAAAAATATTCTCCTCATAAAATTTTGTAATTGACTTTTAAAACATTCATTACATATATTCAGAGTTATTTTCAAATAAAATGACTATGAATTTTTTTAATGTTTTTAAACGTATTTTTTAAAATTTAAAGGCTATTTTACATAAAATATGACCAGAGTAATATTTCAAAACAATTTTCCATCTATGATTACAACCTTTGGTGTAACTAATGCTTTATAATGGATTTAATCTAAGGACACTATTCTTATTATTTGTCAGAATTATTTATGTTTGTAATGAAAATATATTTATAAAACCAATTTATATTCCACATGTTACACCATTATAAAATTATTATCAATACCACTACTTTTTTCATGAGTTATGATTCATTATTGTGATGAAATAATTATGAAATATTTTTCATTTACATAGGTTATGTTATGATGAAATGTAAAAGAAATCCATTTCTTTTCAGGTGTTCAAATATGATGACTATTTTTTAATATTTTGGAATGCATGAATATTATTTTCATTATTTTTTAGTTGTTAAATTATAACCATGTATAGTGTATACATTAAAACCAAATCATGTGGGACTTTTATCATGATCTAATGCATTTGTTAACGGTTGATATATCATGAGATAAAATGTACTTGAATGGGGTGAGAATCTATTTCAATAAGGGACTCTATACAATATGATAGATATGGGAGTAAAATCAAACTACTATTATGGTTTGATTAGTAAACAAATTCCACTATGATAAATTTGGAAATGATCCTTGAAAACTAAGGAAATAATTTTCTATGCTTATTTAGATGCAAAAAATATATTTCTTATGCTAATTTTTTGTTCTCATAGATCATGTTAATTTATTATATTTTTAGTCATGTATTATTAATTACCAATATTTGTTCCATGACTCACATTTATACTCTTTTATATGTTGTGTATGGTTTTCCAATTTCATTGTGATGTTATCATACCCATATGCTAATGTTTTTTTGATATCCTCTATGTTTACCCTCACTGATCATATAAGGTCTTCCATTATTATGTTACCTTTCCCCAGCTCATGAAAAATTGTTATAGGTGTGGTATATCTAAGAATAGTACTATGTGGGAATATCTTTATAGGGGATTCTGAATATCACTCAATAAATAATAATATTTTAGGTATAGTCTCTAAAGATGCTTAAATTATTTGTTCCATAGGCATGTATTTTTAAAATATACTGAATACTCATCTAAAAATATTTAATATATGTGAATGATAAGTTTGGTTCATTATGTTAAAGATGGGAAAAATGAATATATAGAGCTATACAGTAATGTGAGAAATTCCACTAATATAAACAATGATTTTGATATATTGATAATTAATTTTAACCTTGCATGTATTCCCTCTATACTAAATCTAATAGAGTATCTATTGGATGTGGTGCACAGGTAATCATTCTCTAGTCATCCTAGAAGTTAAATGATGTATAGGGAAATGAAATATTATTTATGCGAGGAAAACATAAAGGGAGATATGGAGAGTTTATATCTCATAGAACTATATCTCAAGACATTAGGGCTAAGAGATATAATTTTAAGGGGATGTTATAACCATTACCCTTAATAAAATGGAAATGGGAAAAAATTAAAATTGAAATTGTCAATGGAATCCTAAAAAATTATAAGGTCCATAATATATTTTAGTGTATGGTTTATCTCTTTACAATTTCATCACACTTCATTTACTTTAATGAAGACTTAGGTATGGATGATATTTCTATTATATGCATTAATTAAGTGGAATGATTATAATGGGTACCAAATTCTATCATATAAGACTTGGATCCAAGGTTTACCTTGAAGATCTTGTGATGACTTCAACAATATTTGGATACAATGTAGTGTTTCATCACAACATATAATCCTCTTGAATATTTAATATTTAACATAATCATTTAAACCTTTAATTATATGTTTAGATCTTCATATATTAATTGTAATGGTGGGTTAGATCAATAGTTTCAGCTGTTTGAGTTTTCAAATAGCAACAACATCCACTCAAGAATTCAGATCAATCCATATAAATACGACAATAATAAGAAGTGTTGAATTCTAATGTTAAGTGATGAAGTTGGGGAAATGAAGATAGGTGAACATGATCTATCTGATTTAATGACAAATAATGTTATAACCGTATAACAAAACATCGTAGAAGATCAGAGTGAAAAAACATTTATGCTAACAGTCATCATTTTGATCTGAAATTTTATATTAATGATAAGGTTTTTATTAACTTTATCCATAAAATAAGTTTATGGGATTCATAATGAGTGTAAAGATGATCCCTCTATATGTTAAACCATTTAGATATTATTTACTAAGTAGGGGTAGAATCTTATCAATTAGTTCTTCCACTGAACCCCTATCATGTTCAGGATGGATTAATTGTACTTATCTTAAGGGAGTACAAACATGATCCATCACATGGAATAATCATAAAAACTATAATACTTGATGATGATATTTATTTTTATGAATATTTGGTAGAAATAATTGATCTAGGTTATAAATTTCAACTAAAAAAAATACTACCCACCTACTGAAATTTCTCTAGAGAATTGATAAATTTGAATAAGTTACATGGGAACCCAAGGATGTGATTAAATAGATATATCCTAATTTTTTATAATATGGTTATGTATTTTGTGGTAGAAATTCATTTTGAGGGTGTATAATGTATCACTGTAAGATTATATGAAATATATATTTTTCAATGAAATTTAAATTCTTCAATATCATTCATTACACATAACAACAAGTTTAAATGAAGAAAGATATACTAATATAAAATTATTATCTATTGTGATATTAATCTCATAGACATTAGATTGTAAAGTATTAAAATTACTATGTAAATAATGATAAATTTATTGATTACACATTCAAAAATTAAATTCATTTGTTATAAATAGATTATAAATTAAAATATAATTATTTTAATGAATTGTTTTTATAACAAATAATTCTTTTATAGGGAAAATATATTTTTTTATTAATAAATTTATTTAAAAACCGTTGATGAATGGTTTTAATGAAATGCATATGTTATATATTGAATAATTTTTTTTAATTCCTTTACTATTTTTATGCATGTGATAAGAATTATCCAAGTCTTATGATTCAAAATTTATTTTTCAAAAAAGCGGTTTCCATCATGTTTTGCAGCATTATTTTAAAAATTAATTTCTTCCACAATTATAAATTTAATTTAATTAAATTTATTCCAAATTTTTATAAAACCTGCTATTTTTTTTAAAAATAACCCATTTATTTTTTATTATAAATAGTAACCTTAGAAACACTTATGGCCTCAAAAAAGTGTATATCAGGTTAATCTAGTTGAAAATTATCTCAAAGAAAACATTTTTTATTATAATTTCTATTGGATTTATGGAATTAAAATATTATAATCTTATTCATGAAATATATTTTATTAATGGATAGATTTTTAAAGACCCATAAATTCCAAATAAATTCTTTTTTTAATATATGGTTATTTTATGAGTCCGCAAAAATTGACAGCGCGTGATTCTGAGGCCCGGTGTACCCAGAATGAATTACTGAACATTTTTTCAGGTATGTTCAGTTAACATAGGAGTGGGTTTTTTAAATTTAGATCTGGTTCTCATAATTGAAATCTGAGGACACCGTTGAACTCGCATCACCGATATTTGCTTAAGGGGACCTTCAACTCAACAACAGTAGGTCGAGGGTGAAAGATAGAATTTGGGTTTTTCATGAAAGAATAAAATAAAATAAAAACGTTTAACATTTTTTTTTGAACTCCCATGTGGATGTTGAGAGGTGGGGAACACCAGATCTAAAACTACCATGTGAGGTTTTGGAGGTGGGGACCACCAAAATTAACCTCGCATGTGGGTTATGATGGTGGGGACTACCTGAGACTAAAACCACCTTGAAATCCCCTCTTTATAGGAGAAAAACCTCTTGAACTCCCCCAATTTATTTGTGCCTCTCCCTTAATTAATTATACCAAATCAATTAATTAATTAATCCAATTTGAAATTATGCCAACGTATTCTATAATGCTGGTTAATTCATTTTTGGGTGGATTGGGGGAAGGTTTTTGGAAAAGGAGTAGGAGAGAGATTTTGGGAGAATTACACTTCCCCAATGAAGAAAACTCCTCCAATGAAGGACGCTCCACCAATGAAGAACAATCCTCCAATGAAGAATGCCAACACATGACTTCAACTTCTTCCTTGGGAGACCCTCCAATGTGGGATGTCTTCAATTGACGACCATTCTTCCCTCCTCATCGACGTCAACAAAAGAATGAGGTAGTGGTGTGTTTTAATTTGATCAATGTTAAATTCCCTCTCACATTGAATCATCTTCCTTGAGTCGTATGCTACATCCCATCATGGAGGGCATGGGCCAAGAAAACATAGCCCAACCCCTCTGCAAATCTTGTGGATATTTAGTGTGATCTTCACGATGGTGTCAGCGACCGGTGCCGGTGGTTGGCACTGGTGGAACTCGAGAAATATGATGAAGGCGACGAATGAAGGGTGGCCAATCAAGCTGGCTGCAAGTGGAGGAACATTGTCGAGCCGCCCCACGGCACTCCGCCGCCTAGCGGATTTGCCTCCTCCCAGTGCCACCATGCCGCCCCACAAATCTGCTGCCTCACGACCCCGCTGCGCCGTGCCATGGCTCCGCTATCCGCAGCACTGCCGTGCTGCCCCACAACTTCACCTCCCTCACGACCCTGTGGCCTCCATGCCGCCCGTCCTGGAAAGGTCAATCTAAACTGGGTCGGCCCATGCCGGGTCAGGCCGGGTTGGTCCGACCAAGTCGGACCAGACCTAGACCCACTACGACCCATTTATGCTCTTTTTTCCATAACTTTGGCACCAGACGTCCGCTTGAAAAATCATCAGCAGTTCTAGAAACCTTAGACCAAGAAGATACCTTTGAATATAATACACTAGAGATTTGGGTAAAGTTGGGGAACACTTGGGTAGGATCGAGCACAAATCCAACCGGGCCCTCGAGATAAAAATGTTAATAACTCACAGACTGAACGTCTGAATGACACACCTTTTTTTGCATTGAGACCCCTATGACATGGCTATCCTTTGGGATACTTTCTCGTGGTACTTCGTAGCTGTTGAAGTATCGACCAATGACTTGTGGAGTGGATCCTCATGGATATGAGAAGGCTTAGTGAAGGAACCCAGTAGCTGGCTGTGATGAGAAGAATGAAGAGTGCTCCTGTGTGGGTCAGCTCCTAGCGATCCTATGTGGGTCAGCACCTAGTGATCCTATTTGGGTCATCTCTTAGAGATCCTGTGTGGGTTAGCTTCTAGCGATCCTCTGTGGGTCATCACCTAGCGATCCTATGTGGGTTAGCTCCTAGCAATCCTATGTGGGTCAGCACCTAGTGATCCTGTGTTGGTCAGCTCTTAGTGATCGTGTGTGGGTCATCTCCTTTACAAAGTAAGATTATTCAGTAGTTACATCTAATCATATCTACTACTATACTTAAATTATACTTGGTATGAGATGAGTTTGTACCTGTGTGGTACATTCCTTTTCGGTAGTACCTTGGTGGTATTCTTCTATGTGACGTACCTATGTGGTACTTTCCTTTGAGGTTTTCCTTCATTTGTGGAACAATTGAGCTTTGGTCGTTTGGGTTAGACCCTGTGTTTCCTCATGATTGAGATGGATATACTTGATAACATAAGTATATGTATGGGAATATACCTAAGTAGGGTTGACAGTTGACTTCATGCTTGGAGGTTTATCCTTTTTGGATTTTGTGAGACCTTGAGGGTCTCAGGGTCCCTACTGATTATCGTTATACTCACCCCCACACGGTCTATGCCCACACCTTATTATGTTTGGTGTAGACGTTAGACAACGTTGACCGAGACTAAGGGTAATAGGACTCAATGGTGCCTAGACTTACAATGAGTTTGTATATGGTGGAGACAGACGGACGTGGAGTGCTGAGGAGGAGATCTATACCAACCCTTTAGGTAGGAACCTTGGAGGACAACCCTGGAGCTGTCTTCCTTTTTGCTCCAGTTTACTTGTACTTTCAGTTTATTGTACTTTCCAGTTGGGCTTGTATTTTGGCCCTGTTTTATTACTGTACTCACTTAGTTTACATTTTATTTTACTTGTGTTCGTATCTTTCAGTGTTCTTGGTTGTGAGTGTTTACTGGATATAAAGGCAATTCCTTCCCAATTTTAGGGATTACAACTTTCAGTTCTAGTCGTCAGCCCCTGGCCTATGGAAGGCGGGCTTGGGGTAGTCATGGAAGAAACCTCGGGGGACGGGTCGTGACAAATTGGTATCAGAGGAGCATGGCTATCATTTTCAGGTAGTATTGGACACACTCTGAGAGCACCAGCTTTATGGTAAGCTCTTGATGTGCTAGCACTGGATCCGAGAGGTTCACTTTCTGGGACATGTCATATCAGAGGATGGAGTTGGAGTTGATCCAGCGAAGATTGAGGTGGTGCTTTCTTGGGATCCACCCAGGAGTGTGACAGAGGTATGGAGCTTCCTGGGTTTGGCTGGATACAAATGGTGGATTGTGCCAGATTTCTCCAGAGTTGCAGCACCTCTATCAGTGTTGACGAAGTAGGGGAAACACTTTGTGTGGTAGGAGAGATGCCTGTAGAGTTTTCAGGATATGAGGCAAAGGTTGACTAGTACCCCCATCTTGTGGCTTTCAAAGGAGGGAATAGGGTACATAGTCTACTGTGACACATCAGGGACTGGGTTTGGACGTGTCCTGATGTAGGAGCGAGTAGTGATCAGATCTGGTTCTCGACAGCTGAGATAGTATGAGCAGAACTACACTACCCTTGACCTAGAGTTAGAAACAGTGGTCTTATCCTTGAAGATGTGGTAGCACTATTTGATGGGAGAACGTTTTATAGTCTACTTGGATCACAAGAGTCTAAGGTATATCTTCTCTCAAAAGGACCTAAACCTCAGACAGCGACGTTGGATTGAGTTCCTCTAG
The DNA here is from genome assembly GCA_963277665.1 of Viscum album. Taxonomy (NCBI): domain Eukaryota; kingdom Viridiplantae; phylum Streptophyta; class Magnoliopsida; order Santalales; family Viscaceae; genus Viscum; species Viscum album. The sequence goes on along the minus strand of OY728121.1, from coordinate 2,021,782,311 downwards.
GACTATGACTTCAAGACAGTCTATAATCCTGGGAAGGGGAACGTTGTAGAAGATGCACTTAGTAGGAGGTCTGGTATAGAGCTTCTAGGCAAGGTGACAGAGAAACTGGCCGCTTTGCTGATATACATTGTGGATAGAGATTGATCGTCTTTTCTTCAGTCTCATATAGTCACTCCCCCACTTCTTTAGTGAGTTAGGGAGGTGCAATGTGGGGATGATGATTGCAAGACAATATGTTCTCAGATATCCATAGGAAATGCAGCTGATGGATTTTATGAAGGTGGGGAGAACATCATCCTATTTAGAGGATGTACTGCGGTACTAGTGTTGCTTCAAGAGGACGTTTTGAGGGAGTTCCACACATACCATCTAGCGATACATTCAAGAGTGGAGAAGATGTACCATGATCTTCAGAGACAAAACTGGTGGTCAGGAATGAAGAAAGAAGTAGTAGAGTTTGTCTGTAGATGCCTAACTTATCAGCATGTGAAGGTGGAACACCACGTACCAACAGGATTTGTTTAGCCTTTAGAGGACCCAAAGTGGAAGTGGGATGGGATATCCATGGAATTTGTGACAGTACTTTCACGTACGTCCAGAGGTCATGACTTGATCTGGGTGATCGTCTACCGACTCACCCAGTTGGCCCACTTCCTATCGATCAGAGAGTAGGGGTCGATAGAGAGCTTGGGATGCCTCTATGTGTAGAATATTGTGCGGCTACATGGAGTAAACAAGATGATTTTCTCCGATTATGATGCACATTTTACTTCCCGGCTTTGGAAGGGGTTGGAGGAGGCTTTCAGGACGCAGCTTCATTTGAGCACTACCTTCCATCCTCAGACAGATGGTCAGAATGAGCGGACCATACTAACCCTCAAGGACATGTTGTGTGATTTTTTCCTTGACTTCGGTCACAACTGAGAGGATCATTTTACTTTGGAGTAGCTTTCATACAACAACAGCTATCACTACACCATTGAGATGGAACCTTTTTAGGCGTTGTACGAGTGATGTTGAATATCAACTTTTTGATGGACTGACCCAGGGGAGTCAGAACTAGTTGGACCAGAAATGGTACATGGTACCATAGAGAAGGTGCAGATCATCCAGGAGTGGATAAAGACTACAATGTGTAGGCAGAAGTCGTATGCCGATAGGAGACGGAGACCTCTAGAGTTTGAGGATGGTGGCCATCTCTTTCTACGTGTCTCACCCCAATGAGGTCTGTGGAGATTTGTCTGAGGCGAAAAGTTATCTCCGAGTTTCATCGGACCATTACTGGTCCTCAGCAGAGTTGGAGAAGTGTCTTACTCCTTGGCTCTGCAACCTCAGTTGCACCGAGTGCACGAGGTCTTCCACGGATCCCAACTGAGGAGATACGTGCACGACCATTCTCACGTCATCGACCACAGAGAGCTGGACGTCAATGATGGGGCTACTTTTATGGAGGTTCCAATAGAGATTGAGGATCGGCAGGACCAAGTCCTTCATGGGTGGTTGAAACCTCTGGTGCGCATTTGTTGGCAGTAGAGGAACCTCCATGAGAGCACATGGGAGCGTGAGGCTCAGATCCGTGCTCAGTACCCACACTAGTTTCCTAAGTTTTGAGATATGGATTTCGTAGATGGAAAGCCTGGAATTGGGGAGAATTTAAAGACCCAAAAATTAAATATAATTCTTTTTAATATATGGGAATTTTGGGAGTCAACGAAAATTGAAGGCACCTGATTCTTAGACCCGGTGTTCCCGGAATGAGTTTCTGAATGTCTTTTGGGTACATTCAGTTAACGTATGAGTGGGTATTTGTAAATTTTGAATTAGTGCTCAGAATTGAAATCTAAGGACACCGTTGAACTCACATCGCCGATATTTTCTTAAGGGGACCTTCACCTGAACCGTAGTAGGTCAAGGGTGAAAGATAGAATTTGGGTTTTTTGTGAAAGAATAAAATAAAATAAAATTGGGTAACATTTTAATTTCATTGGAACTCCTTTTTGGATGTTGAGAGGTGGGGACAACCAGGACATAGCCTCCCATGTGATGTTATAGAGGTGGGGACCACAATAATTAACCTCCCATGTGGGTTATGGTGGTGGGGACCACCAAAGACTAAAAACCCCTTGAACTACCCTCTTTATGGGAGAAAAACCTCTTGTACTCCCCCTCTTTATTTGTGCCACCCCCTTAATTAATTAAACCAAATCAATTAATTAATTAATCCAATTTGATATTATGCCAAAATATTCTATAATGTTGGATAATTCATTTTTGTGTGGACTGGGGAAAGGTTTTTGTCAAAGGAAAAGGAGAGAGTTGTTGGGAGAATTGCACTTCTCCAATGAAGAATGCTCCTCTAACGAAGAACACTCCTCCAACGAATAACGCCGACGCACGACATCGAATTCTTCCTCAGGACACCCTCCAACATGGGACATCTTCAATCGACTACCGTTCTTCCCTCGTCATAGATGACATCAAACGAATGAGGTAAGGGTGAATTTTTATTTGTTCAATGTTAAATTCCCTCTCACATTGAATAACCTTCCTTGAGTCGTATGCTACTGCCCTAACACAGAGGGTACGAGCCAAAAAAACATCGCCCCACCCCTCCATGAATATTTTGGTTCTTTTGTGTGATCATTGTGATGGTGTTGGCCACCGATGCCAGCTGTTGTCACTGGTGGAACTTGAGAACTGTGATGAAGGTGATGAACGAAGGGTGGCTGGTCACGATGGCTGCCGGAGAAAGCACGCCATCGCGCCACCCTGTGGCACTCCACCACCCTATGAATCTACAGTTCTGTCATGCCGCCCCTTGGCTTTGCCATCCGTGGCCCCGCCGTGCCACCCCGCAGCTTCGCCGTCCGTGGCACCGCCATGCCGTCCCATGGCTCTGCCACCCTCATGGCCCCACAACCTCCGTGCCACCGGGCCGAGCCACACCACGGGCTCGGCCGGAACCAGTGGGTCGGGCCGGGTCAAGCCTAGTCGGTTCGACCGAGTCGGACCGGACCCGGACCCACTATGACCCATTTACGCTCTTTTTTCCATAATATTGGAACCAGACGTCCTCTTAACAAACCATCAGTGGCACTAGAAACCATAGAGCGAGACGGTCCCTTTGAGTATACCCCACTAGAGATTTGGGTAAAGTTAGGGAATGTTCAGGTGGGATCGAGACTGAATCCAATCGGGCCCTTAGGAAAAAAAGGCTAATAACTCAAATACTGGGCTTCCGAATGACATTCCGTCTATTTCATTGAGACCCCTATGACATGGCGGTCCATTGGGATACTTCTTTGTAGGACTTAGTAGGAGTTGGAGTTTCGACTAGGGACTTGTGGGGTGCATCCTCCTAGAAAAGAGCTGGCTTAGTGTGGGAACCCAGTAGCTTTCTGTGATGAGAAGAATAAAGAGAAATTCTGTGTGGGTTAGCTCCCAGAGATCCTGTGTGGGTCAGCACCTAGAGATCATGTGTGGGTCATCACCTAGCGATCCTGTGTGGGTCTGCTCCTAGAGAACCTATGTGGGTCAGCTCCTAGCGATCTTGTGTGGGTCAGCACCTAGAAATCCTATGTGGACCAGCTACTAGCAATCATGTGTGGGTTAGCACCTATCGATCCTATGTGGGTCATGTGTTGGTCAGCTTCTTTACCGAGTAAGATTATTCAGTAGTTACATCTAATCATCTCTACTACTGTACATAAGTTATACCTGGTGTGAAATGAGTTCGTACATGTGGGGTACTTTCCATTGTGGTAATACCTTAGTGGTATTCTTCTATGTGGAATACTAGTGTGGTTGTAACACCCCAAGCTTCCACGGTACTCTTTCCTTTGAATAATACAGTAGCGTGTTTTGTACGCAACTTCGAGTTCTAACACAGACACCACAACAAATCAAACTAGCTGTTATGAATAGTAATAACCACTTTTTAAAATTCTATAAATTTCATCTCTCAAAATTGAATTCATTTTTTGATTCGGAATATCAAAATTAGCCTAGGGTAAAATTTTGGAACTTTTCGGATAACATATATATTTTAATGAATAGTGAAAATTACTAAATTTTAATTAAAAACAAAATTTTTAATCGAAATAATTAACAGTGATAAATTATGAATTTGAGTGGTTTTAAAGTATATTTATAATTTATTTTTACCATTTAATACAATTTTGTTCATTGGACATAATTTCACAATTAAACCGGACATAAACAAGTGTCAATCTTTTGATAGTTATTATCTCTTAAAAACAAGCTTTTTGTTTTAACAACGGGAATTAATTTTTAATTAATTTCTACCACTTCTGTGTTTTGAATTTTTAAAAATGGATTCCATATTTTGAATCAGGATACCCAAATTGTGTAAATAGTTAACTTTTATTTTTAGAAATTTTGAATAATTACTTCGGTAAATATTTTATTTACCATGGTTAAAGGGTAAATCTGGTAAATAAGGGTAATCAAATAATATTATAATAATAATAAATTACCCTAAAACGTGTCCTAACCATATCGATTGATACATTTTCGACCATATTCATCTTTGGGTCGATTTTGGGACCCCATGGATCCACTTGTAAGTGATAATGACACTTTATATTAATTAAGTTAAAATAAATACAAAAATGACATAAGCATATATCTTTTAGAAAAACAATTTTTACATAGGGTTATATATGATTTATTTTCGACTATAAATATTTATTAGAAATATAAAAAGATTTTATACATAATTTTATTTTATTTATAATTTTTATACATTAAATAATTTAATTTATTTATGACACAATGGTGATGCAGTAATTACCTAATTAATGAAAAATTAGAATAATTGATATTATAAACACCCATATAAATATAATTTGAGACTTTTTATGAATTAAACTAATTTTATAAGTTTATATGACATTTTAGGATTGATTTAATTAACATTTTTTTAAGTAATATTTCTGTTATGATTTTTACAAAAATCAATTATTGAATAGTTTCAAAATTGACATAAAATATTCTTTAAAACAAACATTATATTATTAATTGATATTAAATTTCTAAAAAAATAATCTTCATCCAGGAGACTTATATAATGATAGGTGTATCCTTAATGGACCACTTGGGGGTCTCTTGGATGTATATAGTAAGATTATTAACTATATAATATAAAAATACAAAGAGACATTGTAAAAGTGAAACTAATTAACTAAGAGTTAATACTTAATGATAAGGATACTATAGTGACCCAAACCAATATAAATCCTATTGGTTGAGTTGTTTTACACCCATCCCAACCTTAACATTTAAATAATCCACTTTGGAGCCATTATAAACCGAATATGAATTTATTATAAAATAATAATTCTAGCTTTTCCTAAGGTGCCCCTCCTCCCCCTTATAAAAGGAACCCACTTTTAACCAATTATTCACACCTTGAAAGCATTTTGGTTCGGCCAAACCCTTCCCAAATATCCTCCCAACTTCCCTAAATTCAACCTAGAGGCCTTCCTTTATTCATAAATCCAACCTAAGAAGTCCTTTTGATCAAATCAAAAGGATGAACCCGCAGAAGAGGTATTGTTTTCACCACCCTCTTTCAAGTTCCTTTCTTCTTCAACTTATTCTTTCTTTGTTATTTAAATTATAAAATAATCATTCTTGTATCTTTTATATACTGTGATGTTATTATAAATATGTTACAACCATATTTAGTATTCTATCCATCCTTTGAATGACATGTCACCATACGTGCGTACGTACGGCTTACTGTCTCCATGTCGTGGTATAATTGTTATTCAATATATTATTATTTGGATGGGTATAATAATGATGTGTAATTCATATAAATAATAAATATAAAATGGTAATGATTCTGTATATATGATTTACCATCCTATCATATATTATTTTAATATCAAAGTAATGATATTGTCGCCCGTGCGTACGTACAGACTACCATCTCCACGAACGCGATGACATTCATTACCCATCATATCCATTCATGTCTAATTATCATTTGATGATTAATAATAATGTTTAAGGACTTAATATCATTCTGTATATGAATAAGATACATCCTATCCATAACAGAAATAGCTTACATAACAAAACATATAAAAGAAAATTAGTAAGTTAACACCCGAAACGACAATAATATTAAGATATTATTAACAAAGTAATGTTAAAAGATCATATATGATATAATATTAATGTATATTATTCTTGTATGATTTAATAAAATTTATTTCACCATTATAAAGGAGGTTAACCTACCCCCAACAAAGGAAAATTACAAGGTAAGGGTTATTTCACAATCTCTTCATTATCCGAGGTTGTTTATACGTAA